>ML778727.1:864067-886094 GCA_009831015.1 Picea engelmannii | reverse complement strand
GAAATTCTTGATTTTTGATGGTTTTCCTTACCCAGACCTTGGATTTGGTTTTGGGGTGAATTTTTGGGTTTGATTATGATTTGTTTACAGTCTACTTGATAGTTTTTGAGATGCTTTTAGCCATCTTTGCTTTGTTTTCTTTTGAAAGATTTGGTCTCTTCCCTTGAGTGTCTTTCAGTTACAAAGCATTTGTTTTTCTTTAGAATTGTTTAATGAAAGACTTTCTTTTTATTTTATTGAATAGTTCGTTCTAAAAGAGAAACTTTGTTTGGGTTGCTTTTTTTTGGAAGAAGTTATCTATTTCTTTTAGTGTCTCTTTAAAACAAAAAAGTTTTAATTTCTTGCATTATATTAGATTGGAGGCATCCTTGCATTTGAAGTAGCGGAATTGCATGATTCTTGGCTTTTTTTGGTCTTAAATTATGAAAAAAAATTGGTCTTGGGGGGCCATGAATCTTGTATTGGTGTATAGTCTATTTTTTTCATTTTTTGAGAATATTGATATTGATGATTTTAATTAAATTTTGGGACATTGTGCATATGGGAATGCTAAAATGTTTTCTCCTTCTCATAGCATAGCTTTCATTGAAATGAAAAGATTGCATCTTCATCTCTTTGCATAACTTTCAAGTCGATCAAAACACCATACTGTCCATGCCATTTTCCTTTTGAGTAACAACAACCATAAAATAAAGAGCTTATAAAAATTGATTAGACATTTTTATATTTTCTGGTAGCAAACCTACATTAGATTAGTTGTAGGGCTTTGGAATAGGTGTGAAAGATAACTTTCCAAAGCTACAAACAAACATAGAATCTTGCGTTAGGGAGCGGTGAAATCCACTTACTACATTTTGTCCTGGGAAGCCCTTCTAACACAAGGGTCAATCACGAGGTCACATTGAGACTGACAGAGTTACTCACCTTGCTTTGTTGGTCTTGGTGTAGAGATTGCACGTATTATGGGGGTCGCTTGAAGGTATACCCACAAGGATGAGTGGAATCCTTTCAAGTTGATTTTTGTCTAGATACCCTGCCTTTGCACATGGATCGGACTATCGATTGTTTCCCTAGACATCACTGTTGTAGTTGGTAACCTTAGCGTCCTATCTCTCTAGGTTCTTTACACGAGATGACTGTGGAGGGGCAAGTCTTCATGGTACCTAGAATCGATGTTGGTCAAACTCACTCGGGCTCCTTAGAGGGTATACCCACGATTATGTGTGGGAGCTTGCACCAGGGTGTAAGTCCTTTAATCAAGTCGTCAACGTAACTTTTCCACCTGCTCTATCCCATCCCCTTCTTACTTTGTTCCCGCAACGTTGGATTTCATTACCAACTAGTGTGCTCATTGTGAGAAGTTTTTGTTTGTTTGCTTGTTTCCTAGATTTTTAGCGTACGCTGCTTGTTTTCCCTAGAAGAATCTAGGTTGGATTTTTTTTATATGGCGTCAGTTCCCAAAACGAACAATGAAGGAACCCTTGTTGTAGGGGAACCTTTTGTTTTTCCTTCTTACGAAAACATTGGTCCTCCTCACATCGCTACTTTGAGCCTTCCAGGTCTCACTATTGGATTGTCGGTGTGGTTGTTTTCCAATTAGGTAATCCCAAATGCAGTAAGTGATTCGGTCGTAAGAAATTCCCCCCAAGAACATCAACCTCATGTTGATCTTCAATGTCTTCACCTGTAATATCTTCTTCACCTTCTCCACTTGCAAGGTCTTTTTCCGTTTCATCTTCTTCGTCGAATGAAAGCTCTGCATCTGGTAACCCGATGGATAAAAAGAAGAAGAAAAGAAAGAATAAGAAGAAGAAAAATAAACAAGGGTCCAAACTTCCAACCACTGCTGGACATGTTGGAAAGAAACCAGTTACCGTTAATTGTGTTGGGAGTGTTGATGATGCCAAGATCACCCAAACACCTCGTAAGCCCAAGTACCCTTGCAGGATTTGTAAGGGTAGCCATGTTCTTAAGGATTGCCATGGTCTATACAAGATTATATAAGCATGGTCTACACACCCTCGCCAACCCATGTTGTCAACCTATGAACAACATGTTGATGACCTCCTGTCAACTAGTCAAGATACCGTTGGGAAGAAGAAAAGTAGAGCCAAGTTCCCGTGTATGTTGTACAAAGGGTGTCATCTAACTCACCTTTTCCCTCGTATGGATGAAGCCTCAAAATTCCTAGAAGACATGACTGGTTCCCAGCCTCAACCTCCAACTTCTTATCGCAAGATTACTCTCAAATCACCTATAGTTGATGGAATGATCAATCTGACTCCTTCGTCGGTCAATATGGTTGATCATGTAGTCAACCTTGTCACATCCTTAGTCGAACCAATTGACCAAGTGGTCGATATGATCCCATCCTCGGTCGATCTCACTCTCCCATTAGAGAGTGAAACTCAAGTGGTTGATTCAATCCCATCTTCGGTCAATCCCACTCTCCCGTTAGAGAGTGAAACCCAAGTGGTCGATCTGTTTCCACCCGTCGACCCCATTCTCCCCTTGGAGAATGCAACCCAAATGGTCGATCTGATCTCGTCATCGGTCGATCCTACTCTCGCTCAAGAGTAAACCCGATACTGCCCACAATTTTTCTCGTTGATATAGACTCTACCCTGTCGAGGGGTATTCCTCATTCTCTCGTGGAACCCCCTCCAAGTAATGAGACCATCCTTTTTGATTGGGGTGTGCTAACTGGACTTTGTCTTCCCTGTCACATTTCTTTCCATATTACAGTGCAATTTTGTGTTCAGGACATTCCTCAGACATTGATAGATGAAGGTGCATCCGTTAGCATTTTGTCCTCTTTTGCTTGGAAATATTTGGGTTGTCCTCGGCTTGCCTCGGTTACATAGAATTTGTTAGCTTTTAACAGAACAACGAGTCAACCTTTAGGGACCCTTCCTCGGTTTCCTGTAACTTTGAGAGGGAAAATTGTCTTTATTGATGTCATGGTAGTCGAAGACCCCTTAGATTTTTCTTTACTCCTCAGGCGAGATTATGTCTATGCCATGAAATCTATTGTGTCCACTCTTTTTTGTGTGATATCTTTTACTCACGATGGAAGAATGGTGACTATTGATCAAATTTCATTCATCGGTCCTGATTGGATTACCTCCCTTAGTGGTTCTTATATGCAGGCAGTATTTCCCTTGCCATAGGTAAATTATGTGCCGTTGTCTCCCATCCCTTCCACTGTCGATAACAATGACTTGGATCCGGTAGTTGACATGGTGACATATTCGGTAGAGCTATTGGATCCTAACCTCCTTACCCCTCTCATGACCATCAACATGGTATTCTTCCAGAGTGTGTTTCTTTCGTCAAATGAAGATCTCTTGGAAGCCATGACCGAGTTTTGTCCCTTGACATGGCGTCCTTCCAGAGCATTGTCCTCTTGGAAGCCATGATCAAGAAGAGCCTCGAGCATGATTTTTTGATTTCAAGCTCATTAAAAAATGAAACCAGCCTTGAGCATAGTTTTCTTCTTTCAAACTCGTTAAAAATGAAACCAATTATGAGGATAGTTTTTTGCATCTCTATGGAAACCTCGTTAAAAAATGAAACAATGGTCTGGGGCTTATACCTAGAGTCACGAGCATAGTTTTTTTTCTCGGTGGAAAGATCGTTAAAAAATGAAATAGATTTATTCCCTCTCTCTGTTGAGTCAAGTCCTTCGTCTAGTATTTGAAGCTTCCTTTCCTCTGCCTTTGCAGTTGGACGAAATGAAGCTTGGGGGGGAATGCTTTTAGCCTTTGGACTCCATGATGAAGTTGAGTCGCTAGCTTCTTAAACTGGGGGCTAAGTATCGACCATACCTTTGTTATGTGTTGGGAAGTCCAAGCATAGTTTTCTATGGTTCAAGCTTGTGTAGAAATGAAACCACCTTCCTCAAGCATAGTTTCCTCTGGTTCGAGCTTGTGTAAAAGTGAAACCAAGTCCAAGCATAGTTTTGTTTTGTTTTAAAGCTTGCGTAAAAATGAAAACAATCCCTAGCTTAGTCTTTGTTCTTTCTCATGCTCGTAAATACATGAGAATAAGTTACTGAGCTTAGTCTTTGTTCTTTCTCGTGCTCGTAAATCAATGAGAATGTAACCGAGTATATTTTTATCACTTTTTTGGACTCGTAAAGGTTATATGAAAATGGAACCCCTAGAGTTTCCTTTAAGCTCTTTTCAGACTCTCTAAACATGACAATATTGCCGAGTGACCTTGTTCTTTTCACCCTTGTTAAATTATTTGAAGAAAATGTCTGTCGAGTGATAGTTTCTCTCTTTTTCAGTCTCATCAGACTACTTTACAAAAAGGGAACTAAGAGAGTTCTCTTTAAGTGTTTTTTAGACTCTATAAACATGAAAAACCCCTGAGGTTTCCTTCTTTGGTGTTGGCCATGGGTTATAGAAGGAAGTGAAGAATGAGGAAGAAAAGGTAAAAAGTGAGTTGTGTGGGAGACATAGTGATTGTCATTGGGTTGAAGTGAGCAAAAGAACAGAGAATATGGAGCGAAGTGCGGAAAAGAAAGTCATTGGATGACGAGATCAAGGATGACAGATCAACAAGGAGGATGGACCGAGGATGACTCAGGAAGTGGAAAAATCCAACATTAGATGCCTTGGACCACCGCGAGATGGAGAAGGAAAGACAGGCTGGAAAAGCCCAGAAAGAATGGGTCAAGTTGACCTAGGTTTGTAGACACCTAGGGTTTTGGTAATTAGGGTTTTGACACCTAGGTTTCAGCCTAAGGCTGCCGGTGAGGGATTGTAATGTATAAATAGAGGTCGAGAGGACCTAGGTCGGGTTGGTACTATGGTTGAGACTTATTGTCAAGTATTGTTCATCGGGAGAATATTGTATTAAGGGTGAGAGAAGTGTTGAGACAGAGAGCCTTCTGGTATTGTAAGATCTTCAGCTGGGTGTGAAGATCAAGTCCTGCAGCTGGGTGCATAGGGAGGGAGAGAGAAAGAGAGATGGAGAGAGAGGATCTACTGGCCAAGAGCACGGATCATAACTGTAATATTTATCTTAATATATCATGATCATGGTTCTGTGGATGTATCCCTAGAGAGAGGGTGAACCATGTACCTCTGTTGTTGTGTGTGTGATTGATGCTTTGAGCTATGATGTTGTTATATTGTTATCTGCATTATTTTATTAGATCAAATATATAGCTGTGAAGGATAGATCTAGCTAGTTTAATGATAGATGCATGTTATGTTGTTGTTGTAATAAGAACCACTTGATATTCCCCTAGTTGTAGACATCTCTGTCCTGCAGCCCCCTCATATCTGCTTCGCAGGTGCTACCGAAAGGGCTAGTAGATAGGGCTTGTTGGTGCGCTCTTGGAGCTGAACCCTGGGTCTGCCCCTGTGCCAACAAATGGTTATGTTTCCAGGACATGGATCTTTTTAAGGGAATGTCAAGGTGGTTCCCATCGAAGACAAAGATTCAGAAGAGGGTAAAGGATCAAGAGAAGGACTTCGCTTAAGTAAAGAACAAGAACCATAAAATAAGCACTGAATATTGGCTACAAAGATACATCTTCACTGACATTCATGAGATCTTCTTTGGAGGAATCCATCAGGAGCTACATGAGTGGTTGGCTAGGTTAGCTAACACACACTTTGAAATTAGATCTAGACCCCCTATGGTTTGGACACCAACATTGACCCAGAAGGTCAAGAGAGTCGACAAGGCTGTATCCAGAGCAGTAGATCACTGGTTTGATAGTACCATCGGAGGATATATCACATTTTGTTGTTGACATAATAGAATCGTATAGTCAAGCCGAGAGATACTTTTTCAAGGGACCCAGAGGAAAAAAATTTCACTTCCTAAAGCTAAGAATCAAGAATCTCTTGCATGAAAACCACATCTTGAAGATATAGTAGATTGATCAAACCTGAAAAGGATAATCTTCAAGATCTCAGACAGCGAAAGCGACACAGAAGTAGGACATACGCATAGTGGGAGAGTATTATGAGGAGTTCACCTTGAGAATTTGTTTAAGAAAAGCTATGAAGAAGAAGGTTTCTATAGTGGAGAAGAGGTATATCTAACCGACGAAGAGCATCAAGAGACCACCAGAACAGAAGAAGGGGAAGCTAAAGAACTGCGCCAAAGTGAGCCAAAAACCTCAGGAACTACGCGAACTACTAAAGTAAGTAACGTTAATCCTCCTATTGTCCTAACAATACTTAGCAGTCAGAATAGTCAGAACCACCAAAGTCTTCAGAGTACTGTTACTAGTAGCCCAGTATCTACTCAGACAAGAACCCTAGTCAGCTTATGGCAGATGAAGTGAGACTCCCTATATTTATAGGAGATGGATCTGAAGATCCAGATAAACATTGGTTTCTGTGTGAGGCCGTATGGAATATTAAAAGTATCACCGATGAATTCATCAAGAGAACTAGTTCAGCACTACGCTAAGGGACCGCGCACTAAGATGGTACATGAAACTTGTCCAAGCACTGGCACAGCCTAAGCCCCTGAATGAGATTAAGAATGTGTTGATTGCAGAGTTTAAGAAACCTAAGTCGGAGTCACAATGTATTACGGAACTAAAAGAGATTAAACAAAAGGTAGCAGAACCTGTTTGGGAGTTTGATCAGAGATTTA
This sequence comes from Picea engelmannii, assembly GCA_009831015.1. Taxonomy (NCBI): domain Eukaryota; kingdom Viridiplantae; phylum Streptophyta; class Pinopsida; order Pinales; family Pinaceae; genus Picea; species Picea engelmannii. Next base: position 879,467 of record ML778727.1, on the reverse strand, counting down.
AGACCCTGACAGGCCGATTAACTTTCCAAATCCCTGACGAACAGAACAAAGAGTGGTTCATCACTACATTGTTACCACACATAAGAATCCATTTGATGCATCAAAAGATTGCATCTTAGTCAGAATATTTGGAGATCGCCATGAAGCTGGAATCAACACCGATGGGAGAATCTAGCTCAGGCATTATCCAGATCATGAGCCAGCTAACTAGTTTGTCTTTACAGGTCGAGGATATGAAGAAAGATAAGGGAAAAGACAAAAGGGAAGATATATGGTGTGTAAGATGTATATCTAAAGGCCATGATAAGGAACACTATCCCTTATTTCATGAGTACTTGGCATCAAGGGCACCGAGCCCCTTAAAACAAGTTAACCTACCCTGGTGCGATGTATGCAGAAATAGGCATCGCCCAGGTGAGTGCTACTACATGCAGAAGTATGTCCAGACACCCACAAACTTGTATTGTACATTCTTTAAATCAATGGGGCATGATTATCGGGATTTTAGATCTTATGATCTCATGCACGAAAGGTCGAGAGACATATACAAGATTCAAGGCGAAGTACAACAAGAGGGAAACACTCTGCAGTACAACTCTCCGGGGAGAGGAAATTTCACTCCTCATGGTGGCTATAGAGGATGAGGACGAGGAGGAGGTATGGGCCAAGGCCGAGGAAAAATAATCTATTACAACTGCGCACATCCAGGCCGTTTAGCAAGGGATTGTCAGAATCCCTGCACAACCTGTAGTTACTGTAACTCCTTCGAGCATGTCATAGAAGAATGCCCTGTGTTGCTGACTAAACTTCAAGAAAGATGAGGACCCCAGCAGAACCCACAAGTACAACTGATATATGTTGAACCTCGCAGAGTAGACCCTAGAGTCATTGTTATTACTTCAAGAGGCGTTGCTACAGGTGAAGATGGAGTAGCCCAAGGAAAGACTAAAAATGACCACGGAGTCAGGAAAGCTACAAAAAGGACCCCAACGTTCAATGCTAGGAAAGAAAGATAGACATTCGAGGAGGAAAGAACAGATTTCAAAGGAAATCAAGGATCTTCATCAAAAAGACAACTAGAAATCAAAGAATACGTTATGCCTCAGGCGTTTGATGCGTCTGCATCACCAACAGAAGGGAAAGAGGTAAGAAAACTCATGGAATTCTTGCACACTTGTGTTAAGTTGATTCGAGATAGAGGTGTTGTACAAGAATTACAAGATTTAATCAAGCAGTATGAACTAGGAAAAATAGACCCCTTACTGAATAGAGCAATGCACCAAATTGGAAAAAATAAAAGGACAAATAAATAATTACACTTGAATGCTCGGATAGGAGAGTATGAGATAGACTATGTGGTCCTTGACTCAGGGTCAGAAGTCAATGTCATGATGAAGTAGACCTGGACACTGATGGGAAAACCCAAGCTGATATATTCCCCTATCAGGCTTCACATGGCTAATCAGCAAGTTGTCAGCCCATTTGGACGATTAGAGCACGTCCCAGTGGACATTGATGGAGTAAGAACCTTTGCAGATTTTGAGGTAATTGAAATTGTTGATGATAGCTGCCCTTACCCTGCATTGTTAGGAATTGATTGGGCCTTCGACAATTCCTCTATTGTTGATTTAAAGAAACGACACATGACATTTGAGAAAGATGGCCTTAGGTTCATTGCAGCTTTAGACCTAGATGAAGGTCCACGATACACAGAACCTATCAGAGAAGAGGACCACGCATTTTAACTAGAAAACATTTACAAATTAACAGCCAGATAGAAGGATTATATCAACCCTACAGCTGACGAAAATCTGAATTGGCGAAGTGACAACACATGGTCATCCGATTCAGAAGAAGCACTAGAAAATTGGCAGAACCAGATGTATGAAGTATCTACAATAAGATGTTCTAGGCTAACCAGAGAAGTTCACTGGATTGGCACAATAGTGAGTAATCTATCCACATTTGATGGGCTAAACCCCTTAGAGAACTTCTTATCATAATTTGAGACAAGTGTACCAACACAACAGAGACTGTTGGCAATGGATGAGGCCATGAAAGCCACACCAACAAGATGGTGGGGGACACATAAAAGAAATATTGAAGACTAGACACAATGTCGAACTCGGATGACAGCATGGTTCTCAACACAAGAAGGAAGCTGCGAAGCACGGTACATAGGTCAAAGTTGCCCAAAGGACCATGTACAAAGATGCGAGGATTCCTGGAGTGACATTCCTAGAGAAAAATGGGTACACAGATTCGTCAATATGTTGGATACCACCCCGATTAACTGGTACCTTCAATCAGAGATGTGCCTTGTCACTTCGGAATGGGAAGGTATGATCCAAAATTTTATAACCACCGTTTTGTTTGACAGTGAATTTCCTTTTGTAGATCAAGCACTACAGATGGTGAGACAAAAATTATTTGAGGAGGCATCTAGCCTCCTTTTGGAGCAAGAAGAGGATGAATGGACTGCACCCCTCCAAAAATTTCACATCTTCTACAACATTAATGCCGACGAAGAGGATGACCCAAGCAAGGTGAATATCGTGGAAACAAAATGTCAGAGAGATGTGAAAGGACCATGAGTTGAACTTCCATTCATTGGAAAGTCGATAAAAATAAAGAAAGTCAATATTGGGACAGAGGAAACACCAAAGCTTGCCAATGTCGAAGATTACTGGGACACTGCTACCATTGACAAAATCACAGAATTATTGCATGAGTATCAGGACTTGTTCCCGACCAAGTTCACTGATATGAAGGGAATCAAAGGACCTATGGGAGAAATGAGAATACCTTTGAAACCAGACGTGAAGCTAGACAAGCAAAGATCCTACAGATTGAACTCGAAATATAAGGAAAAAGTGAAGATTGAGCTCGACAGAATGCTGGAAGTAGGGATTATTGAACCTATTGAAGAGTCAGAGTGGATTAACCCCAGGGTAGTGCAAGATAAGAAGATAGGTGAGATCACGATTTGCGTAGATATATGGAAGATGAATGATGCTTGTCTACATGATCCTTTCCCTACACCTTTCACAAACAAAGTGCTTGATAACATGGGAGGCCAAGAAGTATATTCTTTTACAGATGGGTTTTCAGGATACCATCAGATCCGCATCGCCAAGGAGGACCGTCATAAGACTATGTTCACCACAGAGTGGGGATCCTACCAATATACAGTAATGCCATTTGGACTGAAGAATGCCCTAGCCATATTTTTAAGGGTGGTAGTTGAAGCATTCAAAGAATTTTTACATAAATTTTTAGAAGCATACTTTGATGACTGGATTGTTTTTAGTTTGTTGAAAATCATATTGAATGTCTAAGGCTAATGTTGGATAAATGTAGGCAGTGTCAAATTGATTTGAATTTGAAGAAGTGCAGCTTGTTCTCACAATTTGGAGTATTATTAGGTCATATTGTATGCAAGCAAGGATTGTTGGTGGATCCATCCAAAATTGCAATTATAGTTGATTTACCACCACCTACATCAGTCAAACAATTGCGCACTGTGATAGGACACACTGGCTATTACAAAAAAATTATCAAAGTATATGCTTAGATTACTATGCCAATGGAGAATTTATTAAAGAAAGACTGTCAGTTTGGTTGGACAGACGAATGCCAGCAGAGCTTCGACACACTGAAACAAAATATGGTCACTGCACCTATTTTAGTCTTTCCCAACTAGAGAAAGGAATTTTATGTGCATGTTGATGCATCTTCTATTGCATTAGGAGCAGCACTGGCACAACCTAGAGAAGGGGACATTGATCATCTGTTAGTATTTTCCAACATAAAGCTCTCCATAGCTGAAATCAATTACACTACTACAGAGAGAGAGGGACTAGCCATTGTGTATGCATTGCAGAAATTCCGCCACTACATGTTTTGAGGACACTTTAAAATGTTTACTGATCACTCTACACTGAAATACCTAGTCAACAAGAAAGTGTTGGGGGAGAATATGCAAATGGCTTCTCCTATTTCAAGAATATGATTTTGAGATCATAATTAAGCCAGGAAGAATGAATAAGGGACTAGACCACCTGTCGAGGTTGGAGCATGGTGAAGAACCTACCAATCCGGAGGAAACACTACTGGATTCATAATTGCTCGCCATTAGAAAGGTTGATGACCACTTCATAGACAAAGTCTAGTTCCTGTCAATAGGCATAGCTCCAGCCGAATACACAATTCTGTAGAAGAAATAACTAGTGGTGCACGCTGTAGATTTTTCGCTGATAGTTGGTCAACTATATAAAATGGGACCTGATGAAATCCTAAGAAGATGTGTGATGGAGGAAAAAATCCCTATAATCCTTGAAGAAGCTCATGAAGGCATTGCAGGAGGACATTAGGAAGGAAAAGCACCTGTGTAGAAGGTTCTACGAGCTGGCCTTTGGTGGCCTACGTTACACAAAGATGCTAAAGAATATGCCAGAGCATGCGATGTATGCAACCGAGTTGGAAAACCATCCTGAAGCGATGAGATTCCATTAGCACCACAAATGACCTTACAAGCATTTGAAAAATGGGTCATTGACTTCGTGGGACCTATAAACCCACCAGGAAAGCGCACAGGAGCAAGGTATATTATCACTGCAACAGAATACCTGAATAGATGGGCCAAAGCAAGAGCAGTCAAGGAATGTATTGCAACTACAGCTGCGTATTTTATATTCGATGACATAATAACCAGGTTTGGATGCCCTAAGGTCCTTATGAGTGATCAAGGTACACACTTCATCAATAAGACAGTTGAAGCCATGACTGAAGAATTTGCAGTCCACCATCAGAAGAGTACACCTTATCATCCACAAGAAAATGGAACGGTTGAAGCATTCAACAAGATCTTGGAGACAACATTGACAAATATTTGTAGTGTGAACAGGGATGACTGGGATTTAAGAGTACTAGTAGTACTCTGGGCTTATAGAACCACTTGCAAGAAATTAACAACGCAGACTCCTTTCAAGTTGGTTTATGGTCTTGAAGCTGTTGTCCCAATGGAATACTTGGTACCAAGATTAAGAATTGTTGAATTTACAGACATGGATGATACTGGCGCTATTCATGAGAGGCTATCACAGTTGGTCAAACTAGAAGAAGATAGATTCATTGCAGGCGTCCATCAGCAAATTCAGAAGGAATGAGAAAAGGCCTATCATGACAGACACATCAAGAAGAAGATATTCAGGCAAGGTGATTTAGTCCTGCTATATGAAAATAAGTTTATAAAACACCCTGGGAAGTTCAGAATGCATTGGCTTGGACCATATGAGATTGTTTATGTTACAGAAGGTGGAGTTGCCCAACTGAAGACGTTGGAAGGAGACTGGAAGGGAGGCTTGGTGAATGGGAGTTAGTTGAAGTTGTACTATGAAAACCATCTGCCTCGCAGATCTCAGTAGAATCAAGAAGACAAGGGTCTAGGTACCAGGTGCAGTTGAAACTGGGTACCAAACACATAAAATACAGTCTTCACAAGGATGGAAAGGAATCATAAATAAGAAAGCAAGGGCTGCACTATGCAGTCGAAATTCGAAGAAAACAAGAGGATCAGATCTCAAGTGCCTCAGGACAAGTCATAAGTGAGTGTTGGGGGCCTATTGGCCATGGGTTATATAAGGAAGTGAAGAACGAGGAAGCAAAGGTAAAAAGCAAGTTGTATGGGAGACACAATGGCTGTCACTGGGTCGAAGTGAGAAAAATAACATAGAAGATGGAGTGAAGTGTGGAAAAGCAAGTCGTTGGATGAGGAGATCGAGGATGACAGACCAGCAAGGAGGATGGACCGAGGATGGCTCAGGAAGTGGAAAAAGACAACATTAGATGCCTTGGACCATCGTGAGATGGAGAAGGAAAGACAGGTTGGCGAAGCCTGGAAAGAATGGGTCAAGTTGACCTAGGGTTGTAGACACCTAGGGTTTTGGTAATTAGGGTTTTGACACCTAGGTTTCGACCTAAGGCTGTCGGTGAGGGATTTTAATGTATAAATAGAGGTCGAGAGGACCTAGGTTGGTTCAGTACTATGGTTGAGCCTTATTGTCGAGTATTGTTCATCAGGAGAATATTGTATTAAGGGTGAGAGAAGTGCTGAGAGAGAGAGAGCCTTCTGGTATTGTAAGATCTTCAGCTGGGTGTGAAGATCAAGTTCTGCAGTTGGGTGTGCAGGGAGGGAGAGAGAAAGAGAGACGAAGAGAGAGGATCCGCTGGCCAAGAGCACAGATCAAAACTGTAAGATTTATCTTAATATATCATAATCCCTAGAGAGAGGGTGAAGCACGTACCTCTGTTGTTCTGTGTGTGATTGATGCTTTGAGCTCTAATGCTGTTATATTGTTATCTGCATTATTGTATTAGATCAGATCTATAGTTTTGAAGGATAGATCTAGCTAGTTTAATGATAGATGCATGTTATCTTGTTGTTGTAATAAGAACCACTTGATATTCCCCTGGTTGTAGACATCTATGTCCTGCAAACCCCTCATAGCTACTTTGGGTGAGACTACATCTTCTTTGCAGGTGCTGCCAAAGGGGCCAGTAGCTAGGGCTTGTTGGTGCGCTCTTAGAGCTGAACCTTGGGTCTACCCCTGTGCCAACATTTGGACTCGTTAAACAAACATCGAAAGGACCATATGGGACGGAACCACTCCTTCCTAGGGTTTTTTAAACATACTCCAAGGGACTCGTCTGAAGGATGAACTTACATTTACAAGCATATGTTATCCTCCTCAAGCTTGCGTAAAAATAAAGAGGTACTCGCCAGAAATGGTGGGGGAAAAATTGGGAAAGAAATGTGTATAAACCTGTAGTCTATAGAAGAGTCAATTTTTGAACCTGGTACCCTTTCACTCGCTTTGTGTCTAGGTTGGAAAATCTGCTTGTCTCTTGATCATACTCATTTATAAGATTAAAAATTGGTCTGTGATCCCTGTTGTTGAGTCAGTGTTTCCAAGACAGTTGTCGTGTCGTCAATATTTTCAAAGAGAAGTTCAACCCTGAAAGCCTTCTATTGCGTCGACCATTTCTATAGTCCTTAAGCCTTCTATTGTGTCATCCATCCTTGAGTCAGTCCTGAATCACTTGTTACTCTGATCTACATCAAATCTTGTTACCCGTTTCGTGTCATTGATGGGGGATACATTAAGGCCTTCATGTGACAAGTCTTTTCCTATTGACTTCAACTCATTATCGATGAATTAGACTTAGAAACTAATTGGTACCTTGGATTTTGCATGCCTCAATGGAAGGTTTCCTCACTTTCGACAGTGGGTTTTCATTATTGACCCCTGATCGGGAGATTCCCCGGAGTGTTCAACCTCAACTCATTGATTCACATTCGTTGGATTGTACTAGTGTACCTTGGGTGTCATTGACATTAATGGTGATTTCCCTCGCACTTGTTAACGGTTCTCATCATTGACCGGTAATCAAGTGATTTCTACCATGTTCGACTTCAACACATGTATTCGTATGGTTAGATTCATACTTAGACTGGTAGAGATGAAGACCCTGAACCTTTTTTCATAGATTTAGGTTGTGTTGGAGTATATTCATTTTGTATTGTTGCATAGATCCACATTATATGTCTCGTGGCTATGTTCAAATTTGAGTCTTTAACACATAGATCCACAGTGTATGTTTGGTCACTATGTTCATATTTGAGTCATAATGGCATGGATCCACAGTGTATGTTTGGTGGCCATGACCTGTCTTACTTGACATGGATCTTCGCATGCCGGCATTTATGCTTTGATTCATTTGTATTTTGAGTATGGGAATGCCTACCTCAGTGATGATATATTATTGTACTATGTTTCCTTGTTTGTTGACAGGTTTCCGACCGACGTGCTCCTTGTTCCCTATACACACTCGACAAAGTATTTAAGCTATCACTCTGTTCTAACTTCATACTTTGGGGGGCTCTCTGTTACACATTATTTTCGTCACCACTATGACCGTTAATGATGTAAACCTATATGTTGCCTTCAGAGGGGTCAGTGGCCTCAATTCCTGAAGAAAGAAGGGAGAAGAACTTTGTCTGAGAGAAGAAATTAGATTTTCCTTTGTAAATACCCTATTTTGGAGGATTTCCATCGGCTGCACCATAGCTAGGGTGTGGAAATAACTAATTTTCGTAGGCTTCACTATAACTAGGGCGCGTAATTTCTGTAGGTTGCACTATAGCCAGGTTGTGACGACCTTCGTACGTGGGAAAAATGAGCATTTTATTGATGCTTCTAGAAGGAGAAGATTCTATGGTGAGGTGGCCTCTGAATGGTTTGGATATTACTCACTTTCATGATTTAGTGGGATCAACCTAACCTCCTCACCTTATCCTCTTCAACTTATAAAAAGAGAGGAACTCTCATGGAGAAAGTTGGTGGAATTTGGCTTGGAATTATTAGCTTGGTTAGAGTGGCTTTGAGTTTTGCTTTTGTCAATATAGATGTTAGATCTATAGTCTCATAATTCTTGGATCAGAAGTGTGTGGCAAGCAAGGAACTAATGGAAGGAACCTTACGACATCAAGGCATATGGTTGTAATCTCTCTTCCTATTATTAATATAATACAGTGGCATGTTTCTTTCCCATAGAATTATATTTATTTTATTGCATAATTCCTTGATCATACACATAGGTTGTCATTGAATATACTCTCGCTGCTTTCACTTTGGTTGGTTTGTGTCTCACTACAGGATCAGTATCACAAGAGCACCGGAGTGAAATAGGAACGACAAAGACATAAGGAAGCGACATTTAAAGGTATGTCTATCGTCTTTTGTTTGGTAGTAAATTTGATGATTACAGCCTAGGAAAAGTGCCATGTCATGTCGTGTTTTGTTCTAGATGTAGGTGGATCTAGGGGGATTAGTCTATGTTTTCATTCACCGATTTACCCGATTACACTCCCATTATCTATCCCGCTCTTCTCTCTCCCCCCCTCTCCCTCTACCCCTCTCTCCCTTATTCCTTCTATACCCATATTTTTCTATCACTCCCCTCTCTATCTCCTCACTCTCACTCTCCCCCCCTCTCTCTCACTCTCAATCCATAAATATMTCTCTCTCTCTCCATATCTAGGACCATATTTCTCTCTCCCTATCACTCTATTCCTCTATCCTACTCTCTATGCCTCCCTTCTCTCTCTTTACCTCTCTCTCTTTGTCTCTCTCTTCCCCTCCATCCCTCTCTCTCAATTCCCTCCCCCTCTCTTTCCCTATATCTCCACCTTCCTAACTCTCCCTCCCCATTATTCTCTCTCCATCCCCCCCCTCTTTCTCATAATCCCTCATTCCTCATTGGGTGGGAATGAGGGATGGAGGGATATTGAAAGGAAGAAAGGTGGAGATATATAGGAAGAGAGGGGGAGGAGGGGTGAGACGAGGATGGATGAATTCAAGGAGAAAGAGGTAGAGAGAGATAGATATGGAGAGAGAGTGGGGCCTAGATAGGGAGAGAGAGGGTGATCTAGGAGGATCTTAGTAGCCACTCACCTTTTCCAACTGGCTCAAAACAAGTTTTTAGAAACTTACTATTTTTAGCAATTTTTTGGTTCCCAAACTTCCAAGGCCATTTTGAGGTCCCAAATGAAATTTTTTCACGAAAAAAACACTTAAATGATAATATAAGGATCTTAATTATCACCCTAAATTAATATCCTTGTCAATACCTTTCCAACGAGCTATCATGCACCCTAAACGGAAATTGTATGCAAAAGTTACAACCCCGAGAAGTTGATGTACTAACTTACCCCAATGGGGCCCACATGACTTTTGGCTCTTCATCTCCTAGGGTTAGGTTTTTGGATGTATAAGGTTTTTGCATTCATTTTTATTGTAAAAATTTATTTAGATCCTCATTGTACTCATATTCTTTTGAATGAGCGTAGTTTTCACATCTCTTCTCAAAGATAAGTTTTCGCCATTCTAGAAAGCTTGTTTTCAGTTTGCATTTTACAATTTTCAACATATTTCTTATTTAATAGAATTTGAGTTTTACTGTATGTCTATTATTTTTCACTGTGTCTCTATTTTAATATTATAAATATGTGGTTTCATTTCATTCCTCTCATAAATTTGGATCAGTGGTATCAAAGCGGTCTTCTCCTTGTCATTTTTTTAATGCATGTCCCCAATGCAGTCAGGGTATAGAGAGTTGGGTCTTGAGCTTGTTTCTCTTGAGGACAATTTCTCTCGCACACCCAAGAAACCTTCCATGGTGAGTGAAAAGAAGTATGAAGGGACAAGATATCCTTTCAAAATGTTGCTCGAGTAATCCCTTGATGGACATAGGAATGAGATGATGGACAAATTTGCACAAATCCTTCAACAACTATTGAGAAGAGATGCATCCACCTCAAGCGGAGGCACCACCCCCTTCAAGGTACAAATAAATTTTGATATTCCTATATTTGAAGATAAAATTGATGCAGATTTTGTAGATAAATGGTTAAACCTTATATAAGGGTATTTTTCTTTCCACAACTTTTTTGATAGGGAAAATATTACATTTTCACTCCTCAAGGACATCCCCCATGTCAAATATTAGTGGGAGAATTTCTGTGAGAAGAAGGAAATATATTGATACAAATTATTTGCAGCTGCACCCACTTGGGGTTCCTTCATAGATTTTATTAAGGAATAATACTACCCTATTGTAAGTTATTATGACTTGTATACAAGATGGACCACACTGTGGCAAAAAAGAGACTAAAAAACCCCAGAGTTCACCAATGTCTTCCATACCTTGCGCACCAATTTAGGTATCAACGATTATGAGCGACATCCGGTGATCAAGTACCGTAGTGGTCTGCATAGATACATCTCAAAATAAATGGAGTTTTTGTACATCTCATCCTTGGGCCCGACCTATCGATATGCCATCAAAATTTAGTAGAAGCTTAAACAAAAGGTGCAAAAGTTTGGGTCTGGAAACCCCTTATAGAAGAACTAGAGCAAGGGAATCCCCAACCCATAGAAAAAAGGATGGATCAAACTCAGGAAAACTAGTCCAAGACACAATAAAATAAGGACAATGGGAAGATGAAGAAAGATACCAAGAAGTGGTGCAACTTCCATAAGATCCCAAGGCATAACACTGTTGATTGCTGCTCAAAGCAGTCATTGGTGGATGAGGTAAAATCCTCTGAATCAGATGCAGGTTCCAAATTTGAGTTAGAACCATAAAATGGGATATTGATCATTGACGTGGAACCTAATGCCACCATTTCTACCACCAAGATTCAGTCTGACAAACTTGATGATCTAGAGGAAGGTGAGCACCTCTTTCATTCACAGATGTGGGTGAAAGACACTCCACTGCACTTCATCGTTAATAGAGTTAGCCAGAAGAAGCTCATCTCACTAGAGGTCGTCAAGTGGCTAGCCCTAATGACAACACTTTACCTGTATCCCTACACCATCGGGTGGCTCCATCAAGGAATCAATCTTTGCTTCACTCAACAGTATCTCATACGGCATCAAACCATTCAAAGATGAGGTATTGTTTGATGTTTCTCCCCTTGAAGTTTGTGATATTATTTTGGGCCAACCTTATTTAAGGAAACATCATTATGTCTATGAGTCTAGGCCTCACAGTGTTATTATTACTTTGAACAGGAAATTGTATAGGATACCCGAGTTAGTCCCACCTAGTGTTATTTCCTTGATCTCTGCCAAGCAATGCAGGAAGGTCGTTTCTCAGACCAAGTAGTTTGTCTTCTTCGTGATTCACTCTCAGAGTGAGAAAAAGGTGGAAGCCACATCCATGGCCTCTATGGTTGACCTCTCCATGCAGTAGAAGCAAGTGGATAATGTTGTGGAAGAATACAAAGACATATTCTCATCACCTACTGGGGTACCTCTCCACTTTTATATCAAATATCCCATTGATATAAGCCCCAGTGCACCACTACCCAATGGGATAGTATATCATTGCTCTCTACTAGAAAATGAGGATATCAAGCATCTGATCCAAGAACTACTCCACAAGGGGCACATCTGACCCAGCTCATCACCTTGTGGAATCCCAATCGTGTTGGTCCAAAAGAAATATGGGACCCGGTGACTCTGCATTGATTATTGGTCTCTAAATAAAATCATAGTTTGGAACTGGTACCTGATTCCCTGAATCGATGATCTACTTGATCAACTCAAGGGGGGAAAATACTTTAGTAAGATTGATATGAAGTTTGGCTACCATCAAGTCCCAATAGAAAAAACAGATGTATGGAAAACTACCTTCAAGTCAAAAGAAGTTATTTTTGAATGGTTGGTAATGCCCTTTGGTTTGAAAAATTCCCCAACAACTTTCATGAGGCTAATGGATGATATTTTGCAAACTTTCACTAATTATCTTTTGGTGGTGTATCTGGATGGAATCCTGATCTACAACAAGACTTGGGCAGAACACTTGCAGCATATTCAACAGGTTATGCACACTCTACAACAACAAAATCTAGATGCCAACCTAGAAAAATTCTCCTTCGGCATGGATAGGGTCCATTACCTAGGATACATTATTGATGTGCATGGTGTGCATGTTGATCTAGCCAAGATCCAAGTCATTTGTGACTAGTCATCACCAACCATGCTCACTGAGCTTCGAAGCTTCTTAGGCCTTGCTAATTTCTATCACAGGTTCATGTTGGGATTCTCCCATATTGCATGAGCCCTCATCCAAATAACCAGGGGTGGTGGTAAGGAAACATTTGTGTGGCACATGTCCCAATAGAAAGAATTCGATGATATGAAGCAATGCTTGTAATCAACAACATTGCTTTCATTATATGACCTGCAACAACCCTTTGAGATCAAGACAGATGCTTCATACTATGTTGTGGGCACAGTCATCACTCATCATGGCCACCCCATGGCCTATAATAGTGATATATTATCAGACGTCATCCATAAGTACCCTACTTATGACAAGTAAATGTATTCCATTGTGAGACCCTACCGCCAGTGGAGGAATTACATTCTCAGAAAGGAGACAACCATCCACACTGATCATAAGTTGTTGCAGTTCATGCAGACATAAGGAAAATTTTAGAATTACCACCATCAGAAGTGGTCCACATATTTGGAGCAGTTCCACCTCAACATCAAGTATAAAACATGAAGTACCAACTGAGTCGTTGATTTCCTTAGCTGACCTCCAGTTGCGACAGTCACCACAGTGCTATATTCTTCTGGCCATGAGACCTCTGGATGGCCCCACCTCTATGAGATAGATCTTGACTTCGCCAACACCTACCAAATGTTGGGTGAAAACATAGTTGTCACTAATTTCTATATTCAAGACAAGATATTGTGCCATATGGGCCATCTCTTTGTTCCATCAAGTGAGCAAGTGAAGATAATTTGGGAAGGCCACTACAGCCCGGTGGCAAGAAAGTTCAGCGTGGAAAAGACAGTGGCAGTGTTGTAGGGACATTTCTACTAGCTGAAACTTCAGCAGGATCTCAACAAGTATATATGATTCTGCATTTCTTGCATTATATCCAAACCGACCACTAATCAACAAGGCTTATACAATATTCTTACTACTCCCAACATGCCCTGGTAATCCATCTCAATGGACTACATGTTAGGCCTTCCATCCACCAAGTGGAGAAATGACTATGTTTTGTGGTTGTTGATCTCTTTTCCAAGATGGTGATTATGGCCTCCTACAAGAAGAGCATCATAGTTGAGGCCACTACCAAGCTCTTCTTTGAACAAGTGTGGGTACAATTTGGGATCCCACAAACCATTATCTTAAATAAAGACAATTAGTTCCTTAACACATTCTGGTCGCGCATCTAGTCATTGTTGGACACCAAGCTCACCGAGTCCACTGCCTTCCACCCCTAGATGGATGGCCAAACTTAGGTCAACAACCAAATGATCATGCACATCCTACAGATGTAAATTTCCAAGCACCCCCACATCTGGGATGAGATTATTCCCTATGTGTAGCATAGATACAATAGATCCATACATATCTCAACAGGACACAACCCCTTTCAGGTGGGGTTGGGATTTCAACCATTGTGTCCCATGGATGTTTCACTATCCCTTGCGACCAACCAAGGAGACTCTTCACATGTTCCAACTGGAGTTGACAAATCCACTCAGTTCATTGAGAAGATCCAACACATCCACCAACAGGTTCAGGATATTTTACAAAAATCCAATGCCAAGTACAAGCAACACCATGATCTACATCGGCTACCACAACAGTTTCAGATGGGAGACAAAGTTTGGTTGCACTTGAAGAAAGAACACCTTAAATGGCATAATTGGAAGATTCGTCAACTCCATTATGGACCTTACACCATCACCAAGGTTTTGGGTAACAATGATTTCGAGCTCAACCTCCCCCCCTTCCTTGGCTTGCACCCAATGTTCAATGTGGACCTCCTTCAGCCTTATTTTCCACCATTATTGGACACCTTGGAGATAGAAGAATAGTTGACACCAACACAACTCAACCCTGACTACATGGAACATGCATATCCACTTATAATGTCATGGAAAAATAGGTCAAGGGAACTTTCCAGCAGAGGATCCAACTTTATCAAGTTGTCAAAGCAAGGCAACTCCTGCACCAAGGAAAGTGGCTCACCTGGGGCTAAATTCAGCAGAAATTTCCTCATATGATGGGGGAACTCAATTCATTGGATACCATTGCTTCCTAAGGGGGTATTATTGATCCAAGAGGATCTCGGTGGCCACCCACATTTTCCAACTAGCTCAAAACATTTTTTTGGCAACTTACTATTTTTAGCAGTTTTTATGTTTCCAAACTTCTTCCCATTTTGAGGACCCAAACAACATTTTTTCACAGTCATACACCTCAATTACAGCAAAAGTCTCTTAATGAGCCTCCTAAATGAATATCCTCATCAATACCTTTCCAACGAGCTATTGTGAGCCCTAAACAGAGATCGTATGCAAAAGTTACGACCCTGGGAAGTTGATGTACTAACTTACCCCAACAGGGCCCACATGACTTTTGTCGCTTCATTTCCTAGTGTTAGGTTTTTGGATGTCTAGGGTTTGGAATTCAAGTTTACTATAAAAATTCCTTCAGATCCTCATTGTACTCATCTTACTGTGAATGAGCGTAGCCATCACATCTCTTCTCATATATGATCTTCCACCATTCTAGCAAGCTTGTTTTTAGTTTGCATTTTACAGTTTTCAACATATTTCTTATTTAATATAAGTCAAGTTTTAACGTATCTCTATTATTGTTCACTATGTCTCTGTGTTATTATTATAAATATGTGGTTTCATTTCTTTTTTCTCAAAAATCCATATCATAGAGGGGGGAGAATGGGGTAGAGAGGGAAAGAGGGGAGAGGGAGAGAGTACTAGAGGGGGGAGAGAGAGAG
>ML778727.1:848013-860102 GCA_009831015.1 Picea engelmannii | reverse complement strand
GGGAAAGAGGGAAGGAGGGGGATAGAGAGAATGGGGGAGAGGGAGAGCAATGGGGGAGAGAGGGAGAGAGGAGAAGAGAGGGAGAGAGGGAAGGAGGGGGATATGGGGGAAAGAGAGAGGGGGGGGAGAGGGAAAGAAATGGGGGAGAGAGGGAGAGGGAGAAAAATAGGGGGGGTTGGAGAAAGAGTGAGAGAGAGGGGGGAGGATTTAGGGAGATATCAAGGAAGGGATGGAGAGAGAGAAAGAATACGAGGGTGGGAAAGTGAAGAGGGTGGAAAGAGGAAAGAGATATTTAGTGGGGTAGAGAGAGAGAGAGGCAGATATCAGGGAAGAACAATTGGGGAGAGAGAGGTGGGGGAAGAGGGAGAAAAGAAGAGCAGGGAATAGGGGGAAGAGATAAAGGGTGAGGGAGAGGAGGAGGGGAGATAGTGAGAAATAGAGAGAGGGAGAGAGCATTTGGAGAGAGAGAGAAAGATAAAGGGAGGGAGGGAGAGGGGGAGCAAAATATTGCGGGGGGGTGGGGTGGGGAGAGAGAGAGAGAGAGAGGTATATCTTTTGTTAATAGGAACACCCACATGTTCCAATTACTAATAATGTTCCCGCTTTAGGAAAAAATGTGTGTTCCTAAAGCATGGATGCGTTATTTTCATTTCATTTTTTTTAGGAATGTGTGCACATTCCTGAACATGTGTTTCAAAAGAACATGTGCATGTTCCTAAATAATCTGAGTTTTCAAGTATATGTGGCGTTTCGGTGAGCACCAAGGTTGTAGGATTAGAAATTCATGTATGTTCCTAGAAACACGCACACATTCTTGCAGGTGTGAATTCCTTCTCACTTCATTTCCACTTTATCATCCACCAACTTCATACACTCACCCAGTTGTTTTAATTTTAGCTTGCAAATTTGCAACACATGACTAGATTTCTTAGTGACCCTAGCTCATTTGGATTCCAATCTCTACCTATTATGGCACAAATTCAAGTAGTGAAGTTAGGTACATTTTTTTAAATGTATTTAATTATACTTTCATGGTTTTATAGCATCCTAACTAGGTCAAAATTTGTTGTTTCCAATACATGGAAAGCTTTTTTATGGCCATCTTGGACCAGTTGTTTAGATACTACATTTTTTCAAAGTTGTTAGTATTCTTGTTTCTCCCTACATGGGCCATACTCTAATATTGTATACCTTGGGAGTTTATTGTTTCCCACCCCCACCATTAGTTGAGAGGAACCCTTATATTATCACTACACCAATTGCAGGTTTGAGTGGTCCTTCTCACGTTGCTTTATTCCATTATGGACATACATTTGTTCCTTCTATTGGTGCAACATACAATAGTGTTTTAGCCTTCTTTACTTCCTTCAGTGGTGTTTCATCTATAATTTATGCATCTCTCACTATTGCCTCAGATCAAGATATTCGACTTATGTCTTTTCTTCCAAGCCAAGATTACCAATCTCCTACTTTTCCTAAGATATCCTCAAAGAGATCCTTAATTAGTGAAATTATTATTAATCATAAATGGAATTGATTAGATGTTTTGAATTTGTCAGGAATTGATTTCTTGTAACTATTGGAAGTAGGCATCATAGAGAGGCTTGGGTAGAGGAGGGAAATGTTTCCAAGATTAACAGTCACGTCTGTGGTGATTTTTATTATAATGAATTCTAATTGTATTTTCTAAGTTTTTTCATTGATAAATTTTTGGAAAACAAATTATATGAATGGAATCTCCTTTATAGTCTCCATAAAGGAGCATCACTCCTCAACACAAGAAGTTTTGAGAATCCTCAACCTTGTAGAAAGGAAGATCATATTTGGAGATGAATCTCATAGCGGCGAGGATAGGGAGGGTTGATGAGTGACCTAGTCTTCCAAAATTCACATTTGTATTTTATTTTGTAGGCACACGTTTCCATTTTGTAATATGGACATTAGTTTGTCATTTTCTAGTTTTAGTGCAAGTTGCCATTATGCATCATGGGCACGATGTGCCATTTTGTAAAAGATGTATGATTAGACTGATTTTGAATATATATATATATATATTCAAAATCAGTCTAATCATACATCTTTTACAAAATGGCGCATCGTGCCCATGATGCATAATGGCAAATTTCACTAAAAATAGAAAATGACAAACTAATGTCCATATTACAAAATGGAAACTATATATATATCCCCAAGGGTTAGCTCAAGCAGTCTTGAGCCAAACGTAAGATCTCCCCCCTAGTGATCAATTGGGGAGGTCACAGGTTTGACTCTCTTGATCCCCTTGGGGTTAGGCCCCGTAATACGGGTCGACAATTTACCATGTTTATCACCCATGAATCATGGGTAAGTACTCAGAGGGTTTTCCGCAAGGATTTCCAAAATACTATTCCATTTTGAATAGTATTTTGCATATATATATATATATATATATATATATATATATATATATATTCTTATTTGATGTTGACAGTGAATGATTATGATGGTGATTACTAAAGTTACTAACTATTTGATAAAGGATGATGATGATTATGATGATGATGAATAGGGTTCCTAATTATTGTTGTTTCTATGTCATGTCTCAAGGGAAATCTTTCACTAAAGGTTGTTATCTATGTGATGTGTAAAATACTATCCCAATACAATGGGATCATGCCTTATGGGATGTATTTGCTTTTTCTTTTTATCTATGTGATGCTTATAACCAATTTTAGGGATTGTGGGAATTTTGATTATAGATTTTCCAAAATATAGAAATATAAGGCATCCAAAAGGAAAGGAAGGATTAATTTAAGAGAAGGGTGAATAATGGCATAAAGGATCTAGACAATCTTCCTAACACCAATGTCCTTGATTCATAAAGGAGGGAATTACAACCGACTCACTTCACCAAAAAAATCCTCTATGAATTAACTTCTAGTATCTATTCTCAATCTTGTACAAATATCTCTTCTTTTTTAATGGCTACAAGTCTTATGTTATATGTGTAACCTTTGTTGGGGATTGATTCACTTGCTCCTTCCACTACGTAACCTGCAAACAAGAAAATGTATCACAATACACTGGAAAATCGATATCTATTGTTCAATATGTCAATCAACTTCATGTATATAACTATATATGAAGCTGAGTTATCTTTCTTCAAAATTGATTCCATGGCCCCTATCTAAATTACAAGTCTAGGTGCAAACTTCTCTACAACACTACTCAACAATACTAGTCCCAATGGTTTCTTGATTGAAACAATGTAATGGATATCTCGTCATGTGAATAAATGATATCCACACTATATGTGCACTAATCATGAAAAATCATGCAATAATAATAAGTGGAAAATATACCCAACACTTATTTGTGGATGTAAATACAAACCAACAACTATTAAATATATATGTACTTCTTCAGTTATGAACAAAGAGTAAAAAACTCAAGCATGAGTGAGTACTACAATTATCTACTCAAAGGCATCATTTCCCAACACTTCAACCACAATGTAAACAACTATTTTATCATGAAATCCAACTAACGACAAGTACAATGTATTGCTCTAACAATGAGAAAAAATAGGATTCCACTCATACTTTAACACAAGGAAAATATTATGTGTGTGTGTGTGTGTGTGTGTGTGTGTGTGTGTGTGTGTGTGTGTGTGTGTGTGTGTGTATACACACACACACTCATATATATTCTTCTAAAACAATGCAGTGTTGTAAATTAATATTCCACTAGTAATTGCAATTTCCTCCAAGTTCCATGAGAATAAACTCAAGCCTAAACATAACCAATTACATACACATATATAATGCCATTAATTTGTCTTGGGATGGCTTACTTCCAATGTTATTGTGCTTATATTCAAGCTCTAATTCAATCTTGAACACAACTACTTAAAACATGAATTTTATGGATTCATAAAAGACAACAACAAGACAAGTCCATCGGATGTCGGCTCAATTGGAAGAAAGATCAATTTGACTAGAAATATGAAACAACTATATCATAACAACAATTGATATCATTTAATCAATCAGATGGATGATCTCGATTCTCTAGCTTTTGGATTTCATTAATTTCTAATGGAGAATTAAATTTTGAGTGAACTTATTGGAGATATAGCTAGGAATGGATTCTCATGCCATTAAGATAACATAGGAAAAAATAACTCACATATAGAAATCAATGTAGAAGTTAACATTAATTCTATTGATATTTTACCATAAAAATATATTGAATGCAACTGTAAATGGAATTCCATCAAACAACGATAAAATCACACACATAATTGACACAAATATTTTTCCCTAGAAACCTAAATGGGAAAACTAGCATTCAATGGTTGCCCAGTTCTCTTATACAAAAAATATGTGGATACAATGCATCTCATGGCTCTCTATGCATACTCCCTTCTTTGGCCAAAATACCCTTTACAAGACTAATTACAAAAATATATAGGAGAACTAGTGGATAATGGGAAGGGCAAGCATTGCTTACCGTTTCATTTAAAATTCCTCTCTTTTATTTTCTCTCTTATTTCTATTTATTTTTTTATATTTCATTCTTGTGTTTCTTCTCTTTTGTCTCATTTAATTTTACATTTGCATTGTCCTTAATATTTTATATAACCTCGCCCAAAGGGGTTGGATCCAATAGTGGAAAGAGAGGATTTTTTCACCATTGGGCAAGGTTCAATTCTCGCGAGGGCCTAACCTGGAGCCTTGGGGGCACCTTGAGGTAGTGGTCGCACGTGTGGTTTCACCCATAGATATTATATTAAATAATATCATGACCCTTGCACACATAAGTGGATCAAATCCCACCCCCACGTATTCTAATTTTAAGGTCCCTGAGGTGTAGGACAGTCGGTGATAGAGTGTGCTATTAAGGCACTCTATCATGTTAAGTCACTGGTTCGAAACCTGTGGGGACAAAAAATACACCCATGTTATGGGTTGGTGTGGCTCAAGTCGGGTGTGATCCTCAGGTGATTTTGATGGCTTAGATGCCCCTAATTCATGGTTTCTCAAGACAAAGGCTAGTCCCATAGGTAACAAATAAACTAGCAAACAATATATATATATATATATATATATATATATATATCCAAATAATAGTTAGGTGTTGAGTATTACAACGATTCACTTGTTTGGATCCATTTTGTATCACATCTCCCCATTAAGAGAGTTTTGGGTATCTTAAATATTAGAGGAAACCAATCTAGATCAATTTTCCTTCTGTCTACTTCTTAGGAACATGGCTCTAACTCTAGCTCCTAGCTACAACTCTGAATCTGTCTCTAGCTCTGGCTCACAACTCTAGCTATTGGATTTTCCTCTATCTTTAGCTCCCAGCTAACTTATTCCCATAGTGAAAAAGTATGCACACTAAATCTCAAATCTAACCAATATTTAAATCCAAACTCTTTCATTATAATGCATTCCCATATTCATCATACAATTCTCTTGCATTCAGACTTAGAGATGTTATACCGTGGAAATAAATGAATCCAATTCAAATTTTGGTTTTCTTGTTGAATGTGATCCCAACAAGCTATGTCATCACATATCAATTCCACAAGAGAATGTGTGGACTGCCTTCCTCTACTACAACCAATTATTTCTATCATGGAAACAATCATATGTTGTTTGCAAGTGCTTTCTAGCACTTTGTCTATGAAACAACATTGCTTGAATGACCTCCTTGGTGTGCAATCATAGCACCTTCTTCCACTCTATGCAAGTATGGTTGTAGGGGAAAACCAACAATAGGATACAATGTTGAGGACATGGGAATGTCTCAGTATTTGGACAGTACAAGGATATTGAGGGAATATCATTGACCTCCCTTCACCAATCTCTAATCCATCTCCATAAATGGGAACTTCTTCTAAAACATTTCACATAACAATCATAATGGGGTGTCCTTGGTTATTGGAATCAACCCACTATCCTCTTCAATAGTCATATGGACCTCTTGTGCTACTATTTCTCCTTGGATAGCTTCTACTCCTTAGGTTGGATATCCAATGAGTTATTTATCTTATCTAGGCTTAACTTTCCACAATATTCTCTTGGTTTTGTAGTTCTTGGGCTGAAGCTATGGATGAATTCACCAATACTTTTCTTTCCAATGTCCACTCAACTAGTAGTGGTGGAAAAAATTATTCTTGTTGTTTCATGGATTATTGGACATAATCCTCTCCATGTTCCTCTAATTTAACTATTGGATTGGGGAACTCTTCTAATCTTCCTCTAAAACCATTCAGGATTATGGCATGTTTCTTGCTTCTGCCAACAATATGACTCAAGGTGTCTCTTCTTCCCACAAAATGAACATTCCTAAAAAAACCAACAATCGGAAATGTTATGGCCTTTCGTCTTGTAGTAGTGACAAACAAGGAATGTCTTATTTGATGTAGGCTTCTTGTTCCTCTTGTTCTTCTTATTTTTGTTCCAATTGATCTACTTGTCACTTCTTATAAGTGTTGGTATAAGATGACTATTTTCACTCTCTTGATCATTTCTCTTCTGCAATTCACCACAAGAAGGATGGAGTGGTGATGTGCTTCCACTCTCATTCATTGTTTCTCTTATTTCATATGAGAAGTAAAAATCTACCATGTCTTGTTCCTTCAAAAATGGGTCGTATTTTTCATGTCCTTTTCCTTCTTGGCATCAAAACCTAGGCCTTAATTCTTGGTCCTTAGTTCAACTACAATGGGGCTTAGAATGCCTTGTCTTATATTTCCTATCCCTAGACCATCATAGACCATCTTCATTAAAAATTTTGAGCCAATTCCTCTTGTATTGTTTTCAAAATCATTGAAATGATAATGAGAAATGT
Organism: Picea engelmannii; assembly: GCA_009831015.1. NCBI lineage: Eukaryota > Viridiplantae > Streptophyta > Pinopsida > Pinales > Pinaceae > Picea > Picea engelmannii. The sequence continues at coordinate 853,262 of ML778727.1, read as the reverse complement.
CTATGGAAGGTGAGCTTACCAAATTTGGATTGGTCATAGTGTTGTATTTGGTAGTTGAAATGGAAGGTGATTATACTTCCCTTTTCTCTTGGAAAAATGATTATAGATTTTCCAATCCTTATTCCTTCTCTACCAACTCTAGTTGTAGTCGATCCATCATCTAAGTGAGCCTATCCTCCTACCAAATATCCATGTAAATGACCTTATCTCCCACTTGTACAAGCCAAGATCTACTCTTGTCCAAATATTTCATAATTATGGTGAGAGATTCTATGCAATCATTAAATCATTTATTTATCAATGGAAACAATATTTTCAAGGTATCAAGGTTTTTCCCATATTTACCATTCTTTAGTCATGCATCTATACGTTATCCTTCAAGTTCATATTCTCTTATTGAAGCTAAATATTTATGGTTGATATGTATTCCAACCTTTCTCTATTTTCTTTATTCATGTTAAGTCCACTTTCTCTTCAAATTTTTTGTGGCTGTGTCATAATCAAGGATTCAACTTCTTTTATACCTTATGATTTGTAAATGAGGGACTTATATCCCACTTGCTTCACCAACATGGATCCTCTACATAATTAATTTCTAGTATATGTTCCTAGTCTTGTCCAAACATCTATGTTTTTAGAACGCCTACAAGCCTTATGTTCTCTATGTAACCTTTAATCGGGATTGATATCTATATCCTTCTTTTATGTAACCTACACACAAGAAACTAGATGACAATACAATGGAAAATGAATCTTCATTGTTCAATATGTCAATCAACATCGAGTCTCTAACTTAGTATGATGTCGACTTATCTTCCTTTAGAATTGTTTCCATGGCCTATGTTCTAGATTTTCAAGTTTGTGTGCAAACTTCTCTGCAACACTACTCAATAATAATGGCCTCTGTGGTTTCTTGATTAAAAAAATGTAATGTATATCTCCTCGTGTTATTAAATGATAACCACACCATCTATCCAATAATCATCAAAACTCATGCAATAATAATAAATGGCAGAGCTACCTAGCACTTATATGTACATGTAAATATAGACCAAAAACTTATAAATACGTATGTACTGATTTATTTATGAACAAAGAGTAAAACACTCCAACATGAATAAGGATTACAACACTCTATTAAAATGTCTCATTTCCAAACTCTTCAATCCTAGTGTAAACAACTACTTCATCATGAAAGACAACCAATAGCAAGTATAATTTATTACTCTAACAATGAGAAAGCATGGGCTTCCACTCAAACTTTTAGCACAAACCAAAGCTTATATAATATATGAGATTTGGCTAGTGTTAAATTTTGAGTGGAAGCATGTGATGTGTTAAATTTTGAGTGGAAGCATGTGATTTATCATTGTTAGAGTAATATATAAACACACACACCATTCATTTGACTTGGGGAAACTCAATTCCAGGGTTCTTGTGATTATATTCAGGCTTTGATTCAATATTAAACACAACTACTTAAAGCATGCATGTGATGGTTTCATAAAACATAGCAATAACACAAGTCCACCAGATGTCCACTCAACTTGAAGAAACAACAATTTGGCTGGAAAGATGCAGCAACTATATCACTGCAAGCATTGATCTCATTCAATCAATTGGGTGGATGGTCTAGATTCTCTAGCTATTGGATTTCATCAATTATTAATGGAGAATGAAATTTTGAGTGAACTTAAAAGAGATATATCTAGGAATGGATTCTCACACCATCAAGATAATACAAGAAACAATTAAATATAAAGGATTGATCCAATAACTCACATATTGAATACTACGTAGAATTTAATACCAATTCCACAGATATTTTACCATAACCATCCATTGAATGCCACTATAAATGAAATTCCATCACATAGTGATAAAATCACACACATAATTGACACATATATTTTACCCTAGAAACCCAAATATGAAAACCAACATCGAATGGTTTCTCACTACTCTTATTCTACCAATCTCTAGATATAATGTAGCTCATGGCTATCTGTGCATACTCCCCTCTTTGGCCAAAATACCCCTTGTGAGAATACTTACAAAAATATATAGGAGTGTTAGTGGGTAATGGAAAGACCAAACATTCCTTTCCTTTTCATTTCTCATTCCTCTATTTTCTTTTCTCTCTTATTTTCATTTCTTTTGTTTTATTTAATTCTTGTTTTTCCTCTCATTTGTATCAATTATTTTTTCATTTGTACTGTCTTTAATATTTTATATAACCTCATTAATTTCCAAATTGTAGTTAGGTACTGAGTTTTACAACCATTTGCTTCTTCATATCCATTTTGGACTAGTCCTCGAATACGGAAAGTGATCATGTGAATTAATTGAAATTCAGTGCTAAACGCTTTGTTTTAAATCACTAATTCATATTCTATTAATAAACTTCTCAATTTCTTGTAATTGCATTTAAAATTGGCTTAATTCATTAAAGATCAACATTTAAAGATTGAAATGTAGAAACATAACTCAAAATAACACATGAAATACTCAAAAAAATTATAATGGAGTTCACCCATATGGGCTACAACTATGGGTCCGCTTCAAAATGATGAAAGTACATGATTAAACCTCTTTACATCAAATAATGGCCTTCCATTTGAAAAAATCACCCTTTGACATTCTCTAGGAATATAACAATGGATTCTTCCTACAATAAAATGAAATTATGTTTACTTATTCTCCCAATGAAGGGGCTTCTTCCCTTTTCCAAATAAAATATTCTCCCCTTTATATAATTTCCCAAGTGTGTGGTGTAATGTCTAAGGTGATATCCTTTTTCCATGGAGGTAGTGGTCAAAATCCCTTCAAATAGTCCCTCTATTCTTTTTCCTTTCATGGGAATGAAATCCCACATACCATACGTAAATAGGAACACATTATGAAACATTTTAAAAAATATATCTTTCAAATATTTTTTTTAAAACTATTAACCTCCAAATTTCCTATTGAGATACCGAGAGATTTTATACCGAGTGAAACTAATGCGAGTGAGTTTTGTTTTGAAAAACAACAAATTCGTACAACTCAAATTGATAACAACATAATATTAGGGTCAAAATTTGGATCCTTCCAAATCTATTTTCACAACAATTTGGCACTAATGTTTTGCAAATATTGAGGATTGTTGGATCGATGAGGATCCTCCTGGATCACTCCTCCCCACTAAGAATACATTAGACAACCAAAGTCTAGTTTAATTCAGAAATAAGTCAGAGTATAGTTCCCTCACTTTTCTGGTTTCCATCCATCATTCTTTACTTGGATGCATGATCCGGATTTATGAGCAGAATGAAAGGAATGACATATTGAATATAATAACATAGAGATATGGAGAACAACAGATATCCAGTGAAAAATAACTTCTATTGAATAAATAAAATAGGTTCAAACTATAAAACTGCAGAAATGGAAACAACTTGCTGGAATGGTGGTAGTTATCTCTGAGAAGAGATGTGTCTTGCTATGCACATCTGTCTGAGAAGAACTATTACAATGAGGCTCCAGAGGCCTTTTTAACATTATTCATGAATTCCAAAACCCTAGACATCCAAAAACCTAACCCTATGAGGTGAAACACCAAAAGTTATGTGGGCCCAATGGGTATGTTGGTACCTCAACTTCCAAGGGTCGTAAATTTTGCATACGAACTCCGTTTTAGGCGCGTGATAGCCCGTTGGAAAGGTGTTTTTGAGAAATACACATTATTCCATAAAAATCTAACTTTGTCTACAATTTGACCGTGGAAAGAAAAAAACATTGTTTAGGGGCCCAAAACAGCCCTGGAAGTACAGAAAGATGTGTTGACATGAAAACTTCCAAAATAAGCCAATTCGATTAGGTGGGTGGCCACCAATATCCACGTGCAAGTTGTGTAGGGATTCAGAAAGACCCAGAAGTGTAGAATGTTAAGCCCTAATATTGGCTCATTACCCCTTAATTGGGGCATATTAGATTAGTAATGTTATTTTATTTATGTCGGCTTTAGGCCATTAGTTGTAAATATACCTCCTAGTCTCCTATATATACCAAGGAGACATTTTCATTTTGAATCATCTGGTACTTGAACATTTAAGTGGGGTAAAAGGAGGTTGCCCCCTAGAAGAGGATTATTATCTGAAATTATCTCTTTTTCAAGGCATTGAGTACTTTTTCTGAGGATTTTCTATGCTATATTAATATTTGGTTCTTAACATATGGTATCAGAGCTCAAGGTCTTGGGGTTTCGCTGCTACATCTAAGACACCTTGGAATTTTTTCTATAACTCTTTTTATACAATGTTTCAGAAGGAATAGCTTAAAGAATATTTAGTAGATGGAGCAAGGTATGTTGGGTTCAAAATTAAGCTCCTGGGGCCTTATACTTTCCGAGATAAATCCTGTACAAGATAGGGTTATGGAATCGTCTGAACTGAGTCATTGTGGAATTTGCGCTATAAAAAAATTTCTGTAATGTTTCAGACCTTGAGCTCTAGAGGATATTTACAGAAATTAGTAAGGTATCTGTGGTAAAAATTTTAGATTCTAGGTCATCTTAAATTTGTAGATACACCCTGTGTAAGATAGGGTATCTGAATAGTCCTATTGACTAGTCTCAAGAAGGTGTTCCAGGTAAAAGAATCATAACTTCTTCCTAGAGTATCCAAATTGCGTGGGACGGGTTGCATTGGATCGTGGACAGTCTATATTATTTCGGGTGGGAGTTTCAGAATTTTATATCAATTATTTTGTGCGGGGCACACTATACAAGTGAGATCTCCTGGAAAGGACAAAAATCAACAAGTTGTGGGGAAGTTACTGTAAATTGCACTTGGCACATCCAATTTTGATCAGACCTGTGGAATTACAGAGAAGAAATATCAGAGAAATACATAAGAGAAAGTTTCATGCCCAGAAAGGCCGAAACTTGGGAGATACAACAGAAGAAATATTGTCTAGCAGAACCACCTCAAAATCAAGGTTCAAAAGTGATACTTGGCCAACATGCCACCCAAAAAGGGAACTTCTACACCAAATAAGCCTCCAAAAATCCTACTTGGACTCTTGATGAAGGTGAAGAAATGCGTAGGGACATAAATGAACTACAAAATAAGATGGATTCAATGGAAGCTAAGATGGATTGAATGGAAGATAAGTTGGATACTAAGATGGATTCAATGGAAGCTAAGTTGGATACTAAGATAGATGGTTTAAAAGGGGAGATCATTGAAGTATTGAAAAATTTCGTAACA
>ML778727.1:819907-844542 GCA_009831015.1 Picea engelmannii | reverse complement strand
AAAGGACAACCTGACCATGGCACAAAATCGCATGAAACAACAAGCAGATCAACATCATAGTGAAAGAAGTTTTGAAGTAGGGGATTGGGTATTTTTAAGACTACAACCATACAAACAGATGTCCCTCAAGCAAGCCAAGAAGGTTAATAAATTATCACCAAAGTACTATGGCCCTTATAAGGTGCTGCAAAAGATTGGTACTATGGCATACAAATTGGAGTTGCCTGCATCTTCACGAGTACACCCAATTTTCCATGTTTCATTCTTAAAGAAGGTTATAGGCGAAAATATCCCAGTTCAAACTATATTTCTAGAACTTGACGAGGAAGGAAAAATCATATTGGAGCCTGAAGCCATCACTGACACAAGAATTCACCAACTAAGGAATAGATCCATTTCAGAGTATCTCATTAAATGGAGGAAACTATCGACTGAAGATTCCACTTGGGAAGATGAGTCTTTTATACAGAAGCATCCAGAGTTACTCAACCGTTGCAGACAACACTTGTCTAAAGGGGAGGGGCATGTTAATCCCTAATATTGGCTCATTACCCCTTAATTGGGGCGTATTAGATTAGTAATGTTATTTTATTTATGTCGGCTTTAGGCCATTAGTTGTAAATATACCTCCTAGTCTCCTATATATACCAAGGAGACATTTTCATTTTTAATCATATGGTACTTGAACATTTAAGTGGGGTAAAAGGAGGTTTCCCCCTCAAAGAGGCTTATTATCTAAAATTCTCTATTTTTCAAGGCGTTGAGTACTTTTTCTGAGGATTTGCTATGCTGTATTAATATTTGGTTCTTAACATAGAACCCATAATTACAAAGAATTACATAAGAATGTGTTGAACTAAAAATTTCCACAAGGAGCCAGCTGGAATAGGTGGGTGGCCACCAATATCCACCTGGATCAATTATCCCCCCTTAGGAAGCAATGGTCTCCATTGCATTGAGTTACCCCATCAGGTGAGGAAAATTATGTTAAATTTGGCCCCAGGTGAGCCACTTGCGTTGGTGTACGAGCTACCCTTCCTTGAAAACCTGATAAAGTTGGATCCTCTGTTGGCGATTTCCCTTGACCTATGTGTCCACTATTTGATCAGTGGATGCCTATTCCATGCAATCAAGGTTGATATTTGTTGGTGTCAACTATTATGCGATCTTTGAGGTGTCCAATAATGGTGTAAAATATGGCTGAAATAGGTCCACATTGAACACTAGGTGCAAGCCAAGGAAGGGTGGAGTGTTGAGCTCAAAATATTTTCTACCCACAACCTTGGTGATAGTGTAAGGTCCATAGAGGAGTAGGAAGAGCTTACAATGGATCCCTGTAAGGTGCTCTTTCTGAAAATGTAACCAGACCTTGTCTCCCACATGAAATTGGTGTTGTACCTGATGTTGATCATGGCGTTTCTTGTACTTATCATTGGATTTCTGCAAAATCTCATGGAACTATTGGTGGATGTGTTGAATCCAATCAATGAATCTCGTGGCTTTGTCGGCCTTAGACTCAACATGGGAATATTATTCATGTGTAGTTGAAAGAGGTAGTGAAACATCAATGGGACCCAAGGGTTGCAATCCTACCCCACCTGAAATGGGCTATGGACAGTGGAAATATGGAGAGCCCTTTTGTAGCTGTGTTGAACATGGGGAAGACTCACATCCCATGTACATGGATGCTTAGAGTTTTACATGCGTAGGATGTGCACAATCATTGGATTTTCAACCTCTATCTAGCCATTGGTTTGGGGGTGGAAATTAGTGTATTTAGTGAGCTTGGTGTCCAACAATGACCAGAGACTCAAAAAAAATGTGATAAGGAACCTAATGTCCCAATTTGAAGTGATGGTTTGTGGTATCCCAAAATTGACCCACACCCATTCGAAGAATATTTTGGCAGTATCCTCCACTGTGATGCTCTTCTTACAGGATGTGATAATGGACATACTCAAAAACCAATCAACCACCACAAATACATAATCATTATTGTGCTTGGTGGACAGAAGGCCAAACATGTAATCCATCGAGATGGATTCCCAAGGCCTCTCGAGAGTAGGAAGAGGGGTTTATAATCCTTGCTTATTGATTGTTGTCTTGGCAATGGCATAGGTAGTGCAAGATTTGATATACTTCCTGACGTCTTGTTGAAGTTTTGGACAATAAAAAAGTTTTTGTAGAATGACCATAGTTTTATCCAAGCAAAAAGTTCCTACCATCCGACTATAGTGAGACTCTCAAATATTCTCTGCACGCTCAATTTTGGGAACACAGAGGTGGCCTATATGGCATACAAATCCATCCTAGGTGTGAAAATCGGTGAAATTCACTCATGTACCCAAGAGCTTATAGGTGGTGTCGAAGTCACAGTCATGCGGATAAAGTTGGGGCCACTCATATGCCTCATTCCCACAAGAATGGAGAACTGTGGTGAGTGCAGCAACGGGAGGGCGACTGAGGCAATCAGTAACACGATTTGTGCTCTCTATTTTATACTTAATGTTTAGATGGAACTGTTGTATGTATGTGGACCACTTTTGATGGTAGTCGTTCTGCAAATTCCCTTGTGTCTATATGAACTACAAAGGCTTGTGATCAATGTGGATGATTGTCTCCTTTCTCGTAATGTAATGTTTCCATTGACGACAAGCTTGCACAATGGAATACATTTCTTTGTCATAGGTGGGGTATTCCCAGATAATATCTAAGGGTGTCTCACTATGGTATGCTACTGGATGACCATGATGAGTAAGAATTGTTCCTACAACATAGTCAGAGGCATCAATCTCAATCTTGAATGGTTTTTGTAGATCAGGTAAGGAGAGTATTGGATCTAAGCACAAGCGATGCTTCGGATCATCAAATTCTTATTGTTTTTCCTTCCCCCATGTGAACTTTTCCTTCCCACCACCCTTGGTTACTTGGCTGAGGGCCCATGCAATATGGGAGAATCCCAACATGAACCTTCAGTAGTAGTTGGCAAGTCCAAAGAATCTCTGAAGCTCGGTTAGTGTGGTTAGGGTTGTCCAACCACGAATGACTTGGATATTATCTAGATCCAACTATACCCCATGCTCATCAACAATGTAGCCTAAGTATTGTGCCATTTTCATGCCAAAGGATCATTTTTCCAAGTTGGCATATAGCTTGTGTTGCCGCAGAGTGCCCAAAACCTATAAATATACTACATGTGCTCCTTCCAAGTTCTACTGAAGATGAGGATGTCATCTAGATATACCACCACAAAATAGTTGGTGAAGAGTCTCAATACATCTTCCATCAATCTCATGAAATTTGGTGCTGCATTTTTTAAGCCAAAGGGCATGACCAACCATTCAAAGAGACATTATTTATATTTTAAAGTTATCTTCCATACATTAGTTGGTTCGATGGGAACCTGGTGGTAGCCAGACTTTAGGTCAATATTGCTGAATAAATTTTCCCTCGTGAGTTGGTCAAGAAGGTCATCAATTTGGGGAATTGGGTACCAATTCCTGACTATGATTTTGTTTAATGCTTTGTAATCAATGCAGAGCTGCCAAGTCCCGTCTTTCTTCTACACTAGCACAATCGGGATTCCAAAAGGGGAGGAGCTGGGCAGGATGTGCCCCTTTTGAAGTAGCTCTTGGATATAGAACTTGATTGTGTCATTTTCCATCAGCTAGCGATGATAGACTATTCCATTAGGCAGCGGGGCACCGAGGGTTAGATCAATTGGATGCTTGACTTGGCAGTGCATCGGTACCCTGGTGGGTGGGGAGAATATTTATATGTACTCTTCCATGATCATGTCCACTTGCTTCTACTACAAAGAGAGGCTCTATTTAGAGGTCACATATGTGGTGACGACGTTCTATTTACAATGAGCACAGATCAAAAAGAAGACGAACTACCTGGTCTGTGAAATGAACTTACTGCATTTCTTAGAAAAGATTAAAGAAATAGCGATAGGTGGCGCTACCTCTAGTATCCTGTAAAATTTTCTACCCAAAGTAATAATAACACTGCAAAGTCTAGACTCATACACAACATGTCGCTTCCACAAATATGGCTAGCCTAAAATAACATCACAAACTTCAAGGGTATAAATATCACACAATACCTCGCCTTTGAAGGGCTTAATGTTGTAGGGAAGATGACATTGTTGAATGACATGGAGATCTCATCCTTCGCAAATCTAGCCGATGGTGTAGGGTTGCAGGTGCAGTGTTATCGACAGGTCCATATGCTTGATGACCTCTACTGAAATTAATTTCTTACGACTGTCGCTATCAAGAATTAAATGCAGTGGATTTCCCTTTACCCACATCTATGAGTGAAAGAGGCATTCCCCTTCCTCTCATTATTTTGGTTCACTTGGTTGGAATTTGGTGGTAGCAACAGTGGCACTAGGTCCAACATCGATGATCCATTTCCCACTTTCTGGATTTGATTTGGAGTCAGAATCTTCCTCTGAATCAGAATATTTTCAGATCAACCACCAATGAATTCTTGGAGTGACATTCTTCAGTGTTGTGCCAAGGGATTTTATGGTATTCACACCATTTTCATGTATCCTTCTTCGACTTATCATTACCCTTATTGGTTTGTGGCTTGGAATGGTTGTTCTGAGAATGATCATCTTTTCTCTGTCCCTTGTTTTTTGGGTTGGGGCTGCCTTTGCCCCAATTTGGCTGTGAGGAGTTTGCATATCCAAACTCTCTCCTCTTCTTCTTAAATTTATGCTTGATATTGACAACATATCTATAAGACACACCTAATGATGCGATGTACAAAAACTCCATTTATGTTTGAATGTATCTATGCATAAAACCATGGTATTTGAGCACTATATGTCGTTTAGAGTCTTTTATACCCAATTTGGTGTGCAGGGTATGGAAAAATTGGTGAAATATAGTACTGTCTAGTTCCTTTCTTGATGCAGTGTGGTCCATCTTCTGTACTAGTCCTTGTAGCTTCCAACAGGGTAGTACTTTTCTTTAATGGAAATCTTGAATGAATCCCATGCGGTGGAGAACAAAAATATTGCAGATTCCTCTATGGACCTTTTCTCAGAGTAAGTATCCCACTAGTCCTTAATATGGGGGACGACCTTGAGGAGTGCAAAAGTAATATTTTCCCTGTCGGAAAAATTATGGACCAAAAAACCCTTCGAGTAGATTCATCCATTTATCTACAACATCTGCATCCATTAGTCCTTCAAATAATGGAATATCAAAATATACTTATACCTTGAAGGGGGTTGCATGGCCGCTTGATGAAGATGTGTCTCATGTGGGCATTCGTCGAAGGATCTGTGAAAGGTTGTCCATCATTTTGTTCATTTTTCGTGCAAGGGTTTCCTCGAGAAACATTTTAATAATATCTCCTCCTCCATCATATTTATTCTCATCCCCCATGGGTTTTTTTTGAGCTCAGGATGGCCTATATTGAAAAGGATTAATTGGTTCAAGTCCCAAATTCTTGTACCTAGATCTTGTCGAGGACATGCAAAAAGACAAATAAATGAAAAACATACTGCTCTAATACCATTGATCAAGATTTATGAGTGGAACGAAAGGAATAACATACTGAATACAATAACACATAAATATGGAGAACAAAAATAGATATCCAATGAACAATAACTTCTATTGAATAAATAAAATAGGTTGGAACTGTAAAACTGTAGAACTGGAAACAACTTGCTCAAATGGTGGTAGCTATATCTGAGAATATATGTGGCTTTCTACGCGCATCTGTATGAGAATAATTGTTACAATGAGGCTCCATAGGCCTTTTTAACATTACTCATGAATTCTAAAACCCTATAAATCTAAAAACCTAACCCTAGGAGGTGAAACGACAAAAGTTATGTGGGCCCTGATGGGTAAGTTGGTACCTCAACTTCTCGGGTTCGTAACTTTTTCATATGAACTTTGTTTTAGGTGCATGATAGCCTGTTGGAAAGGTATTTTTGAGAACACATCATGCCATCAAAATTTGACTCCATCTACAGTTTGACTATGGAAAGACAAAAAATAGCCTTGGAAGTACAAAAATATGTGTTGAAATGAAAACTTCCAAAATAATCCAGTTGGATTAGATGGGTGGCCACCAATATCCACCTAGAATTTTTGTAGGGATTCAGACAACCCCAGAAGTGTAAAACCCACAATTACAAAGAATTACAAAAGAACGTGCTGAACTAAAAACTATCATGACGAGCCAGTTGGAATAGGTGGGTGGCCACAAATATCCACCTGGATCAATGCATTCCTTTTAGACCCACATGAAGGTACTCTACATCACCTCTTCACAAATTCCTTACCCTCCTATCAAGAATAAAATCTTCCCGCAACTCATCAATATATTTAGGAGAAAAATCATCAATAGAAGGAACTTGGACATTCTCACCTTGATCCATGATCATACGAGGCTCATATAGTTTCACGTTTTCAACATTAAGCATGAAATATATCTCCATATATGGAGGTAAATCCAATAGAAAATCATTTTCACCAATCTTTTCCAAAATTTTAAATGGACCATACTTGATTGGCTTGAGCTTTTTAGCTTCACCTTTAAGGTGTTCTTTGCTAATTTATAGCCAAAATTGATCACCAACTTGGAAGTGATGATCAACCCAATGTTTTTCATGCTTAGCCTTATACTTGTCTTGGATCTTTTCCAACTATCCTATATATCTTGATGAACCAATTGGATCTCTTGGATGAACTTCCTGGCTTTATCTACATCATTATGTCCATCTTCCACTGAAATTTTCCCAAGAGTGAATTCCAAAGGAGACTTAGGAAAATAACCAAAAGATGTCTCAAAAGTAGATCTTGGTGTAGAAGAATGCATGACATAATTGTAGGCATGTTGTACATAAATCTAATTGTTTATCCTAAAGATTAGGAAACTTGTTACAATATCCTAGGAGTAAGTGTATCATTTTCATGTTGACCACTTTCGTTTGTCCATTGGTCTATGGATGAAAAAAAATGATCTTATGAATCTTAGTTTCCATTAACCCCCACAAATTTGACCAAAATTATCTAAGAAACTGAGATTCTCGATTAGATATAATGGATGTGGGAAAATCAGCATGAACCCAAACATGTTGGAAGAACAAATGTGCAATATTGTCTCTTATCAATTATTTCTTACCAGGCACCAAAACAAACATTTTGCTAAATATATCCACAATAACATATATATAATCATGACCTTTCCTAGACATACAAAAACCCCTTAAAAAATCCATAAACACACTTTCTTATGGATGAGAAGGTACATGAAGTGGCGTGTACAAACCAAATGTTATGTTATGTGGTTTACTAGTGGTACACATGACACAACATTTTACATATCTATACATAGTTTCATACATCCGAGGAAAATAAAAATAGCATTGTAATTGAGCTATTATTTTTCCTACACCAAAATGACCATAAATGGGAGAAGTATGTGCTTCTCTGATTACATGCACTTTTTCATCTCATGGAATACATAATTTACTAAGATGATCTAGAAATTTGTCATGTACATGATAATATAATTCTTCCACTTTATCATCATGGATTAGTGTTTCATATACATCCTTAAAATCTTCATCTAGCACATTGTTTGATATAAATTTCAAGAGCTAATGAACTATGTTGTAAAACAATGCATGCATTAACATAATGTGTTGATAACATATGAACAAATTTGTTTTGTATACCTTTCTTATAACTAATTAGCAAATGGAATTCTTGCAAGAAACACATCCACCTGAAATGATGTGATGGTTGTATCTTGGTTTGTGATTGGAGACATTGCAAAGGTTGATGATCTGTATGGATGCATGTCTCTTTTCCCATCAAATATTGTTTCAAATTCTTTACATCAGGAAACAAATCATGCAATTCTTTGTCATAAGTAGGATAATTTATTACTTTAACAATGAGGATATCATAATGGTTACAAATTGGTTTCCCTCATGTATTAACATCGATCACTTGCATTAGTTTCAATCTCAAATGGTTGTTGTAAATTTGGTAATGCTAGAACTGGGGATGTACTAATATTTTCTTTCAATATATTAAGGATTTTTCTTGTTTACCTCCCCACTAAAATACCTACTTAGTACTTGTCAAAGCATGTAAAGGAGATGCAATAAATGGAAACTTAGCAATGAACTTCCTCCAATACTAAACTACCCCGAGGAAGCTCCTAATTTTTGTTACATTATTAGGCTTAGGCCATTTCATAATGGCTTCAACTTTAGAGGGATCAATTTTAAATTCAACACCCCCTACAATATAGATAAAATAAACTAAATATGTTTTCCCAAATTCACATTTTGACATCTTTAGGCACAATTTCTCCTTTTTCAAAACATCTAAGAATTTTCTAATATGTTTCACATGATATTCCCAACTTTTACTGAAAAAAAATATATCATCTAAGTAGACCATCACAAAATCATCTATGAATGGCCTAAATACATCATTCATAACCCACATGGAATTAGTGGGAGCATTACAAATCCCAAAAGGCATAACTAGCCATTCAAATAAACCTTGTTTTTTTTTTAAGAAATTTTCCAAATATCATCTTTAAAAATCCTTATTTGATGATAACCACTTATTAAGTCTAACTTAGTGAAATAAGTTACATTTTTCAATTGATCCAACAAAATATCAATACGAGAAAGAGGGTAACAGTTCTTCACTATAATTTTGTTCAATGCCTGGAAATCCATAAACATTCTCCATGTGCCATATTTCTTTGGTACCAACACAATGGGTGACCCACATGGAGAAGTACTTATTCATATGACTCATTTATTGAGAAACTCCAAAACTTTCTTTTTATTTATTCATTCTCAAGCACTGATAAATTATACATTCCAATGTTAGGAAGAGGTGTATCTTGTTGTAGCTAAATCTCATGTTGTATATCTCTCCTTGGAGATAATCCTTGTGGTCCCTAAAACTCTTTATCATAGTTAGAAATAATCTTAACTAATTCATATTTGTGTTTAGGAACACATCCTTTGAAAGATTTGGATTTATCATCATCCTTGGCTTTTACAACCACGGGTACAAAATTATTTCTCACATTTACATGCCTTTTCATTTGTCTTATAGAAACACAGACAAGTTAGTCTTCACATGATGGGATATTAAAATAAAGTCAATCCCATCCTTTGCAATATTTTATTTGTTCACTTCCCTATAGAGGATATCCTTCTTGCCATACAAATATGGATTTCCCAAAACAATTCCACAAATATCAAGTGTTACGACATCTAATTCTACCTCATCTATGAAATTAGAGGTGATTGAAAATTTGAGCTTTCATTGTTTATATGCCTGCAACTTAGCATCTTCACATGCCCATCCTAAAGGATATGGTTTTGGATGAGGTTTAGTTTTAAGTCCCAATGTCTTGAAAATTTCTTCATAAATGAGATTAACTTATGAACCACTATCAAAGAGTGTATCAATATTATGTTAAAATTTTGGTATGCTCGTTTAACCATAGAAAATGTCACATCATTTTCACCCAACCATAGGAACTTACACATGCCACCCCCGATCATAGTAACCTTTTCTTAGAAATATTATGGCAAGTCCACTAGAACCAACAGATAAACCCTAATGAGAAATACCAATATTAATGCAGAAACAACACAATATCAAGAGAGTGTACCTCTACCAATATAAGTGTACATTTACCAAGAGAAGCACACAAGAGAGCTACCAGAAAGACTGATATTACACCACAACAACTATTGTGCCACTCTATCCATAATTGCACCTCCTTCTTTTGCAACCGCTACTTCTTAAACTCGTGCCCTAACTGAGTGAGTGAGTGTGTGTCCAAATGAGGAGCTCCTAGCCTCTATTTGTACTGGTCTTCCAAGGTGTCTTTTCATGTGGGTCTGACCTCACTTTCTAGAGCCTTGTATTTACTTTAGTATTAATCTTATTCAGTCGAATTCTATTCTAGGGTATTCCACTTATGTTTAAAGGTTTTCTTGCTTTCGAAATATTCTCCTCTAAGTACAAAGGTTATACTAGAGATTAATACCTCCTGCAGCTACCAAAACATCAACACTCCCTCTTATCTAGGGAGGTATTAACTATGATTTTCTTCATGTAATGGTCTCAATCATATCCATCCATCTCACATGGCATGGGAAAGGATCACATGGTCTTGCAGACCAGTATATAGGTAGAATCACCACAACCACACAAGCTATCTCATGATCAAACCAATCATGTCACCAGTACCACCATCATATCCAAACATGATCTGTCATAGTCACACATAGACTATCTAATGAATCGATACATCATAATCACCATCATAGCCATATATTGGCTATGCCATAGTCACACATAGAATATATAATGGTCATGTCACATTCATGCATCTGGGGCTTCATCAACACATGTAACATCTCTCTAGTGGGCACAACCTCATCATCCTCTTGGGCCTTATGGGTATAGAAACCCTTTCGTACCTTATGTCATTACAGGACTTCATCTAGCTCACTCAAATATAGGAAACCAGCCAATTCACATAGAACTATGCTACTACCCAACCCACATGGAGTCTGGGAAACTTATCAGTTTGAGCCAATTCACACACATAACTGCACTACTACCCAATCCTTATGGATTCTGGGAAACTGTTCAGTTTGAGCCAGTTCACACACAGAATTGTGTTACTACCTAATCCATACAGAGTCTAGGAAACTGGCGTGCCTGCAAATAACTACCCATTGATGCCACACTCTATAAGCTACTACCCAAAGAATCACATATCTAACTCATCAATCCCTCTTATGAGGGAATTCCTTCTGGATCATGCCAAGATTGTCCCTGAAGTAATCAAACTTTACCTTTGACAGAGGATTGGTTAACACATCTACTATATGCTCATCTGTGCCAGTATACTAGAGCTTCACAACTCCCTTTTACACCAGGTCTTGGATATAATGGTACTTGATATCGACGTGCTTGGAATTTTCATGAAATGCATATTTCTCCAACAAATTTATACAACTATGGTTGTCACAAAAAAAAAATACAAGTCACCTCCAACTTGAGATCAAACAATCCTGCAAGCAACTTTCAAAGCCACACAGCTTCGCTAGTAGTTGAACATGCTTCTATATATTCTTCCTCGGACATACTAAGTGCCATGCTAGTCTACTTCAGGTGTTGAGCCATGAAATCATAGCTGACCCCAAACTGAAGAAACATCATGATATACTTTTCTGATTTGTCACACTATCAGCCCAATATGAATCAACATAGCCTTGCAGTCTTATCTTACGATATGAAAAATATAGGATTCCAAAGTCTATCGTACCCTTTAGGTACCTTAACATGTTATTTTCCGCAATAAAGTGAACACATCTTGTTTCAACCATATACTGACTCAAAGTGTTTACTGCAAAACATATATTTTTCCTAGCATTCATCAAATACATCAATGAACCAATCATTTTCGTGTACATGGTGACATCCACTATCTCTGAAGAAGTATCACTCAATAAATTTAGGTTCATCATCATCAGTGTGGGAATGGATTTACAATACATAATTTAGAATCTCTTCAGGATTTTTACCTCATATTTTTCTTGGCTAAGGAAAATGTCGTCTAGTTTCTGCCACACCTCTAGACCTAAGAAATAATGCATCATACCCAGGTCTTTCATCTCGAATTCTAATGTAAGATTTCTCTTGCACTCAGTGATGAGATTCTTGTTCCCTGTTGGAAATAGGTCATATACATATAACAACAATATCATTGGTCCACTATACTCAACCTTGTAGTAAAGGTTGGGATCTGCTTTACTCTTGGTAAAACCCAATCTCATCAGAAAGTTGCCAATTCTACTGTGCCATGCCCTAGGTTCTTTCTTCAATCCATACAAGGATTTCTTTAACGTGCACACATGTGACTTCCTTTCATGTGTCTCGAAACCTTGTGGTTGCTCTACGTACACTTCCTCTTCTACTACACCATTCAGAAAATTTGTCTTCATGTCCATCTGGTGTACCTTCCATTTCATTACTGCAGCTATCATAAGTATAGATCTAATCAAAGTGTATCTCACCACATGAGAAAATGTCTCCTCATAGTTTATTCCTCCTTTCTGGGAGAACCCATGAGCCACAAATCTTACCTTTTACTTATCGGTACTTCCATTTGATGAATGTTTCATCTTGTAGATCCATTTAGAACCCACAACTAATTTATTTTTCGGTCTCATAACCACATCCCAAACATCATTCTTAATGATGGACTGGTATTATTCAATCATGGCATCCTTCCATACTTTATTATGCATATCCTCTTCATAACATGTAGGGTCAACATCAATAATATCACATAACAATTCCACGTAACTGGAATATGGTCGATGTTTCCTGCTTTCTCTGAAAGATCCATGTGGAGCACCATACTTCTCAGCATCCTGAATAATCTCATGAGACCAAGCTGGTCTTCTTTTCTTTGTACTTGTTTCTACAGGTCATTGTGGTTTTTCCATGTAATGGTCCTCTGGACCATGCTCTTATGGCACAACATCATTACCTACATCTATATCTACAACTTTAGGAGCTTCAAGCTCCCCATCATGGATCTATTTTGTATGATATTGCCTCGATCTACTAAAGGATGCATCCTCATTGAAGATAACATCTCTGTTAATCATGTTCTATATGTAACCAGTGATGTAGACTCTATATTCCTTTTATGTCTCACTATATCCAAAAAATATAACCTTCTTTCTTGAAGGATCCAACTTTTATCTCTTATTTTTGGGAACATGCACATACACTGGACATCCAAATATTCTCAGGTGGATGATCTCTGGATTTTCTCCTGAAAACATTTCTTTTGGTGTTTTGTTCCTAAGTACATGGTGAGGACTTATGTTCAACACAAATACAGTGGTATGGAATTATTATACCCATATATGCATAGGTAAGTATTGATCATGAATCATAGCCTTTACTGCTTCCATTATCGTTCAATTATTTCTTTCTACTACCCCATTCTGTTGAGGATTGTAGGGAGTAGTGAGCTCCCTCTTAATCTGAACTTCTCTGCATAATGATTTGAAGTCATCTTATGTGAACTCTCCTCCATTATCTGCTAATTGAAGTGGTTTTCATTCGTCCACGCACGTCTGCATGCATGATGTCCAAAACTCCTTTGGCTTTGTTGTCACTGCTTGGGAACGAGCTCTTCCTGATGGTCAGTCTGCTCCATGTCTCAAACTGGAGGCTATATAATATGTTTCCTTCTGCAACTTTCACTATAGCTCTCTCTCAGAGCTATCACTGGTGACCTTCTTTCGTGGTAAAATTCCTGGAACACATACATCTCCATGGTAACCTCCATGGAATTTGTAAGATAACATGCCCGAGACAAGAGAAACAAGAGAAAAATTATTTCCAATATAATATCCTTTTCATAAGAACATATCGATGGTAACAATAATAAAATACAATTTCATGGTAATCATCATAGAATTACCAAGGCGACCTGCCTGGAAGCAAAAAAAAAATATCTCCTAGAGAAGATGTTAGTTCATCTTGCAAACAAGTACAATAAGCATTTATATCAATAGTGCTCACATGCTACCAAGTATTCATTGTACCTAGCATTAATAGAACCTTTCAAATATTGTTGTCACAACTATAATGTTTACTTGTAATGTAGAAATTATCAAACTTGATATGTGCAAATTGGAAACTTATCAATTTAATCAATCAAACCTGGAACCTGGAGTCTTATCTCCAAGAATGAGTGTTTCTTCTTTTCTTTCGAGTCTATTTCACTCAAGATAACAAGTATTCTCTCCAACCTATCCCCTGTACTAAGACAATATGTTTTCTTGATAGAAATCTGAGTTAGGGAATATAATGAAAATAAAATCTAAAATCTGAACCTTAATCAATCTAATACTTTGACTAAATTCATCTTATAACTTTAACTTTGACTAGAGTTCTGACTTCAACCTCTGTGACTAAAAAAATCAACCTTGACATTTTTGTTAACTGAGGGCACAAGAAGGTGCGCTAGGCTAAGGCACACTAGGACAACCAAGAATTAGGTCCAACACTTCACTAAAATTTCCCAACTAATTTGGGTTATGGTTTGTTGTAGATGAAAAACCAGAAACCCTGGCTGGAACTGTCGTAAGAATGGCTTGCGAGCTGATCTAGGGAAATAATAATTTCAGCATCTTTCAATATGTTTCTCAACGAGATACCAGAAAATTCACTTGACCAGAGGAACTTCAACTAGTACTGCAACTAGCACTACAACTGGTGTTGCAACTAGTACTGCAACTTCTTCTTCAATGAATCCTTGACCTGGGGTTTTATGAGGAAATCCTATTGTTTTTTTCAATTTCAGAAATTTTGAGATCTGTCCAGAGGAAAGATGCACCCTTCTTAGGAGAGATTCTTGGTGGATTTTTTAAGTTCTCAATGAGCTTGACATAGGGGAAATTGATGATATTCCTTCCAGTGGTTAGATTGTTCTGAAGGAAACCAGCTCTGATTCCATGTTAAAATTTTGGTATGCTCGTTTAACCATAGACAATGTCACATCATTGTCACCCAACCATAGACACTTACACATTCCACCCTCAATCACAGTAACCTTTTCTTAGAAATATTTCGGCAAGTCCACTAGAACCAACAGATAAACCCTAACCACAAATACCAATACTATTACGGAAACAACACAATATCAAGATATTATACCTCTACCAATAGAATCATACCTTTACCAATAGAAGCACACAAGAGAGCTAATAGAAAGACTAATATTACACCACGGAAACTACTACACCACCCTCTCCAGACTTGCACATCCTTCTACTACAATTGTTTCTCCTTAAACTTGCGCCCTAACTGAGTGAGTGAGTGTGTGTCCAAATGACAAGCACGTAGCCCCTATTTATACTAGTCTTCCAAGGTATATTTTCATGTGGAGTCAACCTCACTTTCTGGAGCCTTCTATTTACTTTACTATTAATCTTCTTGGGCCGACATCTCTTCTAGGGTATTCCACATCTTTTTAAAGGTTCTATTGCTTCTGGAATATTCTACTCTAAGTAAAAAGGTTATACTGGAGGTTAATACCTCCTGTAGCTACCAAAACATCAACATATTATTATGTTTTGAGATGACTCTAATATGGAATAACTCACTTCTTTTCCTTTCATCATGCATGGTTTTAGATTTTAAAGAATTACTATTATCACTAGAACCAATAGAAAAATATGTAATTTGTATTCCCATGGCCATGATCTTGGTTTCATCACCTAAATCTGATCCAAGATCCTGTTGGATTGTAGTTTTAGTCTTCTTATTACCCTTGTTATTTCCAAAGCTCATTGGTCTTAGTTCTAGATGAATTTTCCAACACTTGACATCATCATGTCCTTTGTTTTTGTAATGATAACATGAAGGATTCTCGTAGTCTTTATTCATTGTAGTTGTTCATTTCATTTTACCATTTCCCTTGTTTTTTCCTGCAACTAACTAAACTTATTTCTTTGAGAAATTTTCCTAGACATTCTTTCCCCTTAACTCAATATGTGTGGCTTGGACACAAACTTCATCAAGATTAGTTGGGTTAAACACAAGAATAAAATGTCTCAAATAACTATGCAACCCACCAATATACTTCAAAAGAGTTTCTTGTGTATAAAGAGGAGCCCAATGTTAATTCCCTCTTTCTAAAATATTGAGTATAGTCTAGCACATTTTGTTATCTATTTTTCCTTAGATTATTTCAATCCATTATTGCTTGTTGCAGATACTCTAAAGGATAAAATTGATTCTTTAATGCACCTATGAATTCATACCAAGAAAATATCATTTTTCCTTTATTAAGAAAATCTTATTGAGTCTTAATCTCCCACTAGATCAATGTTGTGCTTCCCAGTCAGGGAGAAGCTAGCTGGAATTTTTCTTCTTCATACACAATTCTTTGAACCCTGTAATATACTTCAACTTTCTTGATCCAATTATCCAATTTCTCTACATTAAGCTCTCCACTATACATTGAAAAATCAAATTTCATGTCTAATTCAATGAAGGAAAATTAAAATTGGATTTCTTCAGTTGTTTTTTCTATGGAATTGAATATGAACTTGAAATTGAAGGAGAGGATGAAGATGGAGGAGTTTGAGGATAACCATCACCTCCTTATCCTTTACCTTGACTTTCTTCATTCTATAACATACTATATATATATATATATATATATATATATATATATATATATATATATATATATATATTAAGTAATAATTGTCATAAATAATAATAATAATAATAATTAATAGTTATTAATTGTCTAAGGGATGCATCCTTTCATGGATGGTCACCATATGTGCCTTTAGGTTCTCTATATATTTGAAAAATTCATCATTGTATTATCTATAAATCAATATATCAGTCCATTTATCTCATTATATACATTCTTATTCAATATATTTTCTTTTCTAGTATGGATTACAATTATTTATCCCATTTATGGTGGATATTTGTGGTAAGAACCAAATTGGTTCTTTACATTGGTATCAGAGCTTCGTCTCAATCCGGATTTTTGGCCACAAAACAAAGTTTCTCTAAAATCATATTTTTGACCTCATATTGGCCATTGACCATTTATAAATCAAATATTCTACACATTTCAGTGAAAGTAAAAAATTCACTCTACACAAAATCAAAAAAGAAAAAGAGGAGAAGAAAAAAAATAAATTAAATTAAAAAGAAGAGATAAAAAGAAAAGGTTTTCTTAAGGTGCAAGTGAAGAAGCATAAGTCCACACCAAGTTTGAAGGAAAGATTTCACATTTGGAATTAATTAATTTAATTGTCATTTAAAAGGTAAGAAAAGGTAATTTAAAAGAAAAGGTTCCAAAGAAGAGGAGAAGTGAATATTTTATTTTACCTTTGGAGATTACTGGCACACACACACACACACACACACACACATATAAAGAAATATCTATGAAAATGAAACATAGGGTCGTGTTTGTTGAGCCCTAGCTGTCGCTAACAAACAGTCAAGAGTATAAAAAGGAGTATTATGAATTTTTATTATTAAATGGTATTCATACTATGAATACCATTTAATAATAAAAAATCATAATACTCCTTTTTATACTCTTGACTGTTTGTTAGCGGCACACACACACACACACACACACACACACACACACACACACACACACACACACACACACATATATAAGGAAAGAAAGGACAAAAAAAATGGATTTTAACATAAACGAAGGAAGGTTTATGCATAAAGGACTTTCAATACCTATTTTTGATATATTAAATTTCAATGGAATTGTTCAAGGAAAAAATATTAACGTTGTCATTTTTCTGTACAAGAAAGAAAATTACATCAATACTGATATTTCCAATCAATTATCAATTTTATAGTCAAATATAATGGAAAAGAACTTTGGCAAGACACAAATTAGGAATTTACAAGTAACAATTGATGGTTATAAATACATATTTGAATTCGATGTTACAAAAATGATTGAGCTTGGTGTTGGTATAATTCTTGGTTTAACTTGGACAGAATCACTAGGTACTTTCATCTTAAATGTGAAAAAACAAATTGACGTTTTATTACAAAAAGAAAAAAATTACACTCCAAGACATAACAATGATGTCACATTCAAAAGATCCATCATTAGAATATTTTAAAAATATTTCAAAGATGATCAACGAGGATGATCAAATGATAATACAAAAAAAGCAGCAAGAATTTGACAAATTTGTTTCTAACAAAGTGGAAGAAATTTTTCGTCTCAAAAATCATAACCAAAGCTTGGTTGCACAAATCAAGATGTTGAAGAATGAGAAGATATCACATAAAGAATTTAGTTAAAACAACTTACTAGTAAGAAAGAAATGACCGATAAAGAAACAATGATCGAACCTGTTGAAATAGAAAATCTTCCAGTTAAAAAAATACAAACTTCAGAAAAAAAAAAAACAAAAAAAAAAATGATCCAATTGAATCATTAGAAGCATTAAAATTGAAGAAAGTTCTATCAAACAAAATTCACAAGAGAGTGGGATGGCTTATTTTCATCCTCACAAGAATCATTACAACCAACAAAAAGATCAGGTGAAATATAAACAAGTTTTCATGAAATTAGATTTGGGATGGATCACTCCCGAGAAGATGCAGCATATTACTTCAGGAATTCGAAGATTATATCGTTTTGTTTCATCAAGTATTGCAACTAAAAAAAAACGATCATGAGAAGACAATTCAAGATATAACAAGAGATATGTCTTTCTCTAATCATGTTTTGAGGACAAATTATTTTTAAGGGGAAAGAAATGTAACATACAAAATATATATAATATTAAGTAATAAAAATCATAAATAATAAAAATAATAATTAATAGTTACTAATTGTCTAAGGGACGCATACTTTCATGGATGGTCACCATATGTGCTTTTAGGTTCTCTATATATTTGGCACATTCATCATTTTACTATCTATCAATCAATCTATCAATCTATTTATCTCATTATATACATTCTTATTCAATATATTTTCTTGTCTAGTATGGATTACAATTATTTATCCCATTTATGATGGATGTCTGTGGTAAGAACCAAATTGGTTCTTTACACGTTCTTCTTTAGTTCCCAATATAATTCATCCACCATAGTTTTCATCTCCATAAAGGTTTTCTAAAACATCTTTTTAGACTTTGATAGGTTTTCTTCTCTTGAAGATTCCATTGCTTGCCTTTGGAGTGCATGTATCAAACCAATCTCAATTTTCTACTCTTCAAGTGATCCTTCTCCTCGCTTGATATTATACCTAGTTAGCATGCAATACCAACAATTGTGCAAATCCAAATAATCATGTGAGTTCATCCATGATCAATAGCCTTGATATCAAATTTGATATGAAATTTAGTGCTAAAGGTTCCATTTTAAACCACTAATTCATATTCTATTAACATGCTTCTCAATTTCCTGTAATTATGTTTAAAATTAGATCAATTCATTAAATATCTACATTTAAATACTAAAATTTAGAAACTAAATTGAAAATAACACAAGAAATACTCAACAAATTGATAATGGAGTTCACTCATATGGACTACGTCTCCATATATACTTCAAATGACGATTTGATCCATTAAAAACGATGCAAGTACATGATTACAACTCTTTACATCACACAATGACCTTCAATCTAAAAAAATCACTCTTTGATGTTCTCCAGGAAGATAACAATGGATTATTCCTACAATAATATGAACTTAGACTTGCTTATTATCCTAGTGAATGGGGCTTCTTCCCTTTTCCAAATACAATAGTATCCCCTTTATATTATTTCCCAATTGCATGGTGTAATGGCTAAGGTGCTATCCTCTTTACATGAAGGTAGTGGCTCAAATCCCTCCAAATATTTCCTCCTTTATTCTTTTTCCTTTCTTTGGAATGAAATCCTACATGCCATGTGTAAATAGGAACATGTTGTAAAAGGTTTAAAAAATATATATATTTCAAATATTTTTTTTAAATAACTAACCTCCACATTTCTTATTGACATATCAAGAGACGTGTCATCGAGTGCAACCGATGTGAGTGAGTTTTGTTTTGAAAAAAAATAAATTCATACAACTCAGATTGATAGCAATAGAAGATTAGGATCAAAATTTGGATGCTTCGAAATCTATTTTAACAACAATCTGGCGCTTATTTTTTGTAAATATTGAGGTTTGTTGGATTGGCATGGATCCTCCTAGATCAGTGAGTCTATAAATATTGAAGTCCAACAGCAGATAACCAATCAATAAGGTGTTGTGAGTTCAAATATATGCATAATTATTATTAAAATTTCCCAAAAAGATATAACTAGACTAAATTATTTCAAAACCACGTAGTATAATTGTAGGACAAGTAAGGAGTATGGAAATTCTAAGGTTGTCAATGTGTATATTAAGTTAGGTGAATGAAGTGTGGATACAATTTTGGTGTCCAATAAACTAACCAGAAAAACACATTGAAACCATAATGCAAGAGCTATAGGGAGATTATTATATCACGGTGTTAAGCTAGGGGTAGAGACTAGTTGGCAGGTTCTCTCTTAGGCTAAAAGTCTTATTCTATTGGTCACTCTGTATTCAACTTCTTTGGGTTCAATTTATTCACTCAAACTCAATTATGATGATGAATTCATAGTTTCTAATACTTGATTATTATTAGTTTCATTAATCAAATTTACATCTCTTACTCCATTTCTGGAGAATTGTGGAGAATTATCAAGAAAATCCATAAGTGTTTTATAACTTATAAATTCAAAAATTAAAATTAATATGACCTAACCTAAGGATTCTCATAGAAGTGGGTCTTTCCCCATTTAGAGTATGGCTATGATTGAGTACATATTGTACAAGCACAAGAAAACTAGCATTTTAAGACAAGAGGATTCATAAGAGTTCTTCAAACTCTAGTCAGGGCTACTTATGGATTAAGAGGGGTTGGAATAAATATGCCAAGTATTGGATAAATCATTGGGAAATAGAGGAAAAGGTCCCTCTACAGAATATTGATACCATTAAAATATTATTACATCTAAATTTAAGGAGAAATCATTGTGTGATAAAGAAATAGAGGATATGGGAAAATTAAAATACCATAATGAAGTCATTAATCCTAATCTAGAATATCATAAATATCTTTATTTTATAACAAGTGTAAATAAGAAAATTAGTGTTGATCAAATAAGAACAAAGTCTCATGAACTCCATAGTGAAACAACGCATTGGACAATCCTATAACACCATGGGATGAAATAATTTGACATCTTTGTGATACTAAGAAGGTGGGGGATAAAAAACCCTTTCTCTTAGAATGTCTTTCATATGACCAAATTTGATCCATATTGGATCATTGTATGATTTTTCATATATCTCGATGCTTTCAAAGTGGAAACAATCATAGGAATCAACTTGCAAGGTCATTTTTGTGGCAGGTCCAAATTTAGAAATTTGGGTCCAAACAAAAGTCTGAAATATTTTGGAGCCATTTTGGGGCATCAAACAGTCTAAAATATACACACCAATACCTTTCCAATGGTGTATACCATTCATCAATCAAAATTTGTATGAGAAATTTATACCTCCCGCAAGTTCACCTACCGTATTGATCACCATGGTGTGAGTGGAAACCACATCATCTCCATTACTTTGACATGTGAGGCTAGCCACGTACTGTATTTTCTAATAATATTCTAGAAGGTTCAAAAACCTACCATAATTGAGGCTTGAGGAAGTCAAAAACCTATCCCTAGATGGCTATCGAGCTATGTTAAATATTGATCCACCAGGAGGAGAAGGGGTTCCATTATTTTTCATTGTATATTGTTCCATGGCTGAGAAAAACATCTTAGAATGGTATTATGTTAGCGTAACAGATGAGGGGAGATTATGTAGCATCCATACAAGCCATAGGTCAATGATCTCCACAAAGAGTGCATATTTCTTTATACTTGCATCAGTTCTTTACTAGAGAAAAGAGCGCAGAGAAACCCCGCCTTCTAGCTAGGTTTTCTTTCGTATTGGGTTTCCCAAGTCATATATTTTGTTTATTTGTGAATGGTGTGATTGTATTTTACTATTCTCTATTTTCCACATTTTATCTATTTCATGCATAAGCAGAAAAATCAGTAACTAAATGTTCTGGAAATCTAAATGAAAAATAACCTTAATAATAAAGATTTTAGTTATTTATCAAATGTATTGTAACGAACTATTCCAATGGAATATCCATGATAGTTTACAGATCAAAATTGTGTCTCAATTTAAAGATATTTGTTACAATATTGACCTTCTTAAACTTTTAACTCATCAAAACTATGGAGGTTTAGAAAAGATTATCTCCAATATTTTTAAGTATAGAAATAAAATTATAAAAAAAACCAAGAAATTCCTTACCAATTTGTCTTAAGACCTAACATAAAAAATTTGATCTCAATGGAAATTAAAAATCATCATCATAAACATCTTCGTCTTCTTCTTCTTCAATAAGTTCAATAACACCTATAAATTTTATGTATAGTCTTCCAATAATTTCTTATTCTATAACCACTTCCATGGGATTGACATCTTATGCTACAATTTTTCAAATACCTACTTCATATTGATCCTCTAATATATCTATCATACATACACAAAATTCATCTTTTAATATCCTTTCCTACTACAACTTGTATCTAGGCCCAATGCTCTATGAACTTCCTAGACTAATACTAAGGATGTCCTTTTGTAATGGTGATTTATTTCTTCCTTTTTAAGTGCATCAAAACCACATATAATAATTCCAAAAGATCGTAGAGATGAAGAATTGGTGAAGGCAAGATATACTTTTCCATCAAGGATGGCATGGAAAATTTAGTTCCTACATTTGTTTTGTAAATGAAATTGAAAATTCATAGGAACACATAAATAATCTATGTTGAAATCATTCTTTGTATGTATTTCTAGGCATATTGTAATGCAAGAAGAAACATCATTTTTTAAATCTAAAAGAATGATGAAATTGACATTTACATGCATTTGAGTTAAAATGATATAGTAGCTCATCTTAATCATATTTTCTATAACAACCATATCAACAAAATGGAAGGTTGGAGAGCTATGAAACTATTCTAGATACATAGTGGTGAGTAAAACATTGTGTAAAATACCTAGATTTGGATTGGGTAAAAACTTGAAAGGATGAGTGTTTAACATTGGTGACTACATAGGAAGGATGGCCCGATTGAAAAAATGTTCTATAATTGGTGACACATATTTTTGATGCACAATTTGCATTTTGTGCCCCCAATTCTGTTTAGGTCAAGTGTCTCTAAATGGTTTGGGAAACAAGTTACAAATAACTACAACTCTAGAACCATGATATGGTTCAACAAGACACCTACTCAATTGGATGTGTATCAATGGATAAGTGCCAATAATTCCCTACTATGTGACTCTAAGACCATACATGCATGAAGAAAACTCTAATTTGGAAAAGGTCATTTGGTTCAATGTAAAGATCCTAAATTTGGATCCATGGGTCAAAATTAGAGAGGACCCATGCTTTACCATAGTGACTATGCAAGGAAGATGAAATCATTGAAACAAATGTGATACAACTAATTACACATATTTTGGATGCATGATTTTCATTTTGTGTCGTGTTTATGTTTAGGTCAAGTGTCTCTAAATGGTCCAAGAAAGTGAAATGCAACTGGAATAAAGTTGAGAACCATGATTTGGTTTGACAAGATACCTACTCCATTGGATTCATATCAATGGGATAGTGCCAATGATATTTTCCTCCATGAATATAAGGCCATACATTCATTAAGAAAACTATGATTCAAACAAGGTCATTTGACTCACTGAAAACCAATTTTTATAAGACAAAGTAAACCAATGTTCATAAGACATGTTAATCCTTAAATCATGCAAAGTAATTTGATTCCTAAGATACAATCCATGTAAATAATTCACCCTTGTATCCCCTTCAAGTATCACCAAATCCCAATACCTTGTGAGGGTTACCAAGTTTAAGTATGGGAGGGACTTAATCCAACCCTAGTAGGTGTGCCACCTAGATAGGAAATAAATAATCCAGGTAGAGGGATAGGTCCCAATAGTGACAAGGGACATTAAAAACATATCAAGAGTAAGTGTGACGATGTTATTGTTTATGGATTCCTTCATGGCTTATGGTGTCCATATCTATGATTTCTTTTGGTGAGGGTGTGCATTCTCTTGAGTTACCCAATATTTGTGTGATGCATTTTTCCAAACCCCTTCATTAGCCATCTTTCAACTCCATGCTTTCATTTATAATTTGCTTTCAGGTTCCCACTTTATGGGTTTCCAAGATTTAGCATTAATTTTTTTTGGGACCAAGGTGAGCACTGAATGAGTAGAGATCAAGTTGGACCAGATTTTGGTGGTCCTTATTTTCTATGTTCACTTTATTCTTAGCAACATTTTCTTATTCTTTTATAGCAGCTACAATCTACCTCTGGGTCGTCATCCCCTTTCTCATGAGAGCATGGTCCATAGTCAAAGTTTAGAATATGTGAAAGGTTTTATGATCGAAAATGTTAAGTATGGTTGGGAACATAATGTTACCCTTGGGAGGGCCCCCAATATTATCCCTTTTCCCTAGGAGGTGACAACATGGAACTAGGACACAGAAGCTGAACACCAAGGTGAAACAAGGAAACCAAGACAATTTCTCAAACAAATTATCCACTATCTAGCCTCAACCAATGATCCTTGTCCACATGCCCAATAAATTAAACACAACACCTTGCATGAAAAAAGGACTGAACATACCTCATGGTCACGCTGGCTTACCATACCCCATACCCTAGGTTTCTTGAATGTGACTAGACTTAGTTGATCTATGCTGGGAGGAATATTAGGGGGATGTTGGGATTCCATATGTGGACATGTTTATCATCATCATGGTGTATATAATATTCTCCATTGCGGTCCTCGAGACATGATCTCCTCCAATTACCCCTAGGCATGGGGGGGGGGGGGG
>ML778727.1:808494-819891 GCA_009831015.1 Picea engelmannii | reverse complement strand
TCAAAGAGAAGAAGTGATTTTGAATACTACACAATAAAGGGATGGTTGAAGGTATGGCTAACTACTCAATGGAATTTTATTTCTGTGAAAATTTTGTATATGGGAAGAAGAATCGAGTAATATTCCCCTTCGGTGCAATGAGAGAAAAGGGAATTTTATAGTTGGTGCATAGTGATGTGTTTGGACTTGTATCGGTTATATCACTAGGAAACTCTATGTAACATGTCTCATTTATAGATGAATTCTCAAGGAATACTTGGATATATTTCCTCATGAATAAATATATATTCTTTGACAGGTTTAAAGAGTTTAAGGCTCATATGGACAATCAAATAGAGAAAAGAATTAAGGTGTTGAGGAAAAATAATGGTGGAGAGTTATACGGAAAATAATTCAAATAATTATGTAAGAAGTGTGGTATATCAAGGTAGAATACTACTCCATATACACCTCAACAGAATGGAGTTGTAAAAAGTATGAACATGATGCTGATGGAAAAAACAAGGTGCATGCTCAATGGTGTCAAGTTGGGACAGGAATTCTGGGCATAGGCAGTGGGTATTGCATGTTACCTAGTCAATCAATCACCCTCATCATCACTGGATGAAAAGAATCCTCGTGAGGTATGGACTGGTAAGAAACACTCTCTCACACATCTATGGTTATTTGGATGTAAGTCCTATGTTCATGTTCCAAAAGAAAACATGAGTAAGCTCGATAAAAAGGCTAAAATGTGTATCTTTATTTAGTATAAATATGGTCTAAAAGGTTATAAGGTTTGGAACCCAAAAACTAAGAATTTAGTTTATAGACGAGATGTGGTATTTAAAGAAATCAAATATTTTTTCTAAAAGTAAGTCCTACCAAGGAAGGAAGAACCAATTAACATAGAGTTTGAGTTAAAAGATGATGAATCAAACTCTATAGAAGAACAAGAACAAGAAGAAGAAGATCCTCATACTCCGGTGTTGAGGAGATCGGTTCGGGAAAGAAGGAAACTGGAAAGGTATACTCCACCTTATTTTCGTTCAAATTTTTCTTTGTCTATTACTAATGCTGATCCTAGAACTATTAGGGAGGCAGTGGATTTAGAGGATGGAAAACTCTAGAAAAAGGTCATGGTTGAAGAAATGGTAGCCTTGGAAAAGAATGAGGCTTGGGATCTAGTCGAGTTGTCGAATAGAAGAAATACTATTGGAAGAAAATGGGCGTTTAAGAAGAAATTGAATGTAGAAGGTAAATTAGAAAAACAAAATTCTTGGTTAGTAGCAAAAGGTTAATCCCGGGTAGAGGGAATTGACTTTGCTGAAATTTATTCTCTTGTTTCCAAGTTAACTTCTATTAGATTTATTTTATCTGTTGCTATTGCATTTTATTTTTAAAGTAAAACGAATGGATGTGAAGACAAAATTCCTACATGGGGATATGGAAGAATAAATCTAGATGAAGAAACCAAAAGGATTTGCAGTGAAGGGAACGAAAGAGTCGATATGCATGATAAAAAATTCCATGTATGGGTTAAAGAAATCACCAAGGATGTGGTATCAAAAATTTGATACTGATATGTTGGGACTTGGATTTACAAGGATTAAATAGGATCATTATGTATATTTCAAAATAATTGATGATCATCTTATTTATTTGTTCTTGTATGTGGATGATATGTTGTTGATAGGAAACAACAAGGAGATTATCCAAGATGTGAAAACCCAGTTGTCCTCTAAATTTGACATGAAGGATGTTGGTGCTGCAAATTTCATTTTGGGCATGGAAATTAAATGAGATTAGGAAAACAGGAACTGTGGTTAAATCAAAGGAAACATGTTGAGATAGTACTTCAGAGGCTTAATATGAAGGAATGTAAGCCAATCATGGTCCTTATTTCTGTAGGTATAAAGTTATGTACTGATCAATATCCCAAGAATCATGAAGAGGAAGAGGACATGTCTAGTGTTCCATATGCGATTTTGGTTGATAGTTTTATTTATGAAATGGTATGTACTAGAATGTATATTATACATGAAATGGGAGTTTTGAGCAGATATATGTCAAAACTGGGGAAGGAGAATTGGAAAATAGTAAAGAGAGTTTTTAGGTATTTGCATGCCACTACTAGTTATGGATTGTGCTACCAAGGAAGACCAGGATTGGACAAAGTGTTGGAAATACATGGGTTTGTTGATGCATATTGGGCTGGAGACATGGATCAAAGAATAACTACAAGTGGGTATGTGTTTAACCTGTTTGGAGTAGAAATCGGTTGGATGAGAAAAAGACAGTCTATAGTGGCACTCTCAACTACAGAAATTCAATACATGGAAGCCACTCATGCAAGCAAGGTATTGGGTTGGTATAACAAGCTACAAAGATAAATTGTGACAGTCATAGTGCAATATTCCTAGTGAAGAACCTGGATTATCATTCAAAGACAAATCATATTGATGTTCAATATCACTTTGTGAGAGATATGGTTGATTACAAGAAGATGTTGTTGATGAAGGTGAACACTTTGAATAATGTTGTAGATTCATTAAAAAAATCAGTGAGCACTGATAAGTTCTCTTGGTGTAGAGGATATATGGTCATTGGATTGTTGACTTTGTCATCACGTAACCCCCTATATTCAAAGAAAACATACAAGTTTTCTAATCACCTTTTAATTGTTATAGAGGGAAACCATAGAACAAATCATTTACTTTCTCAAATCAAGGATTCATATATTACTTATGAACTATCATGCACTATCTATGCTAGGAAAATCTACTCAATCTAGATACTAACGGTGAAATTGTAGCAAAGGAATGTCAAAGAGCATAAGAGAATATGAACAAACCAAAACAGAGTCACCAAATTCTAAAACACTCATAAGGAATAGAAGAAAGGATTTACTATATAGTGTAGACGGTGGAAGTGATCCACTGTGACACAAGTCTAGACGTAATTAAAGGGGGAAGATAAGCTAACTAATCTAGCACATCCATTGGAAGAGTCTAGTTGTGACCCTAGTCTGGGTGTAATGGAAAAAGGAAGCTAAACTATTGTAGAGAAAGAAACACACATTGGACAATGTCTAGTCTTGATAGTGACTATGTTGAAGGTATCTCACACCCTTTTGTTGTCTGACAACAATAAAAGTGCTCTACATATAGTTAACTAAATTAAACACTTTTTTGATCACACATGGAAAACCAAAAGACAAAATTGAATGCTACTGAAACCAGAAGTACAAGATAATCTAGTAAATATGAATGAGTAATTAAATGAAACATGCAAACACAATATTTAATCCATAAAATGAGGACATGATACAATATAGATACAATACACAGTACCTATCTAAGGAGGGGGCGCGGCCTCCCTAGGCAAGGAACTGCTAGAAATATTTAATCACACACTAAGCTCAGATGCACATCACGCCAAAATTATGACCAAAAACTGCAATAGCATATTTATTTTTAAGCTACAAACATAGTTCAAAATTACAACCCGCTTGACTCTCATTGAGTCAAGATTTTATACCATTCATTAAATTCTTTCTTTAGCAGGAAATCCATGAGGATCTACGATTCAGGTTGTTCTCATTTTCATTTAACAAACTTCTTGGAATAGGGACACTGGAGATTCATGTGATCAATCCCTATGGATCATTAGGATATCAGTTGGAACAGTTTCCTATGTTGTTTTCCACTTGTGCAGTTCCAGTTGTTCACCCACTCTTCTCTTCTTTGACTTTTCTACCTCATCCTTTTTTCATGGAATTCTATACTCATGGTGGTTCCTTTGGCATCATTACCACAACTGGAAGGTAGAGATCTTGCTGAAAATTTTGTTCTGATGTTGTTGTAGCATGTTGCAGCAACGTAGAAGGATGTTGCGGGAACATGGAAAATATTGCAACAATGGAAGGCATTGTTATCCCCTATCCTAGGGATATCTCAGGATATTATGTATCGAGGCCCACATGTCCTAGAAATGGAGTATCAAGAGCCATATTGACTTGAGCCTAGACCTGGAGGGACCATCCTTCTTCTTCAATGCCTCCATTCTTTTAGTAGCAACATCATCCATCCCATTGACCTGGTGTTGAAGTAGCAGTGGGTCTTTCTCCATGAGGTAATGAGTCTGGGTATCATGGTATGTGTCACTTTGATTCTCAAAGCATTTGAATATGTGCATTTAATTCTCTTTTGATTCATGATGTGTGCTTG
Organism: Picea engelmannii; assembly: GCA_009831015.1. NCBI lineage: Eukaryota > Viridiplantae > Streptophyta > Pinopsida > Pinales > Pinaceae > Picea > Picea engelmannii. Next base: position 815,683 of record ML778727.1, on the reverse strand, counting down.
GACTTTATTCCTTTTGAGTTGTCCATACATGGGGGGGATGACAAAATTCCCTAGCAAGCTGGTTCCCTTAGGAGTGAGTTGCCACTGGGTGGGATTATGAAAGGTCATCATCCATTCCTTCCATACTTATCACTTTTCACCATATTCCCTCTCGTCTATCCCCTACATTGGTTCATGCATTGGGGTTTCCAAGCTAGTAAGGGTTGTACCTTGCCTTGTGGGAAGAAGGGGCTAAAGGCCTAGAGGGTAAAAGTAGCTAGCAAAAGTTAAAATCCAAAGATAAAACCTTGATATGCTTCGCCCAAGGATCCCCGAGAAAGCAATAAAAGGATTCTCAACAAGAAAATAGGGGACCCATAAAAAGACAAAACTCAACACCTAGTTGGTGGATAGGGGGTCTCATAATGAGCCAACCTATCAGGTCCATGGGAATGTAGCAGTATGAAACTACTATTCATCTGGTCACCATGCCAGGGTAGTGGTTCTTGGTGGCATATCCAAGAGAAAGGGGGTCTCATCACGATCCAACCTTTTACCATCTGTGAAATGCTTGTGGGTAACGTTGTCACCACTGGTCACCAAGCCAGGGAAGTGTCCCCCAACTATTCTCTTGAAAGAAAAAGAAATAAGATAAAAAGTAAAAAGGCATTGAATGGGATAGGAAAAAATTTCATCCATGACAAGGTGCAACTCACCCTCTTTAGAGGCACCCACAGATAAGACCTACATTTCCCTATCATCACTGCACCCCTTTCCCAAACATCCCCCACACCATCTCATGCAATTACATGACCTAGATTGGTATTCACCTGGAAACACCCCACACCTATGGAGAATTATCCCAAATAGGATGTCCTGGAACCCTCTCCAAACCTGGCTTGTAGAATAGCATAACGTCTTTGAGGACTTGTCTAGGAAAAGGGGGGTTTTATGCACATGTTTGGGTAACTTGATTATTAGATGTGATTGAAATTTCTATGATCCATGTGACTTATGATCCCATGGAGGGCGTACTTGTTGTTGCTATAGGACCATGCCCGACAGACAGGTACATATGGGTAGATGATTAGCTTGGACCTCCATAGGGATAAAATCCCACCAAATGGATGTTGATACCCCAACCATGGGCAGAAATATACCAGAGGCTTGCAACGTAGAAAGAGGAGGAAATTCCACAAAAGATACCTCAGCAAGCCTAGACCCAGGGGGGTATTTCCTTCCTCCCTGAACGTTGGCCTTGGGATTCCCATGAAGTCACCCCTGTGACCCTTGACATGACCTAGTGTCATATGGACATGATGGAGGCAGTTGTGTTCCAAGTGGCACATGTGCCATGATCCAGAGGCCTTGGAAGGCCTAACGTTTTTCTCATGGAGGCCAACGTCTCACTTATGAGGCCCAATGTTACCCTAGAAGGGCATGACGTCACCTCTTTTGCACATTTTAGGGTTTAATTTGTCAATTTTATGTAAACAAATGTATTTTTGATGTAACTGGCCATGTTGACCTTTTTGGACCTAATTTGTAATTAAAGGTCATTTGAATTGTATAAATAAGGGGAAAATCCCTTGTATTTTTTCATCATCTTTCACTCACACAAGTGTGAGCTCTGAAATTCGACCTCTTTAAGGCTTATTGGCTGAAATTAAGTGGTGCACAACTCTTGGAGGAGGCTTCTCTTGGTGATTTTTGGCATTTTCATGGTGGAAAGTATTCAACTAGGGCATTTTACTAGATTATTCTTGGTGAATGTAAGTGAAAATATGCAATTCTTCTTTCTTTGAATGGTTATGTTATATTTTAATTTGCATTTACTAATATTATGAAATTGCTAGTTTGAAACCCTAGGAGAATAAGCACATGTTATTGTCCTTCTCTCAATAGTTATCCACCTGCTTGATTTCGCTAGAAGACACCTCCATTGAAGCATATGCTAGAGCCCTACCTTTGTATCACTCTAACACAATTGCTTCATTAAGATTTTTATTATATCAAGCTTGAGCTAAAGAAGAAGGAAAACTGCTAGGGCCTAGGGTTACCTACTTCCTAGTAGTCGTTTTCCTTCTAGGGTTTGATGATTGAGGCCTTGGGTTACCAACACCTCTTTTGCACATTTTAGCGTTTAATTTGTCAATTTTATGTAAAAAAATGTATTTTTTATGTAATTGGCCATGTCGGCCTTTTTTGACCTAATTTGTAATTAAAGGTCATTTGAATTGTATAAATAAGGGGAAAATCCCTTGTATTTTTTCATCATCTTTCACTCACACAAGTGTGAGGTCTGAAATTCAGCCTCTTTAAGGCTTATTGGCTGAAATTAAGTGGTGCACAACTCTTGGAGGAGGCTTCTTTTGGTGATTTTTGGCATTTTCATGGTGGAAAGTATTCAAATAGGGAATTTTACTAGATTATTCCTTGTGAATGTAAGTGAAAATATGCAATTCTTCTTTCTTTGAATGGTTATGGTATATTTTGCTTTGCATTTACTAAGATTATGAAATTTCTAGTGTGAAACCCTAGGAGAATAAGCACATGTTATTGGCCTTCTCTCAATAGCTATCCACCTACTTGATTTCGCTAGAAGACACCTCCATTTAGAGCCCTACCTTTGTATCACTCTAACATGATTGCTTCATTAAGATTTTTATTATCTCAAGCTTGAGCTAAAGAAGAAGGAAAACTGCTAGGGCCTAAGGTTACCTACTTCCTAGAATTCGTTTTCCTTCTAGGGTTTGATGAATGAGGCCTTGGGTTACCAATGCCTCTTTTGCACATTTTAGGGTTTAATTTGTCAATTTTATGTAAAAAAATGTATTTTTGATGTAATTGGCCATGTCGGCCTTTTTTGACCTAATTTGTAATTAAAGGTTATTTGAATTGTATAAATAAGGGGAAAATCCCTTGTATTTTTTCATCATCTTTCACTCACACAAGTGTGAGGTCTAAAATTCAGCCTGTTTAAGGATTATTGGCTGAAGTTAAGTGGTGCGGAACTCTTGGAGGAGGCTTATTTTGGTGTTTTTTGGCATTTTCAGGGTGGAAAGTCTTCAACTAGAGAATTTAAATAGATTATTCTTGGTGAATGTAAGTGAAAATATGCAATTATTCTTTCTTTGAATGCTTATGTTATATTTTACTTTTCATTTACTAAGATTATGAAATTTCTAGTGTGAAACCCTAGGAGAATAAGCACATGTTATTGTCTTTCTCTCAATAGTTATCCACCTACTTGATTTTCCTATAAGACACCTCCATTGAAGCATATGATAGAGCCCTACCTTTGTATCACTCTAACGACATTGCTTCATTAAGATTTTATTTATCTCAATCTTGAGCTAAAGAAGAAGGAAAACTGTTAGGGCCTAGGGTTACCTACTTCCTAGTAGTCGTTTTCCTTCTAGGGTTTGATGATTGAGGCCTTGGGTTACCAACACCTCAACCATCCTCCCTCTTGTCTTTAGTTCACATAATTATCATTTGTTTCCTTCAATACTGTTGCTTCAAAAGTGACTCCATTAACCCTAAAGGCACTAGTTTATACCTTACATTTGATTGATTGATCAAAACAACCCTCAAACCATCTACCTAAAGCTATTTTATAACCATTCCTAAACTTAGATTAGACTAAATTAATAACATTCTTGTTGTTTTTATAGCAAAAGTAAGCTACAACCATATATTACAGTAGTAAAAGCTCCTAAAAGCAAGTGTTAAAGTTGATTTTACATTTCCTTCTTTGCTTCTGATGAATGCTAACATATTGCCAATTCTAGGTTATCATGTTGGGTCATTATTGAAGCTTGTTTAAGGCATAATTATGAATCTATAGTTATATATACATTGTTGTTATAAATTTATGTTTGATTCATCTTGTATATCAGCTAATTTCGTTTATTGAAAATCCAAGGTTTTACGAAGCACTAATATCAATTGTTACTTGCCAAATAGTGTTTTCTTGTTGTTTTGTTCTGTGAAGGTACACTTAAGAAAATATTTTCTTCATATTATTAAACCTTTGGGACTTTCTGATCAGTGTGACTTCTAAGAGGGGGAGAAATTTTCTTGATACTATTACCTTTTCCTTCTCAATCCCCCAGGTCACTAGGGACGTCTCCCCTAGAATTTCACCCCTAAAGAGAAAGAGGTGTCTTATTTAGGTGACAGTGATAGGAAAAACCTCTTCTTATGCCAATTTATTGTTCACTTGCCTTTGGCTTTTGGTCAAGTACAAATTGTGCGATAACAGGCACATTGCAACAATGGAAAGGGTTGTTGCAGTAATGAAAAGGCCTATTGCCACAACTTAGACTGTATTTTCGCTAAGTCATTTATTTTCATAAGAACCATATTTCATTAGTAAGAACAAAAAGGTTATTACTTCCTCTTTTACACTAGAAAAATCCTCTCAAAGTGACATGAATTATAGAGTGACATACCTACGGAAAAATGTATTGGTTATACTTGTTGGATTTACTGCTTTTTTTACCATCTTAGTTATTGATCCAGGTTTCATGTCTTTTGGGTTTCCAACAAAGCCTATAAAACTATCGGCCCTCCTGGTAAACCAGAAGGCAACACAGTACACAGAGTGCACTACACAGTCTCACCCGAGATAGCTTTAGATGGGTGGTTGTAAGACTCAGGTGTTTATAGCCTAGGATTGAGTATGAGATAGGGGTTTATTGTTCAGAGCCATATACTACAAATTGTGATTGCAACCTACTATTACTCACAGGTGCGCATTTATCCTTAATGGTATATTTCCCGAACAACACAATCATATTTCATAACAATGTATTAACTCATTCATTAAAAATAACAATTAACTGCTACAAGAAAATAAATATATACATGCATTCATCACATTACACAGATATTACCATGGTTCACCTCCTCCTAGGCTACGTCCACAAAGTTTTGGCTCTTGGCTCTTTTATTATGGTAGTTCTACATCTCCAGCGATGCGTGCTTACAATCCTCTCAGATGGGTAAGATCTGTATGAGGTGAACTATATTTCACCAGGCTCCATAGCCTGGGATCTAATCCTTAGATATTCCTTCTCTCCCCTATTCTTATCTCAACAACTTACAAAGACGATTCATATCATTATTACATAACGCATCAACTCGTACATAACTATGATAGGCTATTACAAAATATGAACTAATACAAAAGAGAACCAACCTCTATATGATACCTACGTATCTCTATTTATATATATCGGGATCTTCATCCATTTACAATGTATTACCAAAAATCTAACCCTATTGACATTAGGTCTTCATCCCATGCACGCGTTTTTTCTTCCTCCAGTTGTCGCTTTCCTTGTGCACGATTTCTTGCATCTGCACGTGTTGTATTTCCTTCCAAATGTTACTTTCATTTCTGCACACTTTTTTGCATGCGCACGTGTTGTATTTCCTTCCAGATGTTACTTTCATTTATGCATGATTTCTTTCCCATGATCATCCTTCTTTCCAGTTCGGCCTGGTACCAACAGGCCCCCAACACTGACATGTGACTCATCTCGAGTCACCTAATCCTTCTGAGCTTCTTCGATCTCCTTGGTGATCATTTGGAAATTTTCCTTGAGCTCTGCTTCTTTTGTTAGTGCCTGCACGGTCTTTTAGTCTTGTTTCCATTTTGTTCTCTTTTTTATATTAAAATTATTATTATTTTATTATTTATTTATTTATTTATTTATTATAATCTGTGATGGGTAGTCGATTGTCCTTGTATAGCTTCATTTGGCTCTCGTTGATCATTCCTCTGAGGTCTGTACCTGCTAAATCTCTTAACTATACAGCTCCTCCGTCTGTGACATATTTTACTTTGCATGGTCCTAATCAATGCATTCTAAGCTTCCTCGGGTGCTGAAACGATTTATTGTCATAGAACAATACTAGATATCCTTCCTTGAACATTTTCTTCTTGTTGTGTCGATCGTGCCAAGATTTGTCTCTCTCTTTCTGCACTTGTTGATGGAATCCTACCAGGATTCGAACTTCCTCCATTCAGAATAACTGATTCAGTCTTTCCTGTACTGCACCTCGTTCTGTCATTTGTGTGATAGCTTCTACGCATAAGCTAGGTACTAAAAATTCTAATGAAACTACTGCTTCTTGGCCATAGACTAGTTTGAATGGTGTGTGCCCTATCATATTTTTTCATGTGGTTCTATACGCCCATAATACTACTAGTATTTTGAGGTCCCAGACATCTTTGTTGACGTTACAATTTTTTGTCAATGTGTTCTCTAGAATTTTCTTGAAGGCTTCTACTGTGCCATTTGCTTGTGGGTGATACAGTGTTCTCTTATGGTGATGAACTTTAAACTCTTCATTCATTACATGGATGGTGTTGTTTATGAAGTGATCTAAAAATGAAGAAGACTTGAAAAACTTGAATAATTATTGCAAGTGAAATGTTATGTGTTTAAAGCAACAGGATCAATTTGCAACACATAGATTAAGGATTACTTATGCAAAATACACATAGACAACAGCATAAATAATGAACATCAGCACATAAACACAACAACTTGATAAAGGAGTTCACCCCTCTCCGGGCTACATCTCCTGGTCCAGCTTCCAATGGATCATTATTATTAAATTGCTCAAAGTGCTCAAAAACATGCCTTACAATGCTCAAAATAACAAACTGACTTCTCCAATGGCTTCCCAGCGTCCCAAAACCCCTGTCTGGGCTCTTTTGGCACCTCAATCGGTCGAAAAATGAATAAGTTAGCCTCCTTGAAGTCTCCCTCTTCAACTCTGCTGTCTCTGGTTCTACAAATCGCACCCTTGCCTTTGCAAACCTGGCTCACACGCTTATTTAAGCGTAAAAACTTACTCCCGTACGCAACCGTGCACCGGTACAAACCGTAGGATGGTTAAGGGCGCGCCAGCCCCTAACCGCCTCGGCTCTTGGGCACATGGCGCATGGGACCGCGCGCTTTGGAAAACGGTGGTTAGTTCGTTGTATAACTTCCGCGCGCCCGAATTAGGGTCATATGCAAAACCGTGGCAATACATTGTAAAAACCCCGCACGCACAACACAATGGTATAAACTTTGGTTCAATTTATATACACCCGCGTGCATATGTTATATAACATATGGTTATAACATATGTGTTATATGTATGGTATAAACTATGGGTCGGGGCTAAGCCCCGACCCGCCCCCTTT
>ML778727.1:755720-801606 GCA_009831015.1 Picea engelmannii | reverse complement strand
CTCAAATGAGAAGTGTGCAGTTGTCTCTGCTTTGCAATCTTTTACTGGTAAGACTTCCGCCCATCTTGTTAGATATTTCATCGTAGTGATAATGTATCTTTCCTCTGTTCTTTTGGTTGGTGGGTTAATTGGTCCCACAAAGTCGATTGCCCATTTTTCAAATGCCTTTAATGTTACTTGTGGTCTTAGTGGCGTATCGTCCCTTTTGTTGGGTTTGCCTACACTTTGAAAGACATTGCATCTATGACAGTACTCTTCCGAGTCCCTATGAATCGTTGGCCACCATAGTCCTGTGTGTAGTACCTTCTGCGCGGTATCTTTTCCTGCATAATTCCCTCCTACGATTCCCTCGTGGGCTTCTGCTAAAATTCTTGGTCGTTCGTGCTCTAATATGTACCTTCGCAAGATGTTGTCTACACCCATCTTGTATAGATGTGCTTCAATCAGTTGATAGTCGGCCGTGTGGACTACCAGGTTCTTATTATACGTGGTGGTATATTCTTGCGGCGTAGTACCTGTAGTTAAGTACTTAATGATATCTGCAAAGCATTCATCAACAATATGGACTGAGAATAACTGTGCATTGAGAAAGTTTTCTTCTAAATTCATGGGTTCTTCTCCATTTGTGACCCTAGACAGGTGGTCAGGTCCTGCATTCAGTTTCCTTGGTTTAACTATTACTTCAAAATCAAATTCTTGAAATAGCAATAACCATCGACAGATTCTCCCCCCCAACACTAGATTTTTTACTAGGTATTTCAGGGTGAGTGATCTGTAAACATCTTAAAGTGTTTTCCCAATAGGTAATGTCTGGACTTCTGCAATGCATAAACCATGGCTAGGCCTTCTCTTTCTATCGTGTTATAATTTTGTTCTAAGTCTGATAAATTCCTGCTTGCGAATGCTATCTGGTGATCCAAGTCTCCTTCTCCTGGATGTGCTAAGATATCTCCCATTTCTATCGTTGATGCATATACATGCACATGGAATGTATTTTCCCAGTATGGAAATATTAATATTGGTGTGGTAACCATCTTTTCCTTCAGAGTATCCAGACCATGTTGACACTCTTCGTTCCATTGATACTTTGTATCCTTCCTTAATAGTTTTTCCATTGGGGCTGTGATCTGCGCATAGCCTTTGATGAACTTCCTATAGTATCATGTGTGCCCTAAGGTTTCTCTTAGTTGTCAAACTGTTTTTGGTGCTGGTAAGTTAACAATGACAGCGATCTTGGTTGAATCCACTAACAAGCCTTATTTGCATACTATATGGCCCAATAGTATCCAAAACGGTGTTCCAAATATGCATGTCTTGATGTTCAGTGATATCTGGCGTTGTCTACATATCTCTAACATCAGTCGTAAGACTTCCACATGGTTTTTCAAAAGACTATAAACTGTCCAGACATCCAAATATACTTCAAGAAACTGATGGATGAATTCCTTAAATGCTGTGATCACCACTCTGGAGAATATTGCGGGTCCATTCTTCAGTCCAAATGGCATGACTGTGTACTGATAAGATCCCCATTCTGTCGCAAATGTGGTCTTGTGTCTGTTCTCCTATGTTATCTTAATCTGATGGTAGCCTGAGAATCCATTAGTGAATGAGTAAGATCCATCTCCCCCCACATTATCTAACACTTCATCCATGAATGGTGTAGGGAATGGATTGTGTAAGAATGCATCGTTCAAATTCCTCAAGTCGACGCATATCCTGATCCCTCTTCCTTGTTTCTTTTCCTTTACTACCATTGGGCATATCCATTCTAGTTCCTCAACTGGTTCGATGATGCCGACTTTGAGTATCCTGTCGATATCTTCTTTAACTTTCTATTTATATATGGGGTTCAGTTTGTAGGGTCGTTGTCTAATAGGTCTCGCTTCAGATCTAAGTGGTATATTCATCTCTCCTAATTCTCCATCTATCCCCTTCATCTCTGTAAATGTTGTGGGAAAAATGTTGTTATATTCGTGCAACAATTATGTGATGCTTTCTATTGTTTGCTCATCCCAGTTGTCTCCAGTTCTGGCCATTTTGGGATGCTCAGTTGTCCCAATGTTAACTTTCTTTACTTCGATTGGCATGGAAATGACTTCTGATTATATGGGTGGTCCTTCCATATATCTTTCACCTTCTACTTCCTCGATCTGAATTTTGCATGGGTCATCTTCATCTGGTGCTTCCTCCTGTACATGGTAACATGACAGTAGCTCCTTGACTGTCTGTTTATTCCATTGTTTCTCTTCTGTGATAAATTATATTTCCGGCTCTTTGATGAATATTACTCCTCTACTTCGTTTGACGGCTGTGTCTATGTTGGGGTTCTCATGCTCGAATGAGAAAGTGGTTGTGAATTTTTGTTGCAATGTTCTCCATGTTGTAGTTCCTTTGTGCAATTTGTTGTTTGTATATCAGTTTGTTGGTATGCCCTCTAAAGTATGTATGAAGTTATGAGGTCATTCCTCTGGTGGTGTCATTTTCCACAACATTTTTCACTTTGCCAAGTGTTTCGTTTGTGCCTCTTGTCTATTGTATTTATGTTGTTTGTTGTATTCATGTTCTGTGCGGAACCTTATGTGCAGTAATCGCTTACATTGATACCAGTCTGTGATGGTCTCTTTATGTGCACCCCACAATGTTTCGGGTGTGGCCTTGACTGCTAAGTCAAGTGATAATAGTCGTTGGATTTCTAATACTTTGTCTTCATATTGTGTCAAGAATGTTTCCAAATCATTTAGTTCATGGAAACTGAGTGATTCTCTGATTTTTGTGCCTACCCATCTTACGACACGGTCTATTCTTGCACATCTTCTCATGGATACTTCGTGTAGTCTCTATTGTTAGTTTTCCAACCCGATGTCTGAGTCTATTGCACATGAAGTAATGCTCTGCCAACCGAGTACCATGTATGTAGTTGGGTTAACGTAATCCTCATCACATGCAGTTGTTATGTACAACTGGTTGACCTCCTCTAAGTCCAGGTAAGTGGGTTCTACAAACCTCTCCCATTCTGATGGATCAAGTGCTGCTATGAACCTGTATTCTCCGGATTCAAATGCCATTTTCCTGGTTTTCAAATTGATTATGGTCTGGTTGTCAAATGCCCAATCCAGACCAAGCAGTGTCGAGTAAGGTTTTTTTTCATCCACTATTTCAATGACTTCAAAGTATGCTTTAGTGCACACTCCGTCAAGATCTATTGTCACTCCTTTTAGTCTCCCTATTGGTAGGACTCTTTGTTGGTTTTCTAGTTTCAATTGGACATTTGAGTATCCCAGTGTTGGCTCTCCCATACATTGCCATGTCTTCTTTGGTAGAACATTCACTTTAGATCCTAGGTCTAGTATAATTTCTCCCATGTTGAAATCCCCAATGTTAGCATTGATTCTAGATTCCCTACTTGTTCTTCTGCTGGTGTGTAGGTGATTGACAGTTTTTTCTTCTAGTTTTTCTTTTGTCTCACTGCTACATTTCTCTAGTATGTTTTGCAATATATTCACAGATGAAGGATCACTTAATACTTTCACGCATGATTTCAAAAAGACTTTGATTGTACTTACTTGTCCCTTGGGCTGCATTCCGTTGGTATGATCCAATGACAGTGGAATCTCATATTCTGGAACTTCCTTGAACAGTTGTGTGGTTGAAGTCGACGTTGTGTCCTCCTTCTAAAATTCTTGTTTGGCTTCCTTAAAGGTCCACTTTTCTTCAGGCACATCGAACTACTTTCATGGTTTAGTGTTCTTCTTTACCCATTGGTTATGCATCAGTTCCTCTCAAACTATGTCATTTCCTATTTTCGTACCTCCATGAGTGATTATATTGATGTTTCGTCCGTCATCCCTTGCTTCGACCGAAATCCAATGGATGTTCTGATTGTTTTGGTTCCCCTTTTCCTGAATCTTTACTAGTAGTGTTGGACATTCCTCTATATTGTGGTCCGATGCACGGCAATACATACAAGTTGCTAGTGGAAGTGGACATTCCCATGCATAATGTCCCAACTGCTGAAAATTGTAACATGTGACTGGTCCTCTACCACATCTAAAACCTCCTCTGGCTCTTCCTCCTCCTCGGTAGCCTGCTCGATCACCTCACAGCATGTTATACTGTGGTTCCTGACTGTACTGCGTGGTATTGTACTGGGTTTGTGCCAGGTTGTACTTCGTTTGCACGTTATTATAGGGTTGTTGCGCAGGATTGTACGACTGTTGCACAGTGTTGTATGGAGCTGGGGTTTGATTGAACTATGGCATTTCTTTCCCAATCATCATTTCAGACTATACCCTGTATGCATCTAATGTCCTCTCCCTCATCAGCTCCATAGTTCTGCAATCTTTGTCTTCATGGCCCACTGACTTACAAAAGGTTCAATGTGAATTTTTTGGAACTGTCTGGTATTTCTACATCATCGTGAAGTGATAAGGGTTGTGACCCGATTTCTTGCATATTTTTCACCATAATCCTCCTTGTGGTAGCAAATTTGGCATACCTGTTTCCATATACTGTGAAAATGTTTGGAATTCGTTCTTGTGGTGTCCTTCCATTCTGCATGTGGTACACCAAACATCTTCTCGTTTGTCCTTATTCTTATTCTGGTTCAGCTAAAATGTGAGATTCTTCAAATCCTCCTTCAGTTCTTCAATAGTTGGTTCCATCTGCTGGTATTGGTTCTCTTCCAGTTGCAAGGTTGCCTGTAGAGCCTCTGCCTGCGTCTAAAATTTCTGTTGTCATAAGGGATATTTTAAGTGTGGGAGTAGTGATTTGAAAAACAGGTGCCGATGTTGCATCTCAGTCATAAGGTATTTTAATTTTCCCTTTAGGCACTTGAATCTCTGGTCAATATCCCATACAGACTCTCCTGGTTTCTATATTATCTCGATCATCTTGTTCATGTATTGATCCTCTAAGATTAGCTTATGGAAATCATTAATCAGTAGCTTCTTAATGTCTACCAGTGTCCTTGTCGTCCCAGGGGCACTATTTGTGTATAGACTCATGTACCAATCTAGTGCGTGGTCTCTTAGCGTAATCGCTAGCTGCGTGAGTTTGGTGTCTTCATCAGTGATCTTCTTTGCTTCCCAGATCTTTTCACAAATGAACAAATGCTTCTCAGGGTCTTCTGCTGATTCTCCTCGAAATTATGGTAAACTGATAGTGGGATCTTGTCCTGCCATTCTGAATACGGAGCTACTTCCTCATCCGCACAGTGTATATACTTGACTGGTTTTGCCTGAACTGGCTCCTCTAGTTGTTGCTCCTAGTGTAGATGTACTTCTTGATGTCAGACTTCCTATAAAATTTAGTTGTCTAAATGGTGGTGTTCTCTTTGGTGTAATAGTCACACATGGGTTTGTGGGTTCCACACTGACATTAATATGGATAGGATGGTTTCCTTCTCCTCTCATTCTTGGACCTCTCATCTTCCTCTCATATGTTACACGTGGGATTTCCTCAATCTGCTCCACAGCCCGAAGATCCTCTACCTCTTCCTCATCGCTCGCCAAGCCTTCCCTCGCAGTTACGGCTCTCTTCTTGGTATTCACCTTATATTGGTAGGGTACTTCGCTATGCATTGTTCCTGATGACGCCAAGATCCACTTGAGTTTGTCTTCATCCATCATGATCAGGTCCAAGGGTTCCTCCTCCTTCTTTCCTTTCTCCTTTACTTCTTCCATTTATCCTCTCTTTGTCAGTTTTTCCCCCCTTCCATTTATCCTCTCTCTGTCAGTGTTTCCCCCCTTCGGGTCCATATTTTTCGAAACTGCATTTTTCGGGACTGCATTATATTTAGGTGGTTTTTCGACACATGGTTTCTTTGCCGATGGTTTTCTATTTCTGGTTAAGGTATTAGGCTTTTGGGCTAATCCAGGTCATTGGGTTAGGTTTTTGGATGTCGCCGGCTCCTATATGTAATTTGTATTGTAAACATTGTAAGACAATGAATGAATATAGAATATGTTGGTTTTCCCGGTTTGGGTTTCTAGGGGAAAAATATCTGTGTAATGTTTGTATTTGCCATTGTATCTTTTTTGTTCTTTTCTGAATATCTATTTATAGTAGATATTGTACAAGGTTAGGATTTACACAATCTAGTTGTTGAATCCGGTTCGTCGCATGATTATCCTTCAACCTTAGTATCCACTCCTGTAGTAGATGTGGAAAATCACAGAAAAAGACTTCGTGTAAATCAGTAAACACGTATTTATCCAAATATTTGTGAGGTGTGATCCTAGGGTTTCTATTGTCTTTATGGGCAAACTCTAGCTCTTTGGTTCTCAACCAGCCTTCGATTTCTCCTTTCGTGGGATTCCAAGGTCTCAACATTCCCTTCTAATGGCTCATTGCTCTTTTTGTTTCACTCGTTATTTTCTCATTCAATCTATCTCATCTACTTAGTCCTCTCCCATTCCTATTAACACAGCAACAAAACCATTTGTTGGATTTACTGCTTTCTTTTACCATCTAAGTTATTGACCTAGGGTTCATGTCTTTCAGGTTTCCGACAAAACCTCTAAGACTATCGTCCCTCCTGGTAAACCAGAAGGAAACATAGTACACAGAGTGCACTGTGTAGTCTCACCCGAGATAGCTTTAAATGGGTGGTTGTAAGACTCAGGTGTTTATAGCCTAGGATTGAGTATGACATAGGGGTTTATTTTTCAGATCCATATACTACGAATTGTGACTGCAACCTACTATTACTCATGGGTGCTCATTTATCCTTAACAGTCTATTTCCCGAACAACACAATCATATTTCATAACAATGTATTAACTCATTCATTAAGCATAACAATTAATTGTTGAAAGAAAATAAAGATATACATGCATTCATCACATTACATAGATATTACAGTGGTTCACCCCCTCCTAGGCTACGTCCACAAATATTTGTCTCTTGGCTCTTTTATTATGGTAGTTCTGCATCTCCAACATCCTGCACTTACAATCCTTTCAAATGGGTAAGATATGTATGAGTCAAACTAGATCACATCAGGCTCCAAAGCCTGCAATCCAATCCTTAGATCTTCCTTCTCTCCTCTATTCTTATCTCAACAGCTTACAAAGACGGTTCATAGCATTATTACATAATGCATCAACTCGTACATATCTATGATAGGCTATTACAAAAATTGAACTAATACAAAAGTGAACCAACCTCTATATGATACCTGTGTATCTCTATTTATATATATCGGGCTCTTCAACCACTTACAATGTATTACCAAAACCCTAACCCTATCGACATTAGGTCTTCCTCCCATGGACATGTGTTTTTCTTCCTCCAGCTGTCGCTTTCCTTGTGCACACTTTCTTGCATGTGCGCATGTTGTATTTCCTTCCAGTTGTTACTTCCGTTTCTGCACGCTTTCTTTCCCACAATCATCCTTGTTTCCACTTTGGCCTGGTGCCAAAAATATTGAAGGTATAAGTGAAAAGGATGATGAAATTTAATACAAAAGGAAATAAATACTATGAAAAATATGGTGTTTTGTACACCCATCATCTCCCCCCAACCAAGAGTGTTGCATGTCCTCATGAAACTAATCACTATGAATATGAAGGAGTGATGCCTTTATGTAGGATGTTGATGTTGTAATTTTCATGCCTGTTGTCAAAAACTGTGTAGCATCCCCCAGTTTCCTCCATATTTTTCTAAAATTATCCCTCCCTTTCACTTATCTCAAAAAAATTTCAATACCCTGGTGATGGAAGCCAAATCAAAGGATAATGTAACTTAAGGTCTACCCAAAAATTTCCACAAGTTCTCACACATTTTATAAAGTTTCTTACCCTTTTTACTATTGGTATGAAGTTGTGGTAGTTAAAGGGATATTTTTTTATGATATCTATTATTCTTTATTCCCACCTATTCCTACTTCCTTATAGGAAACCTCGTAGCAGGGATTCTATGTGCTTTTCACATTCATTAATGGATTTCTCTTGATTCTAATCCATGAAGGGTGAATGTTCTTTAGAATTGGCCCAGTGGAAATATGGAATGAGGACCAACTTAGGTTTTTCGAATTCTCCCCTCACCCATAAGTCACTCATCTCATTTGTCTGGGAAACTCTAAAATATTTACCCCATTGAACATGATTGTTCATGAATGAGGTAAATTATTTTAGCTATATATCCCCTACAAAGGGGATTGGATTCCATTATTTCCCATTGTCAAGAATGATATAGTACTGATAGAATTCACAAAATAAATTATTTTCTTATGTGCTTATCTCGTAATAGACTTCCAGGAAGGTTTCTGGTGAGGTAATTTTATGGGTTTTTTTGGTTGCAATTGCCCTGAATTAGAATAGAAAATATATCTCATGTAAGAACACAAAGTAGGTTGGAGAAGGTTCTCTATAGTTAAGGATATCCCCCAGAAGGGAACTCATTTGTCTCTTTTATTTTCTCAATGTTTCTATTTGCGTCTGAAGTTCAGAGATTTTCTTTATGTTTGTGTTCCATTTCTACCATTTTTCTCTGTGAACAATCAATTGTTCAACCCATCTTTGCCTCAAGTTGTAAATATCATGTCGATATTCCTCTAGGGGGAACTATTTCGTTGTCATAGGCCTTTGGCATGTTCTTCCATCTAGCCAATTGGATCCTTATCCATAAATCATCTTCGATATATGTTTGGTTTCAAACATTGTTTGTGGGAAACACTTTTAATTTACTTTGTCCATTTTTTCAGGAGTAATTTTCTTTTTATCTCTACTTCATCATCATGAGTTCCATTGTCTTGTCTTTCAGGAGGCACTTCCTCCTCTATCCCTACTTCATCTATTTAGGTTTCAATATCTCATGTTTAGGGGGCACCTCCTCCTCTATCCTTACTTAATTAGTTTGGGTTTCACTATTTATGGATACCCTGGCTATTTCTTCTTGGGGAATTGATCTGTTAATTTCTTCCTCACTCCTATTGCAAATTTGTTGGATGATTTTGGATACTTGGGCCAGACAGTCCAAGTTTTTTGGCTCTTGTTTTATCCTAGATTTCATATTTCTTATTATTCCTTGCAACCCTGGGTTAATTTCCTTTAAATTAAAATTATGTTTCCTAAGGACATAATATAGGAGCCTCGAGGGTTTACCTAGAGTGTGTCTAGAAATCTTCTTCTTTGAGGTTGGGGTAGGATTTCTTTCTTTGTTCTCTATTGTAGAACTGACCCTAGGTTGGTTCTAAGTTGCAACAACACATAGGTCTTCGAGAGAGATGGACCCTCCCTAGTTTATTCTTGTGTGTCAATAGGGGATTTCCATCCTTCAACCATCTCTTCCTCTCTTGTCGGTTCCCATGTTTCAGCTAGGGATTCCAATTTTGTTGTTGACCTCCTTCCTGGTTCCTGTCCTTATGTAGGGTGTTCATGGATTCTTTGTTAGTTCCTTTTATTCAACATAGGTCCTTTCTCCCATGATTTATTCTATCCTCAATCCCCCAGTTGGTTCTTATGTTTCAGTCGAGGTGGTCAACCTGGACGAGTGTCGTGTCCTCCTTTTCTTTGGAACGACCATCTCCTTTATTATTTCAGTTTTCTCCTTTATTTTTCTGCCTGTCCTACATTCTTCCTCTTTCGTGCTAGAAGCTTCTTGAATTCTATTTATGTAATTTGCATGGGATTTTTTTCTTGTGTTAGCTCTGGAGATTCTTGTCCTTCCACCTTCAATGGTGGAGGACCTGCAACATTTTCCCATGCATAGTTGGCTTGGTGAAATGCATTGATCTGGATTATTTTAGGAATGATATGAAGGCATAGATATAACCAAGATATAACAAATAATTACATAGATATATGGAGAGGAACACTTTAATATAGTAAATCTCATATTCTATCAATGAATGTCTGAATACAAAAGACTATAAAATGCAAAATCACACAAGATAGCTAGAATGGTGGTAGCTTATCTCTAAGAAGAGATGTGTTGGCTACGCTCATTCGTAAGAAGCTAGTTACAATGAGGCTCCCAAAAAAAATTTCACATAAATCATAAATGAAAAAAACCTAAACATCCAAAAACCTAACCCTAGGAGATGAATCACCAAAAGTCATGTGGGCCCTGATGGGGTAAATTGGTACATCAACTTCTTGGGGTTGTAACTTTTTCATACGATCTCCATTTTAGGCACATGATAGCTCATTGGAAAGAAATGTATGAGGAATACACATTTTTCCATCAAATTGTGGCTAAAACCTACATTTTGATTGTGCCAGACCCAAAAACCATTTTTTAGGGTCTCAAAACAGCCCCAAAAGTTTAGGACCTGAAAAACTAGAAAACAAACTACCAAAATGGAAATTGGTCTTTGATACAGTGCAATAGGTGGGTGGCCACCAATATCCACCTAGATCATTCATCCCCCGTTAGGAATAAATGGTATCCATTGCGTCAATTTTATGTATCAGATGGGGAAACTTATGTTGAGCCTGACTCCTGGTGAGCCACTTGCCCTCATGAAGAAACTACCCTCCTTTGATGACCAGATAGATTTTGATAGTCTGTTGGCGGGTTTACTTTGTCTTGGTCTCCATTATCTAATAAAATTTCTCTCATTAAATGAAATAATGATTGATTGTTGTAGGGTCCAACTCCTCAGCCACATCAAAAGTGTCCAAGAGAGGTGGAAAATATGGTCAGAGCACTTCCACATTAAATATCGGGTAAAAGCCAAGGAAACAAGGAATACTTAATTCAAAAGAATTCTCACCCATATCTTTGTTGATGTTGTACGGCCCATATCTGATTGGGTGAAAATTCCAATGGGGTCCTGTGAGGTGCTCTTTTTGCAAATGCAACTAGACCTTATCTCCCACGTGAAATTTTTTCGGTAGCCAATGTTGATCGTGGTGTTTCTTGTACTTGGCATTGGATTTTTGCATGATATCATGAACTTGTTGTTGCATGTGTTCGATGCACTCAAAAAATGTTTCTACCCGATCAGCCTCTGTTTGAGCATGGGAGGACTCTTCATGTCCGACTACAATGGTAATAGCTAAGTCAATGGGAGCCAATGATTGGAACCCCAAGGACACCTGAAAAGTGTTGTGGCCAATAGGTATGTGGAGGGATCTATTGTATCTATGTTGAACATAAGGAAGGATGTCATCCCATGTGCGTGGATGTTTGGAATTATGCATTCACAGGATATGGAAAATCATCATGTTGACTACCTATGTTTATCCATCAGTCTGTGGGTGGAAGGAAGTTGATTTCGTTAGATTGGTGTCCATCATCGATCATAGGTTGTACCAAAAGGTGCTCATGAACCTAATGTCTCGATTAGAGATAATAGTTTTTGGTAGCCAAAAATGAACCCAAAGATGTGTAAGGAATATCTTGGTGGTGGCCTCGACTGTGATGCTCTTCTTGCAGGGTGCCAAGATCTCCATCTTAGAGAATCGATCAATGACCATGAAGAGAAAATCATTCCCATGCTTGGTTGAAGGTAGACTAGACATGAATTCCATGGATATGGACTCCCAGGGCCTATTCGGAGTAGGCAGAGGGGTGTATATCCCATGTTTCTTGATGGCGATCTTGGCAATGGCGTAGGCGATGCAGGATCTGATCTGCTTGTGAACATATTGTCAAAGCTTTGGCCAATAAAAATGATTTTGCAGTACTGCCATTGTCTTTTATACACCAAAATGTCTTGTTTCCCAGTTGTAATGAGATTCATAGATTATCTTTGCATTATTTCTTGAAGGAACACAAATATGGCTCAGATGTCATAATAATCCATCCTATAGATGAAAGTTGCGAACAATTTTTCCTGCACTATATGTCTGATAGGCAGTAGCAAAGTCAAAGTCATTATTGTATAATTGTGGCCATCCAGAGGTCTCGTGTCCACATAATTGTGGTTAGTGCTGCCATTGGGGGTCGACTGAGGCAATATGCGACATGGTTGGTGCTACCCTTCTTGTACTTAATATTCAAGTGGAATTGTTGCAAGTAAATGGACCACTTTTGATGGCAGTCATTTTGTAACTTTACTTGTGTCTGCATGAATTGCATAGGCCTATGATCAGTGTGGATGATTTTTTCCTTCCCTGGGATGTAATTCCTCCACTGTCGACATGTCTGCACAATGGAGTACATATATTTTCCATAGATGGGGTATATTCGAACACAATTAGATAGATTTTCACTGTGATAGGCTATTGGATGCCCATGTTGAGTGAGGACTGCACTGATAGCATAATCTGAAGCATTTGTCTCAAACTCAAATGGTCGTTGCAAGTCTAGAATAATGAGGACTATTGATGAGAAGAGGTCGGATTTCATATCCTCAAATGTTTTTTATTGGGGCACGGACCACACAAACTTGGCCTTTGCTCCATCCTTCATCATATGTCTCAGGGCCCAAGTGATATGAGAGAACCCCAACACAAACCATCAGTAGAAGTTAGCAAGTCCCAAGAAGTTGTGGAGCTCAATCATTGTTTTCAGGGCCGACCAATCACGAATGACTTGGAGCTTGGATAGATCTACATGTACACCATGCTCATCCATTATGTACCACAAATATTGGATTCTCTACATGCCAAAGGATAACTTCTCCAAATTGGCATATAAGTTGTGTTGTCTCAAGGTGCTCAATACTTGTAGAATATGCTCCAAATGTTCTTCCCAAGTTTTGTTGAAGATGAGGAAGTCATCCAAATATACAACCACAAAGGATTTTTTGAATGGTTGTAACATATCATCCATCATCTGCATGAATGTGGTGGGGGAATTATTCAATATGAAAGGCATGACCATCCACTCAAAGAGGACTTCTTTGGACTTGAAGGTTGTCTTCCACACATTAGTTTTCTCAATTGGCACCTGGTGGTAACATGACTTGATATCAATATTTCTGAAAAAAATGGCTCCCTTGAGCTGATCGAGAAGATCATCAATCTGGGGAATTGGGTACCGGTTCTTGAATGTGATCTTTTTCAAGGCTCTGTAATCAATAAAAATTCACCATGTCTCATCCTTCTTCTCTACTAGAACAATTGGGATCCCGCAAGATGAGGATCTTGGTTTGATGTGGCCCTTCATAATTATCTCTTGGATCTGGAATTTGATTTCTTCATACTCCATAACATAATGCATGTATACAGGGTCGTTAGGTAAAGGAGCATCGAGTGTCAGATCAATTGATATCTTTACCTGATAGTGCATAAGCACCCCAATAGGAGAGGGGAATATGTATTTGTACTCCTCGACTATTCGATCCACCTGTTGTTTTTGGGAATAGAGAACTCATGCATAGGTTTTGGAAGTTGTAGTGAAATTTTATTCATCTTCCGATCGAACCATACAGAGGAGAAATATCTTGGTGTAAGAAACCACCTTTTTGCACTACTTCGCAGAGATAAAAGAGACCGCGATATTTGGGACTACTTTCAGTACACTGTAAAGTTGATCTCCAAAGGTAATAATGAAAATTCGGGGCCTGGATTCATAAATAGCATGACGCTTCCACATATATGGTTTTCCTAGAAAAACATCACAAACTTCAAGTGGTGAAACATCACACAATACCTAATCTTTGAAGCTTTTGATGTCATAGTAGAGGCAACATTTTTGGTTGGCATGAATGTCTCATCCATAGCTAATCCAACCGATGGTGTATGACTGGGGATGTTGTGTAATTGTTGAGTTCAACCTCTTGAAAACCTATGTTGAGATCAAGTTCTTCTGGCTACCATTGCCATCAATGAAATGGAGTGGGGATCCCTTCACCCACATCTGTGAGTGGAAAAGACACTCCCCCTCTTCAGGATCCTCTAGCTCCTCTAGATGGAATTTTGTGGTAGCAATGGTGACTTCAGGTTCTACATCAATGATTAGTCTTCCCTTTTCTGGTTCTAAATCAGAGTGTGATTCAGCATCTGACCCTTTGGATTTTGTCTCATCCAACAACAACTATTTGGAGTGACATTCATCAGTATTGTGCCAAGGGATTTTGTGGAACTCCCTCCATTTTCTAGTGTCCTTCAACTTCCCATTACCCTTATTTATTGGTGTCTTGGGATAGTTATCCTGGGGTTGGACATCCTTCCTCTATCCTTTGGCCTAGGATTTAGGGCCACCCTTACCATACCTTGGTTGTTGCATATTTGTACACCTAAACTCCCACTTATTTATCTACATGAATATTTTCTTGATTTTGACAGCATATCGATAAGTGGCTCCCAATAACAAGATGTCCAGAAACTCCATTTCGGTTGGATATGCCTATGTAGAGCCCCATTGTTTTATAAGACCAAATTTCACTTGGAGTCTTTGATACCCATCTTAGTGCGCAAGGTATGGAAATTATTTGTGAACTCTATCACCATTTGGCCCCTCTCTTGGTGTAGTGTGGTCCATCTTGTGTACTAGTCATCATAGATTCTGTTATTACATGAACTTATCAGATTCCTATTGGTTTGTGGTTTCTACCTAAGTCTACAAATTTTTCCTTGTCTCTCTCTTTTTCGCAGACCAAGTCTTAAATTTTTCCCCCTTCGGCCGATAAAATCATTTTATGTTTTCCCTTGTTTGTTTCTGTGTCTTGGTCTCCCTATTTTCTCAGCTCACAGCCAGTCATCCAAATCCTTGATCAAGCAGGCCGCAACCATGAACACAAAGCACATATTTCTTAAAAAAATTGTTTCAAGATTGAAGCATAAGCAAAATATAGTTTAATACTTTCAATGATGAAGACTCCAAGAAAATTCCAAATCAGTGGCTCACGGGAATTCAGGAGTGAAAACTTGCGTGAAATATAGAGCCAAAGAAAAAGGCCCCAAAGTGAGTATGAACCATTGATATTATATGGGATAGGTGGCAGTTGATCCAAGCCTTCAGGGAAATGAGCTTCATGAGATTCGAAATGAGAAATGCTTAGAAGTCCCTAAGATCGAAAGGGTCGAAGCCATTGAAACATCGAATTTATCGAAGTTTTCGAAGTGGCCGAAGCCCCAAAGTCCCAAAGGCTCAAAATGAATCTGAGTCGTTGATCAGCCAGAGACACGTGTCGTCATATCCACATCTCTGAGTAAAAGTGCACTGAAGAGTGAGCGAGATTTGGTTTTTGGATTTCCCAGAGCCCAGAGATCCAAGGTGGATCTTAGCCATCCAAATCCAGGAGCCACGCTTCATCATATCCTTAGCTCCAGAGGTTTTTCTTAGGGAAAATATAGTTTGAAGTTTGAAATGTCTGAAGGTTGATCCATGAAGCAAATCTTGGTCATTGTTTTGAAGGGGAAGATCTGATCTATCAATATAAAAAGTGCTAGAGTTGAGTCATTGATCAGAGGGCCTAATATTATATCACAATATCAATGGTCACGCCAAATTTTAGGGTCGAAAGGTGTGCATGTTTTCAAATCTCAAGGGTGGGCCGCAATAGAAACTATGCTTTTTTGAAAGGGATGCGTGGTGGTTCATGGTGAATTGCGGGGAAAAAAGAAGTTTTCTTTCAAACTGTCCTTGGCTTCACTCACAATCGCACAATTATGTGAGGTCATGGCCCAAGGTCGCAAGCGTGAAGGGGTGATGAAGAAGGAGTTGTTACCCGAGGCTTGAGATTTCAGAAACGCAAAAGAGGAAGGTTGCGGGTTTCATAGGACCTACAATAAAGAGTCGTTAACAACACACAACAGACCCTGGGCATACGCTATAAGACTGCCACCTGCAAAGCCTGCATTGGTCACAGAAAAATACCATTCATGGCCTTGAGGCGTCAGGATGGACTCGCAGAAGTCATTGGCACTGTCTCAGAACAGTTATGGGTGTCAAGCCCAGTCCTAATCCCGATGAAGGCAGTTACTGAGAATGAGAGCGATGGTTGATACATCATCTCAGCACATAAATGGAAAGACAGAGAAGGTCCAGACGAAAGAGCTTGCGTCTAACAAAAGAATACAGTCTACACAACCTAACAGAGTGGGAGTCAACTGAAGGCCTTGACGGCAGTGATCTGATCACATTCCTGGCGGTTGCAACATTTTAGTATATATGGGCAATTTTGATATTTTGTTTAGGTGGAATGGTTGAGCTAGGCTCCCTAATATTGTAATATTTTGATTGAGAACAATTGGTTCTCTGGTTATGTATGTTTTTTTTAGACATCTTGGTTAATCTAAGTCATCTTCCTTATTCCATCTCATTTTCCTCGATACTGAGAGAGTTCATGTTTGATTGATTCACATGTATTGTTGTAACTGTATTATGATAATTTTTTTATTATAGTACTATTATGATTTCTTTCATCTTCCTTGAAATTTGAATCCAAGAGGACCTTGTGTTTAAGTTTTTCCTCCTTAGGCTGCTGGAAAATCTGATGTTCATAGTGGACCTCTACACCTTTCTCACTAAATTTTCCTCCTATTCACCCTTACTCCAACTTACTAAATGAACTTAATCAACACCTCGCCTACAAGTGCATACCAGTCCAATTTTCTAATTTAAAACAATATCATCTTAAGTCTGCACCCATTTGACCTCTTTAAAACCAACCTATGACATAAAACTCTGAATGGTACTAGGCTTACCTCCAATGCAATATGGAGGTGACTTATAGTGCTAACATTTCTAGCACCATTACCGGGGAACAAATTGAAGACTTTTCCTTGGGTAGAACGAAAATGAGCTTATGATTCTGAAGGTGCATCAAATATCAGAACCATTGAATATTGCATTTTCACCTAGTGACTCCACTATGTCGACTCCACCTTTTCGGTTGTGGCTGCCTCTAGCACTCCCAAGATGACCTAGAGAACTTTTTCAAGAAGGATTTTAGCAGCCGCTTTCTCATCTTGAAATCTTCCTGGGAGATTGACAACAATCAGATCTAGTCTTTGATGGTGAACAAAGACCATACACATTTAGACTGCATATCATTCACCTGGTGACTCCATGATTAAAGGATTGATTGGCGACTCCACTGGTTCGAAATGGAAATAATCTTGTCTCAAAGGTATGCTCCTTTTAATTTCTCCTTGTTCCTAGTTTTCCTAATGTTGTTCCTACTCCAAATGAATGGGGTGATTATTTGCCCATATTTAGAGAGCGTAAAGAGGACAACCATACACAGCATCTCCTTGAGTTTCATGAACTCATGCATCAATGGGAAATACATCATGAGGATGTATTATTAAAGATGTTCATGATCTCATTAGCAAGAGATGCTCACAATTGGTACCACTCCTTACCCCCTGCTAGCATCTCCTCCCTGAAGTAGTTTCATGTGGATTTCAATGGGCATTATCAAAAGTTTTATTCCTCTGAGTTTATTTATCATAACTTTTGTAAGGAATATAACGAATGTGTTCAAAATATAGAATATTTTGATGCAGACTGTGAGGATGAAGAAGATTCTTTGGGTGAGCTAGTGGGACTGGGAAGATCACTTTCTGCAGAAATAGATGAAGTAAAGGAAAATTTGTCTTTCCGATCTTATCAATAAAATGTAGAGGATATTCTGGTCCCTAAAACAGATGTTATGGGTAGCCCTACTTGTGACAAAGAAGTGATGTTGGATACTAACCAAGAGAAAACAACTTTTGACGGATATCCCAGCGAAAACGATGAAGATCAGAGCTTTTTCATGCTCCCAAATATGATTGCTAATAGTGTTGATGATTACATAGCCATGGATGTATTATTTTTTTCCCATGATACACCTGTTGTCTCATATTTGGAGGAAGAGATAGTGGTGGAGGAGGATTCTTCTTTTTTCCTTCAAGAGGTTTTCCACAATGTATTTCTACCTAGGATCGAAGAGAAGAATCAAGAGATCACTCCCTTTTTGAAAGATAGAGGTGTTTTGCAATCATCCCTCTTTAATGAGTGTTCATATGAATAGCAACAACAGATCTCCACACCAAATTTTTCTGACTTGGGGAGCAACCAGCCTGAGCATAGAAGCTATGAATCTGATTCTGATGTGGATATGAACGATTTCCAAGACCATACTATATAGCCTTTTCCTTTATACATTAAGGAAGAGCATTGTGTGGAAATCAACCATCTTGGGCCCACAAAAGACACTAAGCATCATGATAGAGAGAAAGATCCATCCATGGATATACATGAAGATACTTCTTTCTCTCATCCAGAAGATGTTGTCGGAGCAGACAAAGGAGAAATGGAGGATCTAAAGGTGCGGTTTATCTCTTGTCCAAAACCTGTAAATGAGAAAGTATCACTTGGGATCAACCGACCTGCATCAGTCCTCTACCCACCTGTACACTCTGAGAACATCGAACAATGAGTGAGTAACCATGAAGAGCAGGAGGTAATTTCTTACCAGTCGAGCTTTCCTGATTATAATCTTTGTGACCCTGTGGGGTTATCTATGGAACTATGTTTTCCAAAAGCATTAGAGCCTACAAAATTGTTCATATTATCATCATTTGGAGGTATTTCTAGTGTTCCAATACATGTTTTATTTATGCTTTCATACTTCCCTTATCTTTTATGGATTATTTGCAGTAAAGAGAAGAAATATATTACCGAACAGTATGGGTGGTTATGGTGAAAGTTTGATTTCACCTAATGCTTTGTAAAAATCTATTATCCTAGGAATGTACATAAATAAGCTCTTTCTGGAGAATGTCTATTTGTTTTCCTTTTTATAAGTAGAATAGTGTACATGTCAGCCTTCGACGAAATGTTTTGAGCTCGACTCCACAGCCCAACATCTAAGGCACTGGAACTACTTGTTCTTACAACTCGCAGGGAACATGCCATCCCCTGTGGAGCCAAATGTTATCACATGAACTTGTCAGAGTCCTCTGGGTTTGTGGTTTCTACCTAAGTCTATAAATTTTTCCTTGTCTCTCTCCTTTTCGCAGACCAAGTCTTAAATTTTCCCCCTTCGGCCGATAAAATCATTTTTTGTTTTCCCTTGTTCATTTGTGCACCCTGGCCTCCCTATTTTCTCAGCTCATATCCAGTCGTCCAAATCCTTGATCGTGCAGGCCACAACCATGAACACAAAGTGCAACTTTCTTAAAAAAATTGTTTCAATATTGAATCATAATCAAAAGACATTTTAATCATTTCAATGACGAAGATTCCAAGAATAATCCAGATCAGTGGATCACATGCATTTGGGAGTGAAAACTTGAGCAAAGTATAGCGCCAAATCAAAAGGCCCTTAATTGAGTATGAATCGTTGATCTTAGAGGGGACAGGTGGCATTCAATCCAAGCCTCCGAGGAAATGATTTTTGGGAGATTTGAAATGATAAATGCTTAGAATTCCCAAAGACCCGAAGAGGCAAAGCCACTGAAACATCGAATTTTCTGAAGTCGTCGAAGGCCCAAAGTCCCAAAGGCTCAAAATGGATCTGAGCCATTGATCATCCAAAGCTACGTGTCGTCAGATCCACAGCTCTGGGTAAAAGCGCATGGAAGAGTGAGCGATATTTGAGTTTTGATTTTCCCGGATCCTAGAGACCCAAAGTGGATCTTGGCCCTCCAAATCCAAGAGCCACGTTTCATCCGATCCTTAGCTCCGAAGGTTTTTCTTAGGGAAAATATAATTTGAAGTTTGAAAGGTATGAAGGCTGATCCAGGAATCAAATATCGACCATTGTTTTGAAGGGTAAGATCCAATCCATCAATATAAAAAGTTCCATATCTGAGTCATTGATCAGAAGGCCTAATATTAGATCACAATATCAACGGTCATGCCAAATTGTGGGGTCGAAAGGTCTGCACGTTTTAAAATCCCAAGTGAGGACCATAATCGAAATCGTGGTTTTTTGAAAGGGATGCATGGCAGTTCATGGTGAATTGCGGGGACAAAAGAAGTTTTCTTTCAAACCATCCTTGGACACACCCACAATTACGTGAGGTCATGGCCCGAGGTCACAAGCGTGAAGGGGTGATGAAGAAGGAGTTGGCGCCTAAGGCTCAATATTTTGGAAGCGCAAAAGAGGAAGGTCGTGGGTTTTATAGCACCTACAGTAAAGAACCATCGGCATCACACAACAACCCCCAGGCATACGCTATCAGAATTCCACCTGCAAAGCTCGCATTGGTCACAAGAAAAGACCATTCATGGCCTTTATGCGTCAAGATGGACTCGCAGAAGTCATTGTCACCGTCTGAGAACAATTATGGGTGACATGCCCAGTCCTAATCCCAATGAAGGCAGTTACTGAGAATGAGAGTAGTGTTTAAGACCTCATCTGAGCACATAAATGGAAATCCAGAGAAGGTATAGACGGAAGAGATCGTGTCTGACAACAGAAGATATTTTTCACAACCTGACAGAATGGGCATCGACTGAAGGATTTGAAGGAAGTGATCTGATCATATTCCTGGTGGTTGAAGAATTTTAGTATATATAGGTAGTTTTGATATTTTGTTTAGGTGGAATGGTTGAGCTAGGATCCCTAATATTGTAATATTTTGATTGAGAACAATTGTTTCTCTGGTTATGTATGTTTTTTTGAGACATCTTGGTTAATCTAAGTCATCTTTCTTATTCCATCTTATTTGACTCTAATACTGAGAGAGTTCATGTTCGATTGATTCACATGGATTGTTGTAATTGTATTATGATAAATGTTTGATTATAGTACTATTATGATTTATTTCATCTTCCTTGAAATTTGAATCCAAGAGGACCTTGTGTTTAAGTTTTTCCTCCTTAGGTTGCTGGAAAATATGATGTTCATAGCGGACCTATACACATTTCTCACTAAATCTTCCTCCTATTCACCCTTACTACAACTTACTGACTGAAGTTAATCAAGACCTCACCTACAGGTGCATACCAGTCCAATTTTCTAAGTGAAAATGATATCATCTTGATTCTGCGCCCATTTGACCTCTTTAAAACCAACCTGTGACATAAAACTCCAATGGGTACTAGGCTTACCTCCAATGCAATC
Source organism: Picea engelmannii (assembly GCA_009831015.1). Taxonomy (NCBI): domain Eukaryota; kingdom Viridiplantae; phylum Streptophyta; class Pinopsida; order Pinales; family Pinaceae; genus Picea; species Picea engelmannii. The sequence continues at coordinate 780,704 of ML778727.1, read as the reverse complement.
TGAAGGTGACTTCTAGTGCTAACAGCTTCCAACAGGTTAATATTGTTCCTTAAGGGCATCGACAAAATCCTCCCAAGTGGGTCCAGGCCCAAAAATTACAAACTCATCCTCAACATGTTGCTCACAATAAGCCACCAATATTTGACATAGGGAAGGGCCTTAAGGAGCACGAAGGTGATATTTTCATTGTTGGAAAAATTGTGGATAGAAAAATAACCCTCTAGTAGATTTAGCCAATTTTCCAAAGCATTGACATCTATATGACCTTCAAATAAATGAATATCAAATTTAATTTGTACCTTGAATGGAATTGCACCTCCGAAGTTATTGTTGGTTGAAGGTGCCTCCATTGTTTCCAACATTCATTGAAGGATCTGGGTGAAATTATCCATCATCTCATTCCTTTATCACATGAGGGCTTCCTCGAGAAACCCTTTGAAAGGATCGCATCTCCCTCTTTTCTTTTTCCATGGAATTTCTCTTGGGTGTGCGAGAGAAGTTGTCCCCAAGAGATACAAGCTCGAGACCCAACTTTCTATACCCTGACCTCGTCGGGGACATGCACTAAGGACGACAAGGAGAAGACCGCTTTGATACCACTGATCCGGATTATTTCAAGAAAGATATGAAGGAAGAGATATAATAAAGAGTTACATAGAGATATGGAAAGGAACACAGTAATACAGTAAAGCTCATATTTTATTAATGATTTTCTGAATACAAAAGATTGTAAAATGCAAAAGAACACAAGCTAGTTAGAATGGTGGTAGTTTATCTCTGAGAAGAGATGTGTCGGCTATGCTCATTCACAAGAAGTTGGTTACAATGAGGATCCAAAGGAATTTTTAACATAAATCATAAATGAGAAAACCCTAAACATCCAAAAACCTAACCCTAGGAGATGGAGCGACAAAAGTCATATGGGCCCCGATGGGGTAAGTTGGTACATCAACTTCTCAGGGTCATAAATTTTGCATACAATCTTTGTTTTAAGCGCAAGATAGCTCCTTGGAAAGAAATATATGAGGAATAAACATGTTTCTATCACACTCAGGACAATTCCTATTGTGTGACTGTGGCGAGCCCAAAAAACATTGTTAAGGGCCTCAAAAAAACCCTAGAAGTTTAGGACCAAAAAACTAGAAGAAAAATGCCAAATTGGAAATTGGTCTTTGAGCCAATGGAATAGGTGGGTGGCCATCGATATCCACCTATATCATACATGAATTACCACATTATTTATAATATTTTGGTGGGACAAGAAATCTCGTGGTTGTTGAGCTCTCTGAACACTGTGAATCATGTTTTGCGAACACCTCCAAAGAAAGAATGGCATGTTGATAGTCTAGTGATGCCTAAGGTGGTGCAGTAGCTTGAGGCGATACAAAAATATGATGTTGTTGTACTCTTCACATGTGAAATACTTATTTACATGGTAGGAAACTTTTTCCCAAAGGGGACTCAATGAGCTCCTATTGAATCTTCTCCCCTTCTTTGTTAGCTCTTCCCCCTCCTACAAAAACTCTTCTCTGATAACAGGTGATGCATTTTTCTGGGAGAACCATTGTTCCCCTTCTCGAGGCAATCCTATTTATATGGAAATTAATTCCTCATTGACCTCAATGTGTATTCCTCGAACCTGTGCACTTTCCTCCCTCATGCTTCTTGCGAATCCAAAGGCAATTTCATCACTGGACCCTTGGATCCATTCAATATATCCTGCCCATCTTGCGTCGTGAAAAACCCTCCATACATCCTCGTCTTCTTCAACCATTCTTGCATATGGTTGTCAACATATAAGAGAGCCACCCATGGATATCTCCTCTACTTTGTTGATTCCACTATATTAGTTACAACGGTCTTGTAGTACTCTGTGAGGAGAAACTGGTTGTAATTATGACTTGACCACCTTTCCAAAAAAGGTAAGTTCACAGTTTATGGAACAATGATGGATTTAACTACATATTTACTAATGGAAATGAAAGAATCATGTGATATTTATAGAGATTGATGAACAAACAGGTCATCCATATGGATTTTAACTATCGTCTGACATACCTCGTGGGGTGGTAATGATTACATGGGGTGAATCAATCAGGGCAGTCGACTCATCATAAATTTCACTTAAGTGATATGCCAAGTGTTAAGAGTGTGTACATTTTCATACTTACCTCACGCATCGTATGGGACGTGGTTCATGCCTTATCACAATTCATTCCATCGTGTTGGAGCTTGATGTCATATCCACCTTAGTCATATTCGTGACCTGTCATCCTCACATGACATGTTCTGGTGAGCAAGGGTGATTTTAAGGATGGAAATTTATTTTAAAATGTAGAAACCTTGGTGATTATTACTAATCCTTCATTTGCCAACTATAAATGTTTGGCGACATTTTTGTAAAAATATTCAAATTTCTAAGGATTTTATATAGTTTGTATAAAATTTTGGAGATTTTTAAGTTAAAATAATTTTATCCTATAGAATTTGGGCGAATGATTTTTAGAATAGAGAATATGTTTTTGGGAAAAACCATGGAAAATTAGACCATGAGAAAAATTTAGCCCCTAAAATTATCCCTATTGGGTAGATTTCCATTGGTGACATCATGTTTTTCGGGTGGTATTATGTCCACTTATGTCGTATTTTATTTTTTGGTGAGGATGTTTTGATGTCGGAAAATCCTATTGCAACAACTTAGAAAGAGTGTTGCATCAACCTCGATTGTATTTCTAAAAATTTCAGTGTGGTATTACGTGGCAGTTGAAGTTGCAACAACAAAGGATAGAGTTGCATTGAAAGAAGTTGCAGTGTCTAGAGTTGTAGCATCTGGAATTGTAGCATCTGGAGTTGCATCATCTGTAGTTGCAACGTTTGTATTTGCAATGTCTGGAGTTGCAACATATGGAGTTGCAGCATCTAGAGTTGCAACATCTGGAGTTGCAACATCTAGAGCTGCACATATTCATGAACAAAGGATAAGAATTATAATTTTACACACACACACACATTATATATATATATATATATATATATATATATATATATATATATATATATATATATATTGTGATATGTGTTTCTTTCCTCTTTATCCTTCGGTAGATTCCTTTGGCCAAATAATTTCCAGATACTTGTTGGCCCAACCATTGCTAATGTTCTTTAAGAAATATTCTTTAGATAAATTCTTTCTATACAGTCAGAGTATGTTCCCATCCGCCATTAGTGGAATCCTATCCTCGTCAATGTTCCAGAGCTTCATAGTCTTGTTACTGTATACAATATCAATCTCATATGGTCCCATCCATTGGGTGCGGTATTTTCCTTTGAAATCCTTAAACCTTGAATCAAATAACGGGGCCCAATCTCTGACTCAAAATTCCTTCTTCTTTATGAATTTATCATGTGATTTATCCCTTTGTTCTTGGATGAGAGATGTTCGTTGTAGATAATCCTATCGAATCTCATCTAGCTCGCTGATCTGACGGAGTCTCTACTTCTTTGCTTCAGATAGGTCCATCCCCAATTGTACATTGGTCCTCAAGGTATTTATTTCTACCTCGACAGGTAAAATGGATCGTTTCCCATATACCAATTCATATGTTGTACATCCAGTGGTATTTCATAGTGCCTCTGAAATCTTGTCCACTCAATATTTCAGGTGAAGTCAGACAATTTTTGTCAAAATATTCTCAAGGATCTTGTTCATCCCTTCAACCTGTATGTTTTCTTGTGGGTGGTAGGGTGTGGTGACCATGTGCTTGATCCAGTAGAGTTCCATGGAACCTTGGAATTTCCTTGAATAAATTGATCTCTTCCATCCGTGATAATTTCCCTTGGTACCCCAATCCTGGTAAAAATTTATTTGTATAGGAAATTTATCACATCTTCATCAGTGGATGCTTGTAGCGGTTTTGCCTCCATCCATTTGGTAACATAGTCCATGCAAACAAGGATCTAGGAGTTTTGTCGGGATGGAGTATTGATACGCCCTATGAAGTATAGGTCTTGTTTCTCAAAAGGTTCCACCACAAGCTGCGTTTGTAAGGGAATCTCATCTATCTTCATTGGTCGACCCATTCTTTGGAAACCATCACAGCTCCTCACATATTCCTTGGCATCATGAAATATTTTGGGGCAGTAGTACCCGATGTTGAGTACCTTATACCCTATTCTCTCTCCTGTAAAGTTTCCTCTGCAGGGCCCAGTGTGACATGATTTCAATATGTCGTGAATTTCTTCCTCTCTCACGTAGCATCTGATAATGGAGTTTGGTCTTGTATAGAATAGACATCCTTCAATACAAGAATATTCTCCACTTTGTTTTACAACCCTCTATCATTCCTTTGGTGACAGATGAGGCAGAAGTTTTCCTACATCCAAATAGTTAGAAATATATGCATACCAAGGCATGTTAGTGTATATTTCAAATAGGTTCTCATCGGTAAAAGTGTCTTCAATAGGCAAGGAGTTTCCATCTATGTTTAGTGTAGAGAGAAAATTTGCCACTACATTTTCTTTACATGGTTTTTCCACAATGGTCACATCAAATTATTGTAACAGTAATAGCCACCTAGTCACTCTAGCATTAGTGATGGGTTTATTCATTATATATTTAATTTTTGAGTGATTTATGTGTAAAATAATAGAATATCATGTTATATAGTGTGAGAATTTATTGATGGCGTAGATCACAACAAGGAATTCCTTTTTTTTATCGTATAGTTTAAATATGTTGGCGTAATATTCTTACTAATAAAGTATATGGAATATGGTCCTTGCTACTCATGTTGTCCTAGTACCACCCCAGTGGTTGTATCTGACGCGTTTGTTGATATATGGAATGGAAATGACCAATCTGGCCCTCGCAAAACAAGTGTCATTGTTAATCTCTTTTTTAATTCTTCAAAGGAATCTTGGCATTTATCTTTCCAATAGAACTCTACATTATTTGTTAGTAATAGAAATAGGGGACATGTAATCTTAGAATAATTCTCTATGAAGCCCCTATAATATCTAGTTTTTCCCAAAAGACTTCTCACTTCTTTCTATGTAGTAACAGCAGGAAGATGAAATATTACTTGTATCTTTGTTGGGTCAACCTATATTTCTGCAGGGTATATATGATGTCCCAATACAATTCTTTTCGTCACCACCATAGCACATTTTTCATCGTCAAGGGATACATTGGTTTATATAGACCTTTTAAGCATATTTTCCAAGTTGGTGAGGGAAATTGTGAAGGTGTCACCATAACTAGTCAAATCATCCATGTATATGTAGATGTTCTCATGTATTATATTAGAAAATATTCCAAGTGTGACCCCTTGGAAAGTGGTTGGTTTGTTACATAACCCAAATAGTAAAAACCTATATGAGAATGTCCCCCATGGGAAGGTAAAGGTGGTATTTTCATGGTCTTCTGAGGCAATCTAGACCTAATTGTACCTACTAAACTTGTCAAGGAATGAAAATTACTTCTTCCCCATAAGTGCGTATAGCACTTGATCAATAAAGGGCAAGGGGAAGTGGTCTTTCTTAGTGGCTTTATTCAATTCCCTATAATCGATTCAAATTATCCACTTGTCATTTTTCTTAGGGATTATAATGAGAGGAGAAACCAATCGGCTATCAGAGATGGGGTAAATGAATATTACAGAGAGAAATGTATGTAGCTCTTCTTTCACTACTTATTTCAGTGTGAGGTTCATCCTTCATTGTGGCTAGTGGATAGGCCTTGATTCTTCCTTGATGTATATGTGGTGGGTACATAAGTCTAGGTGAATTCCTTTCATGTCTGTGTAGTTCAAGGAAAAGGCCTTACTATTTCTCTTTAAAACTTTGACGAGTTGTTTCTTTTATGGTTCAGATAGTCCTCGATTAATGTTCAGGAATTTTCCTCGATGGATCTATGCTGGCCTAGTGAGGGAACTTATGTTCTTGATAGTAGGGTTTTTAATTAGATTTATGTGTGAATTAGCGAGAGAAATATCTTCCTACACTTTGTGATCTAAAATTTTCTCCAACTTGTGCTTAGAAGGTGATGGGGCAGTGGTCAATAAATCATTTCTTTCTTCATATTTTGTCTTATCTCTTATGGAAAGGTATTAGTCTATGGTGAGAAATTGTTGCATTATCCCATCATCGTCAAATTCCTCATATTCTATCCATATCAAGGATTTTGGTTCAACATTTTTTCTGGGAGGAGGGTATAAAGTGATTTTATTCATTGATCTGTTGTGGGAAATTGTCATTCTTCCCAACCTATAGCCAATACAGGCATCAACAATCATCAACCACGGTCATCCCAGAATCAAATGATAACCCCCTAGGGAATAATTGGGTTGGAAGATTATGAAGTCAAATGGATACTCCCAAGAGTCTACTGAAATAATGAAATCTTATATAACTCCCTCAGTTTTAATAGTGGATCGGTCTGCTAGCTGTAGAACTGTGGGAGTTTGTCGAAGACTGACCAGTCTCAGGCCTTCCATGGTTTCTCCAATCATAACATTGATCATTGCATTGAGATAAATTAGGGTATTGGGAATAGAAATGTTATTGATCTGGACACTTACTATTGGACTTCTTGGATCTGAGCATTTGGTTGTAGTACCTTTTCCTAGCATTAATTCTACCAATTTTCCTATGACATGGACAGTCTGTGGGTCTTTTCTTTTTCTCCCATGTTTCTTAATACATAATTCCTCGATATCCTTGGAGTATATAGGGACATATTTGATGGCCTGGAAAAGATGGATTCGTACGTAGGCATTCTTTATTTCACCTAATATGTCAAATGTCAACTGTGTAGTTGGTTTTTCTAGGTTTAATCACTCAGGGTATGGAGGGACCGATGTTACATTATTAATTTGGTTGGGATTTATCTCAAGAGTTTTCTCTTGTGGAGGATCCTCCTTTGGGGCTTCCTCTTGGTAATATTAAATGGTAACCTAAGGGGTTTGGTTATGTAATACATTCATTGGCATTAATTGTAAATCTTAGCACTCTATAAGAGTGATTGTGTATGCAGGGAAGGTGGGGAATCCAACACCATAGGTCAGCTGGGTTGGTCGGTTATTTTGGTTAGGGGGTGGTTGCGCAAGTAGTTTTGGTTGAGGAGGAGAGGGATTGGTATGTTGTGGTTGATGTTTTGGTGGTGGTAAGGTTTTCATGACTTGCTAGGGCCAAGTTTGCAGTGTTCTTGCAAAAGGATGGTTTCGCCACCTTTGCTGCCATGGGTGGTTCGGAGAAGGTGAGAGCATACATTGTGTATTAGGTGCATACCACTTCTAAGTAGGATATTGTGTTGAATAATTAATCCCATAAGGATTGAAATACTAAGATTGGTCTAGATTCATACCTGGGGGACGGGGTTTCCATGGTCGGTTTTGTGTAACCAGACACAGTTGCTCGACTTCCCCATTTGTCTCCTAGTAAGTTGCTTTCAATCCCGAAAATGATGTACATTTGGATGTAGGATGATATTGTTCACATATCCCAAGATTTATATCTGGTCTAATGGGAATTATCTCTTTGGGTGCTTCTCCGTGCACCTTGGGCAGAAGATTTCCAAATTCTTTCCTTCCTCCTCTTTCTTCCTCTGTAGTTGTAGTGTGTCAAGATATGAACTTAGGTAGTTGAGTATTTATGTCTTGAAGTCTTCCAACATATTCCCTATCTCCACTCTGGTGATGCCTACATTGTTTCTATTGTGGGCTCTTGTCAACATATCTCATGTTCCCTTTCCAGCTCGCAAGGTACCATGATAATACCTCTGGAACAACTCACAAACATCTCCATAGGGGAGCCCAGATACATCTCCTACACTCATTAAGTTGAGGAGATCAATGCATTATTCCTTCATTTCCTTTAGCACTAATACCTTGAGAGTTTCCTCACTCAACTAATATTGTATTTCCCTTTGATGATTATATCGAAAATGCTCCAGGTAGTCCTCTAAGTTTTCTTCTTCCCTCTAAGTCATATGAAATATTTCCTCTTTTATGTCCTTGTCCTTGCAGTAATATTGATACTTCTTGAGGAATTTCTCTTTCATTTGTGCCCACGAGCTAATGTTGTCTCCTTCCATCCCCATAAACCATCTGAGTGCAGCCACTTTTAGGGTGGAAGGGAATAGTTTCATCTTTTGAGTATCAATAACTTAGTCATAGCTTTGACATAGGACATCGAACTCGAACAAGAACGTATTAGGGTCTTCACTAGAACATCCATTAAAATTGTGCAAGGTAGAGTGAGGAATGTGTTTCATCTTCGTATCATTGTTGGCCTCCCGAATGGGGAAATTAAAGGTGGATACCTCATGCTTGACCTAATGGTGGTTGGTTTCTTCTACCATTTTGTGAAAGTTTTCTTTGAACTACTCCTCAGATGATGTGATTAGTCCTAGATTTTCTTGCTATGGATATTAATAACCAGATTATTTGTTTGTGCTTCCTTGAGGAAAAATGTATCCCACTTGAGCAGTATATGCTACTTGGTAGGAATGACTAGTTGGCATGCCTCTGAATTTGTAGGTCAATTCTTGGCTAGTGAGCTAGTAGAGGGGGAAAAGTAGTGAGGCATATTGATTGGTTGTCTTGGCCCCTCTCATGTATGTTGTCTCCCTGCAATGTTATTTTTGGGGGGTTTCTTTGATCAACCTTTTGGGTCACGATTTTTTCTCATGAGTGTTACAATAAATAATTCAAATAAAAAAGAAAGAGGAAAAAAACTTGAAAATCAATTGAAAAAGGAAACATATGATAAAAAAAAACTAATCCTTTGAAACAGGGGTTGCATTGTTGACAGGTCCCTATCAACGACACCAAAATGATAGGTTTTCTAATTACCTTTTAATTGTTCTAGAGGGAAACCAGAGAACAGATCATTTAATTTGTCAAACTAGGGATTCATATATTAATTGTGAACTATCATGCACTATTTATTCCAAGGAAATCTACTCAATCAATATACTAATGGTGAAGTTGCAGAAAATGAATGTCAGAGAGTAGAAGAGAATATGAACAAACCAAAACAGAGTCACCAAATTCTAAAACACTCACAGGGAATAAAATCATGGATTTAGTATCTAGTGTAGATAGTGGAAGTGATCTATTGTGACCCCAATCTAGTTGTAATGAAAAAGGGTAGCTAAGATAACTATTCTGGCGCAATGAGTGGAAGCATCCAGTTGTGACCCTGGTCTAGACGTAATGGAAAAAGGTAGCTAAACTATTGTAGAGAAGGAAACACACGTTGGCCAATATCTAGTCCTGACTGTGACTCTGTTGAAGGTAGCTCACACCCTATTGTTGTCTGACATCAATCAAAGAACTCTGTATATAGTTAACTAAATTAAACACTTCCTTGATCAAACATGGAAAACCCAAAGACAAAATTGAATACTACTAAAACTAGAAGTACAAGATAATCTAGTAACTATGAATGAGTAAGTAAATGAAATATGAAAACACAATATTTAATCCAGAAAATGAGGATATGATACAATATAGATACAATACACAGTATCTAGCTAAGGAGGGGGGCCGACCTCCCTAGGAAAGGCACTAGTAGAAATATTTAATCACAAACTGAGCTCAGATGCACATCACACCATAATTATGACCAGAAGCTACAATAACATATTTCTTATTAAGTTGTAAACAAAGTTCAAAATTACAACCTACTTGACTCTCATTGAGTCAATATTTTATACAATTCATTACATTTTTTCTTTAGCAAGGAAATATTGTGGACATCCATGAGGATCTACAATCCTCAAGTTGTTCTCAATTTCTTTTAACAAACTTCTTGGAATAGGGATGGTGGATATTCGTGTGATCAATCCCTATGGATCCTTACGATATAAATTGGAACGGTTTCCTATGTTTTTGTCCACTTGTGTAGTTCTAGTTATTCTCCCTCTCTTCTCTTCTTTAAATTTATCTTCTTTGAATTTTCTACCTCATCCTTTTGTCATGGAAAGATATACTTGTGGAAATTCCTTTAGCATCATTACCACAACTGGTAGCTAGATATCTTGTTGATGCTTTTGGTCTGAAGTTGTTGTAGCATGTTGCAACAATGTAGAAGGGTGTTGCAACAATGTGGAAAAGTGTTGCAGCAACAGAAAGGGATATTGCAGAAATGGAAAGGCATGTTCCAACAACTTACACTGTATTATCGCTAAGTTATTTCCTATCATAACAACCATATTTCATTAGTAAGCACAAAAAGGTCAATACTTCCTCTTTTACACTAGAAAAATATGCTCAAAGTGACATACCTAGGGAAAAATGCATTATTTATACTAAAGGTATAAGTGAAAAGGATGATGGAATGGTAGAGAAAAGGAAATAAAGGCTATGAAAAAAATGGTGTTTTGGACACCCATAAAAAACAACAAGTGGGAGAATGTTGGGTATGTGTTATATTCCTTGTAAGATTGGTCTCGGGTATTTTACACTAATATAGGAACCTCAAGAGGTTGGCGAGGGGGGGGAATTCCCCCCCCACCCCCCATAAGGGGATTCAGAGGAAGTATCCCCAAAAAAAAAAAATTGGCAGTTTTTTGTGGTGTTTCGGCACATGGTTTTTTCGATGGTTTTCTAATTCTGGTTAAGGAATTAGGGTTGTTGACTAATCTAGGACAAAGGATTAGGGTTTTATATTCCATGGGATCCTATGTATATATTTTATTGTAAACAATGAAGAAGATGATGAATAAAAATAATTATAGGTGCGGCTCTAAATAGGTTGTTGGTTTTCCCGGTTTGGGTTTCTAGGGTAAAAATCTATGTGTAATGTGTGTGTGACATTGTATCTTTTCTTTTTTTCTTAAGAATATATTTGCAGTAAGTAGTTGTAGAATGTTAAAATATACAAAAATATGGTCGAAGCAGTTCCACATTAAATATCGGGTGCAAGCCAAGGAAAGGAGGAATACTTAATTCAAAATAATTTTCACCCACAACCTTAGTGATGGTGTAAGGCCCATATCAGAGTGGGCATAGCTTCCGATGGGGTCCTTTGAGGTGATCTGTTGGCACAGGAGAATCCCTGGGGTTCAACTCTAATAGTGCACCAACAAGCCCTAACTATTGGCCCTTTCAACAACACCTACGAAGCAGATGCAGTCTCACCAGAAGTAGAAATAGGAGGTTACAGAACACAAGTGTCTACAACTAGAGGAAATGCAAAGGTATTCAAAAGAACAACACACAGAGATATAGTTATTCTTTACCTCCTTTAAGCCTACTACGTGAGTTATATATTAGATCTATCACAATGATACAATAATATAATAACAAAAATTAAAGAACACAGCATCAACCACAGAGTACAACAAGATATACGTGGTTCACCCTCTCCCTAGAGCTACATCCACAAAAATGTGTTTCTTGATATTATATGAAAACATATAGTTCTATCTGTGCACTTGACTTGCATAGATCTCTCTCTTTCTCTTCTCTTCTCCCCTCCTTGCGCACCCAGCTGCAGGGTTGATCTTCGCACCCCGCTGAAGATATTACAACACGAGAGTATTCTCACAACACAATACTCTCCTCATGCAACAACAATAATCACTCTCTTAACCCACAATGAAGAACTCAGAATGAACCCATCCCAGGTCTTCTAGACCTTTATTTATACATTACATGACAAACGTCTAGGTGTCAAAATCCTAGATCCCAAAACCCTAGGTGTCTAAAACCCTAGGTCAACTTGACCCGTGTTTTCAGGGCTTCACCAACCTGTCTTTCCTTCTTTCCCATGCGGTGCTCCAAAGCATCTGTTGGTGGTTTTTTCTTCTTGTTGAGTTGTCCATGATCCATTTTCCTTGTTAATTTGTCTTCCTCCATCTTCTCGTTCAACGGCTCATTTTCCCTTACTTCTCTCCTTCTTTTCTTCTTCTTTGACCACTTCGACCCATTCTCAGTCATTGTGCCTTCCGCACAGTTCGTACTTCGCCTTTCTTCCTGAATATTCTCTTTCTTCCATAATGAAGCGCAAACATGCCCCCAACACTCACATGTGACTCTTCCTGAGGCACTACAAGTCTGAACCTTCTGTTTAACTTCGACTTCAGACTATGTAGAACAGTCTGTTCTCTCTACTCTATTCCTCCCTTCCCTGTGCAGACTGTCCTTTTTTTGTCTGATACCCAGCTTCAACTGCACCTGGTACCTGGACCCTTCTTCTTATGCGTTTACTGAGAGCTACGAGGTAGCTGGTTGTCATAGTACAATTTCAACTGGGTGCCATTCACTAAACCTTCCTTCCATTCTCCATTCAGGGTCTTCAACTATGAAAATCCTCCCTCTGTAACATAGGGCCCAAGCCAATGTGTCATGAACTTCCCTAGATGCTTCATGAACTTGTTGTCATATACCAATACCAGATCTCCTTGCCTAAATTATTTCTTCTTGATATGCCTGTCGTTGTAGGCCTTCTCTCGTTCCTTCTGTACCTGCTGATGAAATCCTGCAATAAACCTATCTTCTTTCAGTTATACCAACTGTGCAAGCCTGTTTTGAACAATGCCAGTGTCATCCATATATTTTAATGTTGTGATTCTTAGACTAGGAACCAAATATTCCATAGGTACCACTGCTTCCAGACCATAAACTAACTTAAAGGGAGTAGATATTGTCATCTTCTTGCAAGTGTTTTGCTATGCCCATAGTATTGTTGGTACTCTCAAATCCCAATCATCCCTGTATACACTGCAAATCTTCGTCAGTGTTGTCTGCAAGATCTTATTGAAAGCTTCATCTGTTCCATTTGCTTGTGGGTGGTAAGGTGTGCTCTTCTGATGGTGAACTTCAAATTCTTGAGTCAAGGCTTCAATAGTCTTATTGATAAAATGCGTACCTTGATCGCTCATAAGGATCCTCGGGCATCCAAATCGGGTTATGATATCATCAAATATGAATCGCATAGTTGTAATTGCACTGCAATCCTTAACTACTCTTGTTTTTACCCATCTGGTCAAATATCCTGTCGCAGTGATGATGTAATGAACTCATGTGCCCTTCCTTGGTGGGTTGATAGGTCCCACAAAATCAATGGCCCATTTCTTGAATGCTTGTAATGTTAATTGTAGTGCTAAAGGCATCTCATCTCTTCTGGAGGGTTTCCCAACTCTCATCTCCACAAGATCTCATCAGGTCCCATATTATATAGATGTCCAGCTATAAGTGAAAAATCTGCAGCACGAACTACTAGTTGTTTCTTCTAAATGACTGTATATTTGCAAGGTGCCATTCCTGTTGACAGGAAATGGACTATCTCGGCGAATTGATCATCAACATTTCTGATGGTCAGCAACTGTGCATCTGGTAGTGTATCCTCCAATCTGGTAGGTTCCTCTCCATGTTCTAACCTAGACAAGTGGTCAGGTCCCTTGTTCATTCTCCCTGGCTTGACCACAATATCAAAATCGTATTCCTGGAAGAATAGTATCCATATGCATATTTTTCCCCCCAACACTGGCTTGTTGACTAGGTATTTCAATGTAGAGTGATCAATGAACATCTTAAAATGTCTTCCCAAAAAATAGTGTTGAAACTTCTACAACACGTACACCATGGATAAACTTTCTCTCTCAGTGGTAGTGTAATTTATCTCAAATGTGAAGAGCTTCCTACTAGCAAAGGCTAATGGGTGGTCAATATCTTCTGCTCCTGGTTGTGCTAACACTGCTCCTGATGGAATAGATGAAGCATTGACATGGACAAGGAATTCCTTACTAAAATCTTGGAAAACCATAATAGAGGCAGTAAACATTTTTTGTTTCAGTGTGTCAAAGATTTGCTGACATTTCTCTGACCATTGAAACTAACGATCTTTATTTAATAACTTGTCCATAGGTGTTGTTATCTGTGCATAGCCCTTGATGAACTTTTTGTAGTATCCAGTATGTCCCAGCGCAGTGCGCAGCTGTCTAACTGAAGTAGGGGGAGGGAGATCAACAATGATGGCAATCTTGGAAGGATCTAACATCAACCCCTGCTTACACACAATATGGCCTAGCAGCACTCCTAGGTTCAGGGAAATCTAACATTGCCTGCACTTATCCAACATTAGTCTCACACATTCAATATGGTTTTTCAATAAGCTAAAAACAGTTTAATCATCAAAATATGCTTCCAAAAATTTATGTAACAATTCCTTGAATGCTTCGACCACCACCCTAGAAAAGATGGTTGGTGCATTCTTCAATCCGAAAGGCATCACTGTGTACTGGAAAGAACCCCATTCTGTTGCAAATATGGTCTTATGTTGATCTTCCTTAGCAATACTAATATGGTGATAACCTGAAAATCCATCTGTGAAGGAGTAAACTTCTCGTACCACATTATCTAACACTTCTTCAGTAAACGGTGTAGGGAATGGATCATGTAATCAGGCATCAATCAATTTCCTCAAGTTTACATAGATTCTAATCTCTCCTAACTTCTTATCATGTACCACCATAGGGCTAATCCATTATGATTCTTCAACAGGTTCTATGATTCATGCTTCCATCATTCTGTCTAGTTCAATCCTAACTTTATGCTTATACTTGGGATTCAATCTATAAGGTCTCTGCTTGATTGGCCTTGCATCTGGGTTCAAGGGTATCTTCATTTCTCCCATGGGCCCTTTAATGCCCTTCATGTCTGTGAACTTGGTTGGAAACAAGTCTTGATATTCATGTAGTAGTTATGTGATCTTATCAATGGTGGCATCATCCCAATAATCTCCAATGTTTGAGAGCTTAGGTGATTTCTCTATTCCAATGTTAACTTTCTTGATTTTAATTGGTTGTCCAATGAAAGGTGGTTCGAATCCTAGTCCTTCTATATCTCTTTGTCCTTCATTTTCTATGATGTTAACATTCCTAGGATCATCGTCTTCATCGGCATTCATATTGTAACACCCTTGCAATTTCTGAAGAGGTGTAATCCATTCATCCTCTTCTTGCTCAACAGGGAGGTTAGGTGCCTCCTCAAATAATTTTTGTCTTACATCTTGTAAAGCTTGATCTACTTTGGGGTACTCACTTTCAAATAAAAATGTATCTACAAATTTCTGAGTCATACCGTACCAATCTAAAGTGTTGAGGTGCAGTTTTATTTGAAGATACCAATTAATAGGTGTTGTGTCCAAAGTGTTAATGAATTTATGCACCCACTATTCATGAGGAATGCTTCTCCAGACCTCCTCACAACTTCGCACATGGTCCTTCGGACAGCTCTAACCTGTGTATCGAACTTCGCACCCTTTGGCTTGTTTTGAAAAGTGCATTGTCATCAAAGTGTGACATTGCACCTAGGTTGTGATGTTATTCTTGTGTGTTCCCCATCATCTCGCTGGCATTGATTTCAAGGCTTCATCAATTGCCAACAATCTCTGTTGTATTGGTACAATTTCTTCAAATTCTAGTAGGAAAGTTTCTAAATGATATAAACCATCAAATGTGGGAAGATTACTTACTTTTGTGCCAATCCAGCAAACTTCCCTGGTCAATCTAGCACATCTCCGGGCAGAAATTGCATACATTTTGTTTTGCCAATTCTCTAGTTCTTCATCTGAATCATATGAGAAGGCGTTGTCACTTTGCCAACTTAAATATCCATCTATTGTAGGATTAATGTAATCATGTTGTCTTGTTGTCAATTTATATATATTCTATAGCTCATATGTGCGGTCTTCTTCTCTGATGGGTTATGTGTATCTGCGACCTTCATCAGGATCAAGAGGTGCAATGACCCTAAGTCCATCACCTTCAAATGTCATTCTTCTTTTCTTTAAGTCAACAACAGTGGAATTCTTGAAATCCCAATCAATCCCTAATAGCATGGGGAAAAAGACAACTATCATCAACTATCTCAATCACCTCGAAGTCCGCAAACGTCCTTACCCCGTCAATGTCCACGGGAACATGCTCCAATCTTCCAAAGGGACTTACTACCTGTTGATTATCCATCCTAAGTTTGATAGGGGAGTAAATCAACTTAGTTTTTCCCATCATTGCCCAGGTTTGCTTCGTCATAACATTGACTTCTGACCCTAAGTCGAGGACCACATAATCTACATCATAGTATCCAATCTGAGCATTAAGGTGTAGTTCCTTGTTTTTCCTTCTCTTTCTGGATACTTGATGTATTGTTCTATTAAACAGAGGGTCTACCTTTCCTGGCTCATATTGTCTGATCAAGTGTTGTATTTCTTGCACAACTCTTTCATCCTTAATAAAATCGATGAACATATACAAGAAACTGACAAGCTTGCTTACCTCTTTTCTTTCTCCAGGTGATGCAGATTGATCGAATGCCAGAGGCATCCGACATTCTCTTAATTTTGGTTGTGTTTTTTATGAAGAAGCTTGATCTCTTCCAAATTCTCTTCTTGCCTCTTCAAACGTCTATTTTTCCTTCCTCGGATCAAACACTTGTGTCTTCTCTGTATCTCTTTTGACCCTAGATTCTTTTGTAGTCTTTTCTAGAGTCACCATGTCTTCTCCTGTAACAACGCCTCTTCTAGGACTCTGGGATCCTCTCCGCGAGGTTATGTTGAGATTAATTGTACTTTTTGGTTTCATCCTCACCTCTCCTGAATTTTTGCTAACAATGTTGGACAATCCTCAATAACATGTTCAAATGAGTTGCAGTAGCTGCAAGTGGTACAAGGGTTCTGACAGTCCCTTTCCAAGTGAACTGGTTGTGCACAGTTATAAAAAATGATCTGACCTTGACCTCGACCCATGCCTCCTCCTCATCCTCTTCCTCTGAATCCACTGTGAGGGTTAAAGTTTCATCTTCCTAGAGAATTAAAGTGTGTAGCATCTCCCTCATGTTGCATCTCTCCTTGAATCCTATATGTATCTCTTGACCTTTCATGCAAGAGTTCATAAGCCCTACAATCCTTCTCATCATGCCCCTCATATTTATAGAATGTGCAGTAAATAATGGTAGGTGTCTGGACATATTTTTGCATGTAATAGCATTCACCAGGGCGATGTATATTTCTACATACCTCGCACCAGGGTAGAATAACCTTCTTCAAAGGGCTCGGAGCTCTAGAGGCCAAGTACTCATGAAATAGGGGACAGTGTTCCTTGTCATGGCCCTCTGACTTGCATCTGATACACCAGATGTCCTCTCTTTTATCTTTTCCCTTTTATTTATTCATAACTTCGACCTGCAAAGATAAGCTAGTTAGTTGACTCAAAATTTGACTCATACCTAAGATGGATTCTCCCATAGGGGATGATTCTAGCTTCATGGTGATCTCCAACTCCTCAGCCTATGAAGCGACCTTCTGTTGCATCAGAGTAACTCTGATGTGTGGAAAGAGGGAAGCAATGAACCATTACTTGTTTTTCTCGTCTGGGATTTGAAAAATCAATCATCCTGTCAAGGTCTTAAACCTTTGATCAAAATCCCAAACAAGCTCAGCTACTCTCTGATTGATTTCTTTCAGTTATTTAATTCACTATGACTCTGACTTGGGTTTCTTGAACTTTTCACTCAATGCAGTCTTGATATCATTCAACAGTTTAGGTTGTGCAACGCATTTAACAAACTGTATGTACCAGCTCATTACGTGGTCTCTCAAGGTAGTACTAAAACTGATCTCTCTTAATTTCTTCTTCATTGACTTGCTTAATACTCCATACAGCTTTGCATAAAATACAGTGTTGATCAGGATCTTAAGATCCATCTCTTCTAAAGATAGGTAGACTCATTTCATCTGTCATAGATCTTCCTGGGTTTCTTGACTGAGTATGTAATGAACTGCTGGTAATAATGCTCTAAGTGCTTTAATAACTCTGACTACTCTAGTTACTTAGTGCTTCTAAAACAACAGGAGGAGTAATAGTACTTACTTCAATACTTAGCGTAGTTCCTGAAGTTTCTGATTCTTCTCGGCGAGGTTCTTTAGTCTTCTCTTCCTCTCCCCTAGTGGACTCTGAATTTTCCTCATCCAATAACTCTTCTTCTTCTCCACTATAGAACCCTTCATCATGTGCCAGTGGTTCGTGGTTCTGCTCAAACATCTTTAATAGAGGAACCTCTCTGAAGGTTCTCCCACTGTGCGTATGTCCCACCTCTGTGTCATTGTCGTTGTCTGAATTCTTGAAAATTAGCTTTTCAATCTAACCACTTACTATATCTTCAATATGTTCTTCTCATGCAATAGCATCTTGATATTCAACTTCAAAAAGTGTAAAAATTTTCCTCTCGGTCCCTTAAATAAATACCTCTCTTCTTGGATATATTACTCTACTCTGTCGATAGAAAACTCGGTAATGTACCCTCCAATAGTGTTATCAAACCAATGATCTATTTCTCTTGACATGGTGTTATCAACTCTCTTGACCTTCTTGATCAGCATCGACATAAAAACCACAGGTGGTCTAGATATGATCTCAAACTGGGTATCTGCTAACCTGGCTAAACACTTGTATAGATCCTTATGAATTCCTCCAAAGAAAATCTTGTGTATATCGGTAAAGATATACCTTCCCAACCAATCCTCTGTACTAATATTAGGGTTTTTATTCTGAGCTTTGGCGAATTCTCTCTCTTGTTATTCTATCCACTTCTGAATCTTTGTCTTCGATGGAAACCACCTTGACATTCCCTCAAGCAAATCCCAGTCTCAGCAACAGAACCATTTGTTGGCACAAGGGTAGACCTAGGGTTCAACTCTAACAGTGCACCAACAATCCATAACTATTGGCCCTTTCGGCAACACCTGCAGATAATAAGAAGTCTCACCCAAAGTAGAAATAGGGGGTTGCAGGACACATGTGTCTACAACTAGAGGAAATGCAAAGAGATTCAAAAGAACAACACACAGAGATCTAGTTATTCTTTACCTCCTTTAAGCCTACTACGTGAGTTATATCTCAGATCTATCACAATGATACAATAACATAATAGCAGAAAGTAAAGAACATGGCATCAACCACACAGGAAAACAAGATATACGTGGTTCACCCTCTCCCTAGGGCTACGTCCACAGAACTGTGTTTCTTGATATTATATGAAAACATACAATTCTATATGCGCACTTGACTTGTCGATCTCTCTCTCTTTCTCTTCTCTTCTCCCCTCCCTATGCACCCATCTGCAGGGTTGATATTCACACCCAGCTGAAGATCTTACAACATGAGATTATTCTCACAACACAATACTCTCCTCACACAACAACAATAATCACTTTAATAACCCACAATGATGAAATCAGAACGAACCCATCCCAGGTCCTCTAGACCTTTATTTATACATTACATGAAAAACGTCTAGGTGGCAAAACCCTAGATCCAAAAAACCTAGGTGTCTAAAACCCTAGGTCAACTTGACCTACGTTTTCAGGGCTTCGCCAGCATGTCTTTCCTTCTTTCCTGTGCAGTGCTCCAAAGCATCTGTTGGTGTATTTTTCCACTTGTTGAGTTGTCCATGATCCATATTCCTTGCTAATCTATCTTCCTCGATATTCTCATTCAACGACTCATTTTCCCTTACTTCGCTCCTTCTTTTCTACTTCTTTGACCACTTCGACCCATTCTCAATCATTATGCCTTCCGCATAGTTTGTACTTCTCCTTTATTCATGAATCTTCTCTTTCTTCCATAACTAAGGGCCAACATGTTCTTTCTGCAAATTCAACCATACCTTATCTCCCACTTGAAACTTGTTTGGTACATGATGTTGATCGTGGCACTTCTTGTACTTGGCATTGGATTTCTGCAAAATATCATGAACTTGTTAGATGTGAAGGATTCGCTTAAAAAATATTGTTTCTTGATCAACTTTTATCTAAGCATGGGAGGAATCTTCATGTTAGCTGAAATGGGAAGAGCTACATCAATGGGGGCCAATGGCTGGAACCCTAAGCACACTTGAAAAGGGCTATGGCCAATAGAGCTGTGGAGGGATCTGTTGTATCTATGTTGAACATAAGGAAGGATTACATCCCATGTGTGTGGATGTTTGGAACTGTACATCCTTAGTATATGGACAATCATCCTATTGACTACCTTTATTTGTCCATTAGTCTATGGGTGGAAAGAAGTCAATCTAGTCATTTTGGTGTCCATCATTGACCATAGGATAGACCAAAACTTACTTAGGAACCTACTATCTCGATCTAAGATAATGGTTTGTGGGAGCCCAAAATGAACCCAAACACGTTCAAAGAATAGGTTGGAAGTGGCCTCAGTTGTGATGTTATTCTTGCAGGGTTCCAAAAGTTCCATCTTAGAGAATCGATCAACAACCACGAAGACACAGTCATTCCCATGCTTCATTGAAGGCAGAACATACATGTAATCCATGGATATTGACTCCCAAGGTCTATTTGGAGTAGGCAGAGGAGTGCATAGCTCTTGTTTCTTGATGGTGTTCTTGGAAATGGAACAAGTGAAAGATTTGATGTGTTTGCATACATCTTGTCGAAACTTCATCTAATAAAAATGATTTTGCAGTACTTCCACTATTTTTTCTACACCAAAGTGTCCTACTTCCTTACTATAATGAACTTCCCAAATCAGCTTTTCACGCTCATTTGAAGAAACACGAAGATGGATCAGATCGCATAGTATTCCATCCTGAAGATGGAAGTTTGGAACTGTTTTTCTTGCACTCAATGTATGATATGTACCAGCAAAGTTAGAGTCATTATTGTATAATTGTGGCCACATGAACATCTCATGCCCACAAGAGTTAAGAAATGTCATTAGCACCATAATCGGGGGTCGACTAAGGAAATATGTGACATGGATGGTGCTTCCCTTCTCATACTTGATGTTCAAGGGGTATGTGGACCACTTCTGATGGTGGTCATTTTGTAACTTTCCTTGTGTCTACATGAATTGTTGAGGCTTGTGATCGGTTTGGATGATTTTTTTCTTCCCCAGAATGCAATGTTTCCACTGTCAACATGTATGCACAATGGAGTAAATATATTTTTCGTACATGGGGTATCTTCAGACAACATCAGATAGTTTTTCACTATGATAGGCCACCATATTCCCATGTTGAGTGGGGACTACACCAATAGCATAATATGAAGCATATGTCTCAATCTCAAATGGTTGTTGCAAGTCTAGAAGTATAAGGATTGGTGTTGAGAAGATGTGGAATTTCAAATCCTTGAATTCTTTCTATTGGGACAGAAACAAAACAAGCTTGACCTTTACTCCACTCTTGGTCACCTCACTTAGGGCCCAAGTGATATGAGAGAACCCCAACACAAACTTGTAGTATAATTTGGCAAGGCCCAAGAAGATACAGAGCTCGGTCATTGTCTTTAGGGCTGGCCAATCATGGATGAAATGGATCTTGGCTAGATCCACATGCACACCATGTTCATCCATGATGTAACCTAAATATTGTATTCTTTGCATGTTGAAGGAATACTTTATCAAAATGGAATATAAATTTTGTTGTCGCAAGGTGCCCAAGACCTGTTGAATATGCTTCAAATGTTCCTCCAAGGTTTTTCTAAATATGAGGATGTCATCTAGATATATGACCACAAAGGATTTTGTGAATGGCTGCAATATATCATCCATCATCTGCATGAATGTGTTTGGGGCATTATTCAAGCCAAAAGGCATGACCAACCACTTGAAGAGACCTTGTTTAGACTTGAAGGTTGTCTTCCATACATCAATTTTCTCAATTAGCACCTGGTGGTAGCCTAATTTCATATCAATCTTACCGAAAAACTTGGCTCCCTTGATTTGATCAAGAAGATCATCAATCTAGGGGATTGGATATCGGTTCTTGACCATGATCTTTCTTAGGTCTCTGTAATCAATACAAAGTTTCCATGTCCCATCCTTATTTTGTACCAGAACAATTAGGCTCCCCCTAAGTGAGAATCTTGGTTTGATGCGGGCCTTCATAATTAGATCTTGGATATGGTATTCAATTTTTTCATTCTCCAAAATATATTGCATATATACAAAGTTGTTAGGTAGAGGAGCATTGGGTGTCAAATCAATTTTGTGTGTTACCAGATAATGCAAAGGCACCCGAGTAGGTGAGTAAAATGTGTCTTTGTTCTCTTATACTATCTTGTCCACCTTTTGCTACTCTATAGAGAGACCTCGTGCAAAGATTTTGGCGGTTGCAGTGACCTTTTTTTCACCTTCTGACTGAACCATAAAGAGGAAAAATCTCCCAGTCTAAGAGACCAACTTTCTACACTGCTTCATAAAGATCAAAGAGACAATAGTAGTTGGGACTACCTCTAGTACCCTATAGAGTTTATCTCCCAAAGTAATAATGACACTATGATGCCTAGATTCATAAACAACATAACGCTTCCACATATATGGTTGTCCTAACAAAACATCAAAAACTTCAAGTGGGGAAACATCACACAATACCTCATATTTGAAGGGTTTGATGTCATAGTATAATGTTATAGAAAGATTTGCCTCACTCTATACAATCTTTCACGGAGGGCCTTTTTCCATTTTCCTATGCATACTTTTCATCCCTTTTTCAAATCCCATAGACAAAAATACATTTTTTCCACATATACGCACCTTGCCTACTATACAGAATGTGTATTTGCAGGTTGTACCACTACAGGTTGTATTTGTGCCCAAAAATGAAAAATGGTGTCAGGTTTCCATGTCACGATAGGAGATCAATGATCCTTGGCCTTCCATATACTGAAAACATTCCGACTCGGCCCATCAGTTCCACTTGAAGGCTATAAATGGGCCAATTCCGAGCTATGGAAAAGAGGAGAAAGAATTCAACTTTGAGAGCAAAGTTACTTTGAAGGAATTATTCACTTCACATTGAGTCTGCATCCCTTTGTCCTTTAAGTTTGAACACAGTGTTCATCCCCCAATCTCTTCCCTTATTGATTGAGAACTTCATTGTCTCTCTTCTATGAGATTGCCTTTGGTGGAGGATTGCAGTGGTGGAGGCCCAGCTGGAAGGAACTTAGTTTCTCGGTTCCGAACCGTTCTGACACGAAAGTCTGTAAATTTTTCACTTCTACTGATCATATATTAATAGAAATACTCTTCTCCCATCCAATTCATATCTTGCAAATATTTGAATTATTATTCCATGGGAATATTTGTTATGTATATTAATGGATTATGTTATTGAATGTGATAACATCATATATTATCACCATATGCTTTCTATGCTTAGTTGTTGAGGAATAGTTGCAGGTATATTTCTTTGGGTCAAGTGCTCAACAGTGGACTTCATTGAACGTCTAGATGAGGTAGGCCTTTTATCTTGTCTTGCTAGAATATTTGTTTATATAGTATACTTGAGATCAGAGTTGATTTCTGCGGTCATTTCCGTCTATTGTGGTTTGCCCCTATTCATAGAGATATTTTCCTCGTAACAAATAGGAAAAATTGTTGGATGACGTGAATGTATTGTCCCTGACTGAGCCAACCGATGGTATGTGGATGAGGATGTGGTGTCATTTTCAAGTTCAATCTATTGAAAACCTCTGTTGATATTGGTTTCTTCTGGCTACCGGTGTCAATAATGAAATGGAGTGGGGTCCCCTTCACCCACATCTGTGAGTGTAAGAGGCGCTCCCCTTCTTCATGCTCCTCTGGTTCCTTTGGATGGAATTTTGTGGCAGTGATGGTGACACTGGGTTCTTCGTCAATGATTTGTTTTCCCTTTTCTGGTTTTGAATCAGAGTCTGAGTCAACATCCAACCCTGAGGCTTTCATCTCAACCAATAATAACTCTTTAGAGTGACATTCATTAGTATTATTCCAAGGTATTTTATGGAACTCGCACCACTTTCCAGTGTCCTTATTCAAATTCCTAATACCCTTCTTTAGCAATGGATTGGACTAGTTGTCTTGGGACTAGCCATCTTTTCTCTATCCTTTTCCCTGGGAGTTAGGACCACCCTTACTAGGATTTTGTTGCGATGGGTTTGCAGAACTGAAATATCACTTATTATTTTTCTTGAACTTTTCCTCGATCTTGAAAGAATATCAATAAGTGGCTCCTAGTGAGGATATGTACAGGAAGTCCACATCTATTTGAATGTACATGTGTAGGTCACTATGGTACTTCAGAACCAGGTACGGATCATTTTTTTTAATACCAATATTTTTTCACAAGGTATGGAAGATGTTTATGTAATCCAGCACTGTCTAGTCTCTCTCTTGATGCAAAATTATCCATCTCATGTATTGGTCATCATAGTTTCCAACAGGGTTGTATTGCTCCTTGAGGGAATAAAAAAAGTCACCCAAGTGGGTCCTGGACCAAAAATTGAAAACTCATCTTCGACATGTTTCTCACAGTAAGTATCCCACCAATATCTAACATGGGGAAGGGCCTTAAGGAGCAAGAAAGTGATTTTTTCACTGTTTGAAAAATTTTGGACAGAGAAATAACCCTCTAGCAAACTTAACCATTTTTCCAAAGCGTCAACATCCATATAGCCTTCAAATAAAGGAATATCAAAGTTAAATTTTACCTTAAAGGGTATAATGATTATACCACGAAATATGGGTGAAAGGAGCGATTAGGGTTTTGGAGCGCTGGAAGGTTGAATCAGGGTTCGGCCGTCCATGGCAAGCCAGGACGGAGGGGAGCCGCCGCCCCCTCCCTCCCCCTCATCGACCTTTAACAAACTAATCACAGCCTGCTCGAAGAAGGCCACCTCCGGAGATCCTTCGAGCTTTGTAAAACGACTTGAGGACATTCCAGTAATCACTCTTCCTCCGGAACAACCAATGAAAATAGTTATCTCTCTGTCAGAGCGTGGTCTGGTAGGCCAATTCATGGGGCTTTGGCCTTCCACAAGAACAACTGATAACTGGATACAAAGAAACTGGAGGCTGCTAATAAAGAACAGTGTGACCTGTTATGCCGTTGGAAAGGGCTTCTACATCTTCGAATTCATTTCCCAGGAGGACCGGGACCTTATATTCAGGAACGGGCCTTACTTTATGGGAGCCCAAGGGCT
>ML778727.1:736742-749896 GCA_009831015.1 Picea engelmannii | reverse complement strand
CAAAAGACTATAAAATGCAAAGCACACACACTAGCTAGAATGGTGGTAATTTATCTCTGAAGAGAGAGATGTGTCGGCTACACTCATTTGTAAGAATATGATTAAAATGAGACTTCAAATTTATTTTTAACAGAAATCATAAATGAGAATACTCTAAACATCCAAAACACTAACCCCAGAAGATGAAATGCCAAAAGTTTTATGGGCCTCGATGGGGGTAGTTGATACGTCAACTTCCCGAGGGTGTAACATTTGCATATGATATTCATTTGGGGCGATTGGTACCCTATTGAAAAGGTCTAGTCAAGGAGTACACATTTTGAACAACCAAATATAGTCCTTCTATAGCCACTGGGCGTTGCCATGTCAAAAAAACATCATTTAGGGCCTCAAAACAGCCCCGGAAGTTTGGGACCCAAAAAACTGTAGAAAAACTACCAATATGGAAACCATATTTTGATCCAGTGGAATAGGTTGGTGGCCACCAATTTCCATCTAGATCACTGATGGAGCTCCAACTTATTTTTTTGTAGGTGGAATTTTTCCCTGCAATAACTAGGGCCTAACTCTAAGAGACTACATGACCACAGTAAGTGGTTGCGATATTGCAGCCTCTTGCATGTTTCTAGAATAGCTTCCACATGATGCATTAGGTGAATTGTACCATCCTTAATCCAATATTGATAATAAAAAAATCAGGTTGATTAAATTTTATTATCTTCTTTTCAAGTTCCAAGGAAATCTTCAAGTGAAACCTCCTCTGTTTCACAAGCCACAGTTTTTGAACAGTGAAGAGAGTTATTGTTAAATATTTATTTTTTATCGTTCTTTATAATGGTTGAAATATACTCACACATAAAAATATTGTCAGGGGAGTAGAAGAAGGGCAGATTGAAGCTCTTTATATCTGCAACAATAAGAGAATAGATTCTTGGAAGTGTTAGAAAACTGAAGAAATGTCTCATAAATTAGGAATATACAGTGTTGTTACAATAGATGAATAAAAAACAAAGCAAAGTGGGAAAACAACAAAGAAAAATAGAGTATATGCAAGAGAATCAATGTGAGAAGCAATGAATTCATGAAAATTAGGAATCAATCTTAGAAATGGAAAATTTAGGAAGAGGAGAGGTCCCTCAACTGATTATGATAATGAGGTTTCATTTTTATTTCCTTCTAAGGATCCTTAGTATCCTTTTAGGAATATAGTGTTTATTTTCTTCTATGGATCCTCAGTATCCTGGTAGGCGTATAGTGTTTCATTCTGCTCTTACAGGAGGATGGGCTACAAGAGATATTCATGTTGGGAGTATAACGAAACAAAAAGTAATCTCAATACCCATGGAGAAAAAATGTATTCTCTAATGGCTATAGTACAAAACTTTATTCATAGCAACAACAGCAATCAGGTTGAGGGTAATGGTATGAAGACTAGTGAGTCTTCAAATTGGAATTGTAACATGGAAAGTTTCTCTCTTCTTTCTTTCATGTGCATGGACATTTCTTATATGAAAGAATGATTCTCTCTTTAAATAAAATGTATAATTTATAGAGAATATAGCAGGGGATAAGATCATCCAAATGGAATAGCTAATGTAATTTATAGAGCATATGGCAGGGGATATGATCATTCAAATGGAGCAACTATTGTACCATATTGGCATCAAACGTATTCGAGGTGGTTTTTTAATGGTGTCATATTTCCTTTTTATTGTGTCTTTTTCTTTTAGACTCTAACTCAACATTAACATATTGACTTGCCTGTTATCATTTTAGTAACTATGTTAACATATTGCCTCGCATTTGGGTAATTGGAGATAGAATAAAGAGAAACTAAAACACCATGAAAAGATGGACATCTTCTACAATTCAATATGATTGAGAGAGAAATTTTCATAAATCATATGAAAGATCCACATCATTAAAAATTGTTATGAAGAGTTTTTTTGTTATTATACTACAACAAGGACGGACTAAACATTTCTATATTTTAGTTATTATGTTTAACAAATGCTAAGTTTTAGTGATATCAGTGAATATTGGATGGACTTATGTTCATTGTTTAAAGGATATTTTGAAAGATAGATCTCTAGATAAATCTAAATTCACCTATATTTTTTTGGAATAATTCATGTTTATTGTTTGAATCTATCATTATTTTTTATATCAGTGAGAAAAAAAAAATCATGTTAAAACCATGTTATCTATGGATATTGGAGGCATTAAATGGTTTTTGGTGTAAGATATATTCTTATTTATTAAAAAAAAACATATGTGTAAAAATACCTACAAAGTGTCAAGGGTTGTTATTTATATATTAAAAAAATGGATTTAAAAACAGAGGCTAGATTGAGACAACTATAATAGCAAGAGACCATGTCAAGCGTAAGAAATATCAATGGACTCATCTTGACTAGGGATTCTATGAAGTTGGGTTGTGATGTTATTGGGTGCCCCCTAATGGAGTGACTTATCTTTCATTGGGGTATTATTTCTACTAGTGGGATGAAGTTCTCATGAAACACTTGTTGTCGGTTGACTTTGATACTCTTTGAGTTTGAATAACTTTTGTCACATGGACCTTTGTAGCCTTGATTTTTCTTCTAATTTCTTCCTATGGAGAGTAACTTTCTTCCATACTTTTCTTTCATCTTCAACACCACCTTAGCTTTCTCCTTGTAACCTTTTGTCCACAGTTTTGATAGGGTACAAAAAGATGTCCACTACTGCCCCATACAATTGACAAAACTCAATGGCTATGTCATTAAGAATACCCACTATACACTCTTTCATTTCCTTTGTTATAACTCAAAACTTATACATTATTTCGGAACATCATGTTGCATGGATCTTCTTGATTTCAATATTTCCCTTTCCTATGGCTTGTCCCCATGTGGACTCCCCCGAAGTTTCAAATTGATCTGAGACTTAATTTCCCTCCTTCTTCCCCTCAACTTTTTCATGTAAAATTTATTCTTGATTCCCCTAAGCCTCCTATAATTCCAGGGTTTGAATACATCAACAAAGAAATGAGGAAAATTCAGGGAATGCAAAATTTGACTATATTCTTGTGACATGTTTCAATAAAACTATTAACACACCTATGGAAAACACAAAGAAATAAGAAACTTACAGGTGAAATTTGAGATTCACTTAAAGGTTAAGATATGATCATATTACCACCTATATTTTCACTAAACTAACACCTTGTCATCTTTATCCACCAACCTATTCTGAATGAGAAAACTTGAAATATGAAAAAGATTAATATTTTCAAAGGACACACATATGTAGATTAGTTTTATTTTAGCATCAAAAAGAAGAATTATATAATATTGAAAATATTTACATAGAATTCAAAAATTGCTCAAGTGGAGACAACATGGATGGGCCAAAACTTAACCTGAGCTATCAAAAATTCCCCTCTAAACTAGGGATATAGAGGATAATTTCAAACACTCAAACCATAATATAATATCATGCATTAACAAACAATAACTAATTATTACATACATGAGTGAATTTTGTTCCTTGATCTTGATAACAAATATTAATCTTTTCTCTTACAAAGTGACACTAGATTTCAATGTATTTTGACTTTGGAAAGTAAATTGGATTGTTTGCCAACTTTATTAAACTTTTATTCTATACTTTAATTGATGTAGGCCATTCCTGCTTTTCTCCCATGTCTCCAAGAATTCACCTAATCCATATAGCTTCACATGTACGAGTGGAAAGTGATTTGTATTTAGATATAGTAGAGGATAATGAAACAATTGGTTGTTTATTGTTGCTCCATGAAACAATACTAGATACTATGGTGAATCAAAATCCAATGGTGGACTTTCAATCATCTGGACTACTTGCCTAATCAAAATATGAATAACCTATCAACTCAACATTAAAATGGTTAGTATATTCAATAACATAATGAAGATTTCCCTTTAGGTATGAGAGTACTTTTTTGGCAACTTTATAGTGACTCTCATAAGGCCTAGCCATGAATTCACTAAATATTCAATGTGTAGTCTTGTTTTCGTTAAGTAGTTCAAACTTCCCACAAACTATTTGTATAGAGTGTCATCAACTTCTTTTGTACCATTATCTATATAATGTTTCACATTCTACTCAAATGGAGTAGAAATTGGTTTATATTCATGCATATTGAATTTATAATAATTTATTTTCCATAGTTTCTTTGAGATATCACAGTCTTTCCATTCTCTCTCCATATTTTAATGCCCAAACATTAACACATTTGAAGAAGATCTAACATATCAAATTCTTAAGATAGATGAGATTTGATTTCTCCAATAAAATCTATAGCACTACATATTATGTTCAAATCACTTTGAATTTTAACAAGTCCATGTTGAAGGAAGTAATTATTGATTTTGATATTCCATGATCTTGGAGCTCGTTTAAGACCACATAGTGCTTTCTTTAACCTACATACAAGATGTTCTTGGCCTTTCTTAACAAAACCTTCAGGTTGAACTTAATACATTTCCTATTTTATTTCACCATTTAATAAAGTTAATTTAACATCCAATTTCCTAATTATACTTTGTTGAAATTGAAATTAACAAACAAATGATATTCATTTTAGCTACAGATGAAAAGGTTTATTCATAATCTATGTCTTCCTTTTATAATAACCTTTTGCAACTAACCTTGCCTTGAATCGTTTTATGCTATCATCAAAATAAAATTCCAACTTGAATAACCATATGTATCCTATAGTAACCTTATCTTCTAGCAACTCAGTAAGTTCCCAAGTATCATTTTTTACAATGGAACCATATTCTTCTTGCATTGCATTCATCCATTCTTTATGATTTTTTTCTTCTTCAAAATTTTAAAGGTTCAACAGTATGGGACATTAATGCATAGTCCTTATACCTTGTCCGTGTCTTGATAGTCCTTGTTATCTTCTTGGTGTCGTACTATTTAATGGAGTTGCTTCTTTACTTGGTGTTTTTTTGTTAGTTTGATAGTCAACAATTTGACGATTTTCATCAACCTCTCCTTGCATCATCTCTTCAATACTTTCCTTGAATATGCTCCTCAATCATTGTACATCCTTATTATGATAAATATATGCATACTCATGAAAAATAACATGTTTGCAAACACTTGATGAGTAACTAGATCATACATCTTATAGGATTAATGATCATAACAATAACCAATGAAAAGGAATTTCATTAATTTTGCATCAAGTTTAATCATGATTTCTTTTGGAATATGAGAAAATGAGTTACCTCAAAATATTCTCAAACCTCATAAATGGTTTATAACCAAAAAAATCTTGATAAGAATTTTTGAATTTTAGGGACTTAGTTGGACTCTTATTTTGTAAGTACACAACTTTAATTACAACTCCAACCCACAAACCATGAGGGAGACTTTTACTCTTCAACATACTAATACTTCTAGAACATTCAACTAATGTTCTATTCTTTCTCTCAGCCACCCCATTTGTTTAGGAGTATATGGAATTGTGCAATGCTCTAATATACCATTTTATTTACGATACTTTACAAATTCATTTGAATTGTACTTTCCCCCTCCATTTGATTGTAGGTTCTTAATATGCTCACCTATTTTTTTTTCAGTCATGGATATGAATTCTTTGAAATATTCAAATACATCGCTATTATTTATAATGAAGTGCAACCATGTAAAATGAGTTCTATCATAAAAAAATATCAAGAAATATGATGTTCCACAAAGTGACCTAGTTTGCATACGCCCACACAGATTAGAATGCACTAATTCAAGAAGGTGTCTCTTTCTTCTATTTGATCTTGCCAGAAATTCATTTATATGATGTTTTTCTAATTCACATCCTTCACATTCAATATGTTCATTCTTGAAAATACGAATACCTTTCACCATATCCTACCTTCGCAGCAAAGCAAGATCTCTAAAATTTAAATGACCATACCTCAAGTGCCAAAGATCCTCTGTGAATACACTAGTAGATGTCATTTATTAATGGTCTACAAAAATGGCTTCCATATTGTAAAGGTCTCCCATTATGACCCCTTCTACAATCACCTTGTTGTTATCAAGCATGTCCTTTACAAAGAAAGATTATTTTACAAATTTAACCTTCATTCCTTGATCTGCAATTGTTGAAATAGAGATTAAGTTTTTCTTGATTCCAATTACATACATCAAATTTTAAATTTTATTTACACACCCATTTGGTAGTTACACACATACATTGCCACCTCATTTTATTTCATGAGACGTTTCACCTCACAAGGAAAAAATTTCACTATCACTTCTCTCGTGAAGATCATAAAGCAATCTCTATTACAAACCATATGAAGTGAGGCTCTCGAATCAATAAACTAAGAATGACACTCATTTATTTATGTAGATAAAGCTACTTATAAAATGAATAGCTTCAAATCATTTTTTACCTCACCTTATTTATCAATGAAATTTCCTTCTGGTCTTTTATACTTGGATTCATTAAACTTATTTATCCTATAGTATTTTGCATAATGTTGAGTGTTACCAAATTAAAATAAGTTACCTTCCTTATAGACATAGTTGTCTGGTATTTTTTATGATGTTCCTCCTTGTTGTGACTTTGATTCTAGCCTTCCTCCTTTATTTCTATCCATGGATTTCTCTTGAAAGTTTTCTTGCCTCTGGCCATCAATGTCAAATCTGAGGAATCATGTATCCTTTCAAAAAAAATCCTCCTCTCTTCTTCTTTCATGAGAATACATGCCAATCGATCAAAAGATGGCATATTTTCAATAGCTGGAATACTAGTGATAAAAACTTGGTATTCTAACAACATCCCATTTAAGGTAACAATAACCATATCATTACTTGATACTTTTTCTCCTATGTAACCAAGTTCTTTAACACATTACATGTTTTAGTAGATCTCTAACAATATCTAATGTGAGGAATGATGTTATATTTCATATACATTTGTAATAGAACTTTATCCTTAGTCTCTCTCTTCTCCCATTTAGCCTCTACAAGTTGAGGTTTAGCTAGTTTGACTTCATCACTAACTACAATCGACAAAATATTGTAACCTTCCATTAACATTTCATCTTTTATTTTCGATTGAAATAATTTAACCCATCTAGTTGACTAGCTTCATTTAGATAGGAATATGTCAAATTTGAAATGGATAGTAAACAATCATGAAAATGAAGGACTAGCAACACAATGATTTTCTAAAGAACTGCTTGAATTACCTCTTCTCCAAGTAGCGATTTCAAATATGAAGGGTTCTTATCTCATGGGCTTTACACTTGCAGGCATAGTTGTAGCTCCTCAATAAAAAACAACAACTCTTGAAAACTTGTTCCAATGGATTCTATCACTCATGCCCTCCTTATCTAAAAAAAAAATTGGAATGCCTTTCCTTAGCTTAGATGCCAAAATAGAAAATAATAATAGGAGTTCTTGAGGCACAATTTCAAACATTCAAACCATAATCTAATATCTTGCACTAGCACACAACATATGTGTATTCCATTCATGAGCTGATTATGTCCATTGATCTTGATAATTAATCAAGAGTTAAATTTTAATATTATCTTCATCCAGCATGCATCCAGCTAACAACCTTTATCACTATTAAACTGATTCTTTTTCTTAAAACTATAGCCATGTTTTTCCACATTACAACTATAGTTATGTTATAGATGGATCTATTTCTCAATTATCTATAACAAAATCGATATTTCTTTCATATTTTCAAGATAGACATAGATGACCAACATAACAACCAATAGATAGTAGATAGTAAGTAGCATTTACCAACCATCCTAAACATAGGTGAGAGATTATCATCATGTTGGGTTGTGATTAAGGGATTTTTCCCCTGTGACTTTGGGTCAAGTCACAGCAGAGAAAGAACGAATCAAGAAGACTTGAATCTACCCTCACAAACAAGCATGCAAACAAGAAATAAATACTTTTTACTAGGAGAGAGAAGGGAAGGAAAAAGGAGAATACTTTGACCTTAAATAGTTTGTTTGATGTTGATCCTAGCTCCTACTTCTTGAAGCACTCTTGCTCTCTTCTGGAACCATCTTGCAATAGGAAACCAAGATAGTGTTGCAAAAAGGTAGTTATAGGTTCAAGTAGCATATATCATGTGTATAAATCAAATAATATATGAACAACAAAAACATATAACATTGCAATGAAAACAAGATAGGAAGGAAAGAGAACTCTTCTATTGTTAGCAATATGTGAAAGTTGGTTACAACCTGGTTCAAATTTCGGAACTACTTCAGAGCCAACTTCCCAAGTTCCTCCACAAGTCCTTCGAGCATCAACTCAATGATGAGGCTCTTCCTCACATAACCCGATAAGGATAGGAACACACCTTAGGGATATATAAGAGAGGAAGGAACACTGGAAAAGGATTTTAAAGGTCATGGGATGCTAATCAAAGAATGAAGGGATTATGGAAGCTTGATAAATCTCAATAGAATAACCTTGCATCATCAGACTTGTTCTCATATTTTCCCTCAATGTTTCTTTTATACCATCCCAAAGAGGTTGGGGAGGTTGAAATCCATTTAGTATGGACTCAAGGATGTTGGGAAATGAGACCAACCGAAAAACCTGCCCGAAATTGTGGAAATATTTTATTTTTCATGATTTTTTAGAAAATTTGCGGGTTGTAAGCTTACTAGGTGCAGATGTCCATGAGTTGCATAAAATAAACCCGTGGATATCAACAAATGTCAAGTTTTCTAGATGAATTTGATTAGGAAATTTTGGGATTTTACTTAGAAATCTAGGGAAAATGGTAAGGCCATATCACAAATGCATAGGTGTGGCAATTTGTGCTATAACAGGTTGGAGTATTGAGCAAGGATCAACACAATGCCTCCATCTTCTTCACTTGTGTTAGTCTCATCATTAGAATATGGGGGCATGTGTTGGTTGGCATTAAGCCACCCATCATCAATGTCCTTGGTTGTCACTCCATCTGGGACAACGTACATTAACTTCTTCAAAATAATCATGCAATTTATATTACCAAGAGGGAGTCTCCAAAACCTAGGAAACTAGGAAACTATAATAGTTTGCAAGTTTCTTAACCATTTTAAAGGGATAAAAACTATGCTTCAATATTGAATGCTACCCTCCTCCACATGCCCTTCTCAAAATATTATTGGCATCCCTATATTACTTATTGATCTTTTCAAGTGATTAAGGGCATTTTTATGTCAAATATGTGGTTTTTTTTTTAAGATCCCAATTCTTTCAATAGATTATCTATAAATAATACTATATTTTATCATTGTTAGAGTTGAGTGCATGCCTTTACATGAGATATTTGTAATTCTTGTCCGGACCAAAGTTTGTAACTTCTTTAGGATTCTATACATGTGCTCAATTTTGTATATGGAACTTGTATAGAGATCATTGATTACCTTTTAGTGATTGCATATTGATTCTATATAGAAAGCTCTATGATTGAAGAAATTTTAGTACCATTGTGTGTCAAAATATGACTCCTTTGTTAGTGTTAATTATCAAATAAAAGGGTTATGATCTCCTTGCTACTACTCGGGTTCATTAGAGTTTTCTTATGGTGTCAATATTTTGAGTTAAACGATAGGAAGATAATTTTTCCAATCTAGTACTCATAAGATCTATAATTATCAATAAATAAATAGATTACATGCAAAATTGTAAATACAATTAAAGATCATATAGAATTAACAATGGTAGATTAACTTGTAATGTGAACATTTCCAATAGATGTAGAGACATTATAATAATAATAAAATAAAAAAGTAAATTGTGCATACTATTTACATTAGGTTTGTAGATATAGTGGACTTAACCTATTTGGATGGAAATGTTTGGTGAATATATTTTTAAGTAATACTCTCCACTAACCTGATTCTATGTCCTCCTTTAAAAAAAGTGTCTCTGACCTAAGGCTCTAATATAAGCAATGGGGGGTCACTCATTAATGTCTTATCCAGATCTCAAAAGGTTATACCAGTTTATCATTAGTAAATTAAGTAGGAAGTAGACCCATATGTGGAAAAGCAGTCCATAAGTGGAAGTGTT
Source organism: Picea engelmannii (assembly GCA_009831015.1). NCBI lineage: Eukaryota > Viridiplantae > Streptophyta > Pinopsida > Pinales > Pinaceae > Picea > Picea engelmannii. The sequence continues at coordinate 739,810 of ML778727.1, read as the reverse complement.
TTTTATACAAGTAAAGTAACTTGGTTTCCCAAACCAAACTAAGAGTAGGTTTCAAGTAGGTTGTTTGTAATTGAGGTGGTCACAGCTCTAGCCATAGTCTTTGTTGGACCAKCTAGATAAGGAAGCATCCTACGCTTGCTAGCTCTAGCCATATCAAGGATGGAGAATATTAAGAATGACAAGTGMAATGACTAACTCATCATGGTATACATGCCAAGCAACAACCTTTAGCTCCAAACAAGGTCAGGAACATATGAAACACTTTATCAACATATAGAATCTATTATGACAATAATTTTCCACTACATAAGCAATCTTTCCATATACATAACATTTTATTTCGTATGCCAATTAAATAAAAATGAAGATAACAATGAAAATATCAAATAATCACATTTCCACATAAATATGAAAATAAAGTTGATATAGATAAAAAGGGAAAATATCAAAAAAAAAATGAAATTTTTGGCTCTGTAGGAAAATTATCGTGCCCTCAATGATATTTTTTGTCAACTCATGATATATTGTTGATATAACATTATCTTTTCAAATACCTCAAAAAATCATTATTTTTTAGGCTAAGTGTATCAAGAAGGTGAAAACTCATGAAATGTCAAAGATATTGTAATGTATCAACAATATTTGCAACATTGAGTAAGAGCACAAGATCTATAATAAGTATTCAATAAAATCACATTACAATGTCTTATATTGGAGATTCATATTTGTATGAAGCTATGGAGAAGTAAACTCACCCACCTAATAAGTATTCAATAAAATCACACTACAATGTCTTATATTGGAGAGTCATATTTGTATGAAGCTATGGAGAAGTAAACTCACCCACCCCATTGCAATTCAGTCAATTTATTCCAACAATCCATTTACCAATTAGAACAAGATGTATCTTGTCAGAAGGAAAATATCAAGTTGAATCTACTTTGTTTTCACAACATTCAATCCATCCAATGCTCTGTGGAAATCCAAGATCTATAAGGGATGCATCTATATCTTAAATTATGGTGTTATGGATAGGCAATTCAAATAATCAAAATAATGTAAGTCTACCCAATCCAAGTAAATCATACGCACTTTAATAAAGAACTAGACCATAGCCATCCATCAATAAAATGGTGAGAATTCCTAGCATACTTAGTACTACCATCCTCAATCATTAGTATGCTATTATTGTATAGCAGTAAGAAAATGACCATGGTGTAAGACAAATGAACAAAATTTTGATGAATGGTTGAGTGAAATAGGTCAACATCTAAGGCTTAGAATATTTAGAAATAAATATCTCTTGAGTCTTGCACCAACCTAGAGTACTTAATTATTGATATTAAGTATTTCCAACCAAATACAACAAGTCAACAAAACTAATACAAGTAGCAAAATCTGGCATAGGAAATTATCATGCTTTCAATAATGGAATGTAAGTATCAACTAAGAAAGTCTAGTCAATGTTGAGCTATAAATATTGATTTTGTAATAATAATGTTAAGATATGAACCTTAATTCTACATTGTTTTAGTAAAGTCTATTTTACTGTAGAGGTTTCCAAACTTGACCAATTCATACATACATGGCTATTCTTATTAGTCCATGCCTCTTGGCAGCATGAACTATTGTAACGGGCATTTTAATTTTCATTAGTCTCGCACATAAATCATGAAACTTAAACCAAAGTTTTACCTTCCTATTTTATTGAACACTTGTTCTAAACCTATAAAAAAAAAAAAAAAACAATAGGAAACTTTTAGGTCTTATTTACCCTCATACCAAGGCAAGGATGAAACAAATGGTTTTAAACTTAGGAAAAATGGATATATGTTTAAAGGATAGATTGCAAGATAGATTAATGTTAACTTTCAAGTTAGAATTAGTTCTAAACATTAAATGTTTAGAAATGCATACTCCATTTCCAAATGGATAGTCTATAACAAATATTTGTGCTCACTTGCTCTTGACCTGCCACCTACATGCATGCAAACATATTTGTTGTCATTTTGAAGACGATGCCATGCTAAAACTCTCTCTCTCCACCCAGTTTTAGCAGTAATCACTCTCACCAAGAAGACTCCATGGCACTGTGTACTTGACTTATGCAAAATAGAAGTTGCCTCCCAAAATTCGAGGATAGTTCTTGGGGTAATCCTTGGGACTCCTCCTACATCGATGCTTATAATTTTTATCATGGCTAATGTGAATCAAAAAAACATTTATATACATACATAGCCGATATATTGAATGAATGGATGCATTTCAATATATTTCAGTGGGAAGGGCACAAACCTTCGTACGAATGGCTCGGAGGATCTCTGTTGGCAAATATTTAACAGACAATGCATGCTTGTATACTTGTCATTCATGGAAAGTACAACAGTGAAGATGGCATGAGTACAGAAAGTAATAGATGGGCATTATGAGAAGATGTTGCAGAGAAGATTCGAGATTCGAATAAGCTCAGAAGAGATAGTGCAAAGGATTGTTGGCAAATCATGGATGGCAAGACCAGAGTAAGTGGAACAAAGTAACCTCAGGAGGAGAAGCATTTATGATCGTTGGATCCCATTCAAAATTCCCGAAAGAAGGAGGACCATCAGATATGTTAGTAACAAGAAGAATGCATATAAGAGGAGGACAGATCTCAAGCGTCAGATCTAAGCGTCAGATTCAATCATCGTTGGATCATGAAGGACCTACACGTTCATTAAAGTGAAAGGAGAAATGGGCTCATTTCGGAGCTTCGCCTATCGCGACTTGGAGAGGTAAGAAACAAAACCATTGAAATTGTGATATGTGAAATCGCAATTTAATCCCAGCCGTCAAATCAAGGTGTGGTTTAGACCGTTGATCTAAGCCTCATTTTGGAGTTTCGCCTATCGCGACTCGGAGTGACAAGAACCTCCATCGAAGGAATCATGAGATGCGAATTCATGATGAGATCTGGACCGTAGATTCATCAAGATCGTGGACCGTTGATCTCATCTCCATCTCGAGGTTTCAGGGATCATGACTTGGAGAGTCAAGATGCCTCATCTCCAGGCTCACGAAATGCAAATTCG
>ML778727.1:655637-712008 GCA_009831015.1 Picea engelmannii | reverse complement strand
AAAAAGTTATAGCGAAAATGGTGAGATGACCTGTAAATAACATACCTTAGAAAGCACCATCAAAAGAATTTATCCTTCCTTGCATTTCGGCCTTCTTTTCTTCACCTTCCCTCATAATTTCGGCTTAGATATCCTTGGTTACCACAAACACCTATATATATTAAATATTCTCAAGTGTGATTGAAATGAGAGAGCCTTGCCTCTTATTTATACTCTCCAAGTAGCTTCCTTGAAAACATATTCTAGGTCACTTGGCCCCACTTTCCTTATTTTAGGGTTAACCCACTTCTAATTTCTCCATTAAATTTATGATTGAAATAATTTAGTTTGTATTCACTTTGAATTATAATACACTAATTACTTTACTTTATTATTTACCTTTTAAAATCTCTTAAGCCACTTTGACTGCTTTGACCTTTTAGGGCTTCTAGATGACATATGAGGGTCCTCCAACTTCGTAAGGCCATAACTCTCAAACCGTGAGGAGTTATGTGACATTCCACATACCAAAAAAAATGGAATGACATGTACTATCCATATAGAATAGTATTATCTGAAAATATATCATAACTCATACTATTATCCATCAAACAAATTTGGGTCCATTACCCAAACCAGGGGTCTCCAACTTCTCATGGCCATAACTCTCTAACCGTGAGGAATTATGTGACGTTCCACATACCAGAGGAAATGGAATGACAAGAAATATCCATCTAGGATATTTTACCTGAAAAATTCATTGTCCTTCATCTCATTATTCCACAATTAAGCATGGGTTCTCTTACTCTGTAAAGTGTCTTCCCGTGAGGGCTTTCACCATAAGGGGACCACTTTGGAGTTCATCCATCTTTACTTCTTATCAACCATGATAATACAATAATGAGTCATATTTACATCAAACAATATTGGTTCCATTACTCAAACCTTTGTGCTATGGGGCTTTCTTCAAGGGTTGACATCAATGACAACCAACCTTAATCAACAATATTCTCATTGAGGGGGAGGTTGGTGAAGAGTGTATTGACCCTTCCTTTATAAGAATATACTCAATGAAGATCACCAATAATTACTAAAGAGAATGTCTCCAAAGTTGTGTATACATGATCAAAAACAGTAGTCCAAAAGTTAATAAATCCAATATAAACCTACAATAACAAATCGTGCTCTATAATACAAAACTTTGAAAACAAAAACCTTAAAAATATATTATGCTACAAAGAACTACGTAGAATTTCTACTTACACATAGTATTTATTCAAGTAGAACCCCTTGTGCGACTCAGGCCAAGGATTCCTTTTGTAATCAATGAACTCATAGGCCCCCATTATAGACATGTGGCATACCATGAAAGGGTTATGCCATACAGGTTTGAACTTCCAAACTCCTAACATATCATGGTGTCAAGAATGAAACTGAACCAAGTTTCTTTCAGATGAAACTTGAGGAGTAAAAATAATGCATCGTTTATAAATATCATGAGCTATCGCAACTCCTTGATGATGACCACCAAGACATGGTAAGAGTACAAGACTTTCTCCTTTGGTATGGATTGGAATGGAAAATTCAGTGGTGAGTTCTAAAAAAGGAAACCCATACACAATCGATTTAAGGCTTAGCATTTCACTAGATGAGCCAGAAAATGCATCTTGAAAGTTTTTTAAAGGAGCACTATAAATTTTAAATATTTCAAAAGAAAAATCTACTTCGATCAAGGGGTGATAAAAAGGGACAAATTTTAGGAAGAGTTTAAGAGGTAGATATTTCAAATTGTTTTCCAAATTTCCTTCCACATACACATCACATGTTAGGGTGGGGCCTTGGTACCACTTATATCCCTACATGAAACAAAAATTTGCATGCCAACCTTTAAAGTCTACAGTTCAGGGAGGAAAAATTAACTATGATGCATGTCTTCCCATGATTTTTCAAACTTGGTCATGGATTCAAGAATAGCCTCATCAGAAGGTATCTTATAAATCATGTGAACTAGGAGAGTTGATGACATGGATGGGTGAAGTGAAGTAATCATATTCCATATAAATATGCAATTTTTTATCATCTTTCGTCATTATCAATTGGATAGCCTGATAGGAAATCTCAATTTTTCTTAATGACATACTCGATATTGAAAACTTAATCATAAACAGATGAGGTACTACCCAAGGGTATTGATTAACAACAAAAATTTTAAAGAGATGCAAGTGTTGAAGCATTAGATCCACAATAGAAATAGATGTTGAGGATGAACCTTGTGATTCAATAGTACAGGACGAAATCATACATATAGGAGCCAAGTTAACAAAAGTGATAGGTGGAGGAAATTAAAAAGTTCCCATGAGAGATGAATCTTTGAACATCCGAACATCAATACTATCAAAAGAACCCTTGGAATCACCAATGAATGGAACATTCGCACTAGTGTTAGTTCATGAATCAGTCATACAATACTCCAATTGATCTATGGTAACTACTTTTCCTTAATGAGGTAAGTGAAGGACTCTAAAAACTAAAGACACAGATGTCATCATTGCATAAAACCAACTATGTCATCACAAAATATTATAATCTAAGGGAGTGTCAACTACTTCAACTTCAATTGAAACAAACTTTCCACCTAATGTAATTAGAAATGTGGCAATGATTCCATGAGGCTTAAATTTATAACTATCAAATTCCTTCAACATGGGGTTTGAATGAATAATATTTGGAGAACCTAAGGATCTCCAACAAGACAAAGACGTTATGCAAGTGGAATCTCCTTCGTCAACAATACATATAAACATGTTTTTCACACATGAAGATGCTTGTATCTAGAAAGGAGTGTGTTGAGGAATCCTAGGCCAAGTCTAGTCATTTTCAAATGCAATCAGACAAGCATCTAAGGGATAAAACCCACCAATTGTAGTCAAAAATTATTTGTGCTACACTAGGTAGCTTTGAAGGACCTCTATGGTATACGTAGCACAAGGTGCTTGAGCCAAATCCTCAACAATAATGTAATTGTGAGTGGATTGAGCATTGAAGCTGTGCACAGACCTCTTAAGACAATTTTTGGGGGTGAAACACCGTATCATTGAATGGTTTCTTTATCTACAAAGAACCACCTAAATCTGATGAAGGAATATCATTATCAATATGACCACTCTCAATACTATCATAATTATGAGATCTAGTATGAATATTAACTTCTTAGTCATACATTTAGACGTTCTCATTTGTGGGACTGCCCCATTGTGAGGGATTACCCTACATTCCCCCTTATGGAAGTGTTGGGTGCATCACAACCATTTGTTGTTGTTGTTGCGAGGGAAAATGATTCGTTAGGAAAACAGGTTTCTATTGGGAATTTTGTTGGGATAATTATCGATGAATGTCATCCAATTAAGGACACTTGTGAGTAGGATTATCTTGAGTGCATATTTTTCAAGGGAATTTCATTGTCTTCATCTCACTAGTATCTCCCACATTAACATTTTTATTAGGGGAAGTCCCTTTCCCATGAGTAGAATTTTTCTTAGAGTATGTCGGTTTTCACAGTTCCTCATAATGGTGTATTAGATTTCTAGATATAAATTGTGTGTAGAGTTTTTGAAACATCCAACATTTTGAGTGGACACTCCACCAATCATCGGGGACTCTTAAAGAAATGTGGATTGAAAAGAGTGTTGAGGTGATCCAAAATGGATCTAGGAAGGCCTAAAAATCAAAGTTCTCATAATCGGACGAAACTAGTGTCATTGTGTCTGTCTCGTCGTTTTGATTATGGCCATATAATTGTTTCCTCAAACAGACACCGTATGCGAAAGTTGTTGCGTTCTGATCAAATTCTTAAACATGGAAAAAGTCAACTGGTCAAAGTCAATGCTGATGTCAGCAGTACGACAGGTGACATCAGGATGACATCAGCATGATTTCATGATGACATGGAATCACCAAGAGGTGACACGTGTCACTCAAATTCGTCACTTTCAGGCTAAGTTGGCACCTGTATGGATGCGACACATGGCACCGTACGGATGACACATTGCAGTCTGTACATGACATGGCATGTATGGAAGTGAGACACGTGGAAGGTACAACAGTGACATGGCATGTACGGTGATGATGTGGTAGGTACGATAGTGCGACACATGGAAGGTACGATGGTGATGTGGCATGTACAATGGTGACGTGGTAGTGTTGACTGGGCAGTTGACTAGACTAATGCGTCAGCAGTACAAACAAATCTCAGGGTGACACGTGGCCCAATAACAGGGTGCCATGTGGCACCCCAGATTTGGCCAAGGTTGGCTGGGTAAAAAAAAAATCCGCCTCGGAGGGAATCAAACCCGCAACCTCCAAGCTGGGCAATGACTTAACAACCAGGGCGCTAACTAACTGCGCTACACGTGGTGCTTGTTATGGAAACCGCATAAAATATATTTAAATTATTGATGGTGCGAATTTGGGGATAAGCCCCATTCGGTGAGGGCCAACCCTGACCGACCAGGGGCTGAAGACCAGGTGCCTAACAGACTAGGAGCACGTGGAGGTTTGGGGCTTGGCCACATGGGCCAAAGCCATGAGACCAGGAGCCTATACTGGAGGGGTCGGCACTAGCCCAAGGCCATATGGCAGTCCCCATGTGACCAAGAGCCCGAGGGTAGGGGGTTGTGCCCAGTATTTGCCCAATTTTTGGTTTTTAACCATATAATAGTTTTTTTTGATGATTTTAAGCCTATTTTTGGAGGATTTTGGTCATTTTTGGGAGATCTGGAGCCTTTTTTTAGGCCAGATATTGGGAGGAAGTTGGGAGGATATTACCAACTTCAAATATATATAAACCAAAGGTTCTTGGAAGCCTTGGAGGGGTTTAGAAGAGGATAAATGTTATAGAATTGTGAAGCCAAAGTCAATTTTATGCAAGGAAGCCATTGAGGAGAGGAACTTTGCGGGCCAATTCTGGGAGCTTCGCTCAACCGTTTTCAGTGTCGTCATTTGTGTTAGGTTCAAGAGGTTGAGAAGGAAACAGTTAGACCATTTTGTAAACCAAATGACACTTTTCAGATTTACTTTTGAAGCTTTGAAGAGAAATAAGAAAGCCTCACCCATTGAGAATAAGGCCCGGAGATGTAGGCGATCTTGCCAAACTCCGTTAAAAACTTTGTTGTTATGGTTTTCTGATTCTTTGTGCTTGTTTTTAGATATGCATATCTTATTATGGCTTCCATGTTATATCATTGATTCTTCCTCTTTCTTCAATTCCTAAATGGTTAATGAATTCATGCTTTTAAAACTTAACCATAGTCTTTAAAATATCTTTTTGAATCAAGTGGTATCAGAGTAGGTTGACGGTTGGTTTTTGAGTTTGCATGATTACCAGGGAAAAGTTGAATCGTGGTGAAGGCGAGCTTGTTGAAGAGAATCCTAAGATTGGATTGAGAAAGATAACTTCTCAAAGTGAGAAGATGGCATCGGAAGACGGACTTTCTCATATCGAGATAGAGTTTCAAAAGACTTTCTTCACCATGTCGGAGATGGTAAAGGTTTTGTATGGTGATTACTTGGAGCAGAAGAAATCGATTCTAGGTGAATCTTCAAAATCCAAAAGTGAAGAAGGAGATGATCCTACTAAACCTCCTCCTTCACCTCCTTCTTCTCCATCAACTTCTTCTTCTTCAAGTACAAGTTCCAAATCCACCGCAAGAAAACATTCCCATAAACATAAACATGATATGCCTTTACTTAAGCTTGATGTGAAGTTTGAATTACCCATGTATGATGGTGAATTCAAGGTAGAGAGGCTTGATAACTGGGTTAGACAGATGGAATTTTATTGTAGTGTGCAACAAATCAAGGATGAGGCAACTCAAATCAAATTGGAATCACTCCAACTTGTAGGCACAACATTAATCTGGTAGCAAAGAAAGTTGCAAAATGGCACACAACAAGTGGGTAATGTATTTCCATCATGGAAAGTTTTTGTTTCTGCACTTAAAAAACAATTTTATCCTTTGGGTTATAAAGAGAGGCTTTAATTGAATGGCAGTGTCTTAAACTAAGAAAGGGACAAACAGTGCAAGAATACACAGATGAATTTCATAAGATGGCATTAATGTTAAACATTCCATTACATACCCAAGAAACTCTTATGAATTATATAGGAGGTTTACCTGCACACATTCGTAACATTGTATTTATGTTTGGACCTACTAATCTTGATGAGGTTTCATTTCAAGAAACACACATTGAGGCAGGGAAAATAGGAGTTGGTGTATCAAGAGAATCATCTTCAAGAAAAGAGGAAAAAAGGAAGTGGAATGACAAGAAAGAAAATCCAGTGACAAGAAGGGAAGAGAAGCTCTCTTGAAAGCATTGCAAGAAAGAAGGGCATGATGATGACCATTGCTGGCAATTGCATCCCGAGAAGAGACCAAAATGGTTCAAAGAGAGGAAAGGGAGGGAAACAATTGCAACAACAAAATGACCAACAGACTTGGGATCAGATTTAGGTGATGAGTCTAAGATCACAGTGGTTGGTTTGACAGGTAAAATTGGTGATGGATATGATTCTAGATGCAAATTGTTTCACATAAGGGTGATAATGAAACACACTAAGATCAATACATTGTTAGATAGTGGATCTCAATCTAACTTGATTTCAGAGGAAGTGGTTAAACAACTGGGATTAAACACTCAAATGCATCATAAACCTTACTCACTTAAATGGATAAGTGACAATCATAAATTGCACATAACAAAGCAATGGACTTTAAAGCTTGCAATTTCATCAAAATTTGTTAGTCAAACCAATGAACTTTAATGTGTGATGTGGTGCCACTCAATGAATGTGGAATGGTATTAGGAAATCCTTATTTGTATGATGGAAAATCAATCTTCTACGGGGAACAGAATCAATATCACTTAATTAAAGAAGGCAATGAATATGTTGTACATGCTCATCACTTAAAAGCAAAACAATCTCTTCAAACAATGGACAATTAAGGAAGGAAACTCATGCAAGAAACACACCTATAATTGTGCCAAATCAAGCAATTGATCTTAAGCATGAACATGAGATGATTGTAGAATGGAAGTTCAATTATACTTTGCTTCAAGATAAGTTAATGTCGTGCAAGTACTACAAACATATTAGCTCATTTGTAGTCATATTTCTGATGTTATCATTGCTAATGTTTTCAACATGGATGGTAGTGGCTTCAGTAAGATGTGACAGAGTACAATTGTCTAAGAATATGATGTCAGTTTTCATGTTTTTTTTGCAATTGATATTGATAAGACAGGTGCACATGACAGATTTGAAAGACAGAGAACAAGTTGGGTGGCCTATCCCGCACTTGATGACTGGTTAGTACCCTTTTGGAGGATCAAAAGGTCTTAGTGGGGAGGTGTGATCCAAAATGGATCCAGGAAGGCCTAAAAACAAAAGTTCTCAGAATCGGACAAAACCATCCCCATTGTGTCCATCTCGTCACGTTGATTCCATCCATATACTTTTTTCCTCAAACGAACAACATATGCGAAAGTTATCACGTTATGATCAAATTCCCAAACAGGAAAAAAGTCAACTGGTCAAATTCAACGCTGACATCAGTAGTACGACAGGTGACGTCATCATGCTAACGTGGTGTCACAAGGAGGTGACACATGTCACTCAGATTCGACACTTTTAGGCTGAGTTGGCACCTGAACGGATGTGACACGTAGCACCGTACAGATGACATGTGGCAGTCTATACATGACATGGCAGGTATGGTAGTGCAACATGTGGCATGTACGTAGGTGACGTGGCATGTATGGTGATGATGTGGCAGGTACAAAAGTGTGACACATGGCATGTACGACAGTGACATGGCATGTACGGTGGTGACATGGCAGTGCTGACTGGGCAACTGACTGGACCGATGCGTCAGTAGTACAAACCAATATCAGGGTGACATATGGCCCAATCACAGGGTGCCACGTGGCACCTTGGATTTGGCCAAGGTTGGTTGGGTAAGAAGTTTGTTCCGCCTCCGGGGGAATCGAACTCGCGACCTATGAGATGGGAAACAAATTAACAACCAAGATGTTAACCAACTGCGCTACACGTGGTGCTTGTTATGGAAACTGCATAAAATATATTTGAATTATCGATTGCGTGAATTCGAGGATAAGCCCTAGTCCACGGGGGCCATCCCCGACCGACCAAGGGCTGAAGACTAGGGGCCAGTGCACCAGCACTAGCCCGAAGCCATATGGAAATCCCCATGTGACCAAGATCCCAAGGATAGGGGGTTGCGCCCATTATTTGCCCAATTTTGGGTTTTTAACCATGTAATATATTTTTTTAATGATTTTAAGCCTGTTTTTAGAGGATTTTTGTCATTTGTGGGAGATCTGGAGCCCTTTTTGAGGCCAAATATTGGGAGGATGTTACCAAATTCAAATCTATATAAACCAGAGGTTCTTGGCTTCCTTGGTGGGGTTCAGAAGAGGATAAATTCTATATAATTGTGAAGCCAAAATCAGTTTTATGTAGGGAAGCCATTAAGGAGAGGAACTTTGCGGGCCAATTTCGGGAGCTTCGCTCAACCGTTTTCAGTGCCGTCAATTGTGTTGAGTTCAAGAGGTAAAGAAGAAAACAGTCAAACTATTTTGTAATCCAAATGAAACTTTTATAATGTACTTTTGAAGCTTTGAAGAGAAATAAAAAAGCCTCACCCACTAAAACAAAGGCCTGAAGACGTATGCAATCTTATCGAACTCCGTTAACAACTTTGTTGTTATGGTTTGTTGATTCTTTGTGCTTATTTTCAGATATACATATCTTATTATGGATGCCATGTTATATCATTGATTCTTCCTCTTTCTTCAATTCCTAAATGGTTAATGAACTCATGCTTTTAAAACTTAACCACGGTCTTTAAAAGATCTTTTTGGATCATGAGGAGAGGATTATAAAGGATCAAATATGAACGTTGGTGTAACATCCACCAACCTAACCAAGGGAAATTACTATGTGGAATACAAATAAAAAACTAAATTACATCTAGCTAAAACAAGTTCATTCACAGTTAACTAATTTCCTACAGCTTTTAGCTATGAATTTAAACAAATTTAGCTACTGTCTACAACCATTAAATAGAATCATATACAACATGTTATTAACCAACATGAAATGTGCCTAAACAAATAATTACAACAACATATAAATCATTTTCATTTACACAAAGTTCATGCACAACAATAACACATGTAAATAACAGAACAATCAAGATAAAACACTTTTCTTTAAACAAGAGTCGTGCAACCAGTTGCTTGGGACGGACGTTACACCCAATCGTAGACTGATTGTTCTAAATATCAATATCCAGTCACCCTCGATATGAGGCTATTAATCCACAAAAGAGGGTGGTCTCTCACTATCCACTCACAACTTAGAAAACTCAAAACCCACAGATATCTTACTACAACTATCTCGGTTTTCCACTAGATCTCTTTCTCTTGACCTGTCCAACCCAAGGAATTTACCCCTTCACTGATCTCAATCCCTTGGGAAACCCATTCATTTATCAGGGTCTCTTTGGCACAGGTAACTAGGAATATCTCAGCTAGGAACTCAATGGAACTTGTTGCTAGGAAAACTACCAGCAAAACACAACAACCACTTGTTTTTTTAGTGAAACTCACTCAGGAGTTCACCCTTCAGGAATGGAAACTTGTCTCTTCATTTTCTAGCTCCAATTACGCTCCAATACGCTCCATCTTGATCTATAATTCTCCCTCCATGGTCGCACCAACTCCAATCTCTCTTCCTCGCTCTCCATTCACTCCTCATGCACAAAACTTGTCTAACTAAAATTGTTGTCCCAACCCATACAAATTTCCTCTCTTTGGATTGCCTTGCTTGACTCACACTCTTCCCCAAGATGATTGTACTCAACTCCCATGTTCCCAATAAATTTTGGATGTGACCACTCACACCCACCCTCTTACATGCATTCAGTGATTGGATTTGGGAACACTCAATCAAAAATTAGAAGGTTCATATACAAATAGAAAATTTAGGAAAATGGTTTTAATTAATATACATGGGTAATTCCCCCTTGGACCCCTCTTGGCCATTATCCTAGACACTCCCCTCTCTTGTGGATTAATTCATCCCCCATCTCTTGTCCATATCTCCTTATCAGTTGACATCACATTTTATTAATAAAAAAAGGAAATACAATTCAAATATTACATCGCTTGGCCGTAGCCACATATTATATCTACATAAGCATTAATTAAGATGGGGATTATGGTGGGGATGTTGCATTCCCCCTCCCCTACAATTGTGTTCCATCATCGGTGCACTCTATGTCGATATACATATATGAAAATTTACATCACAATACTTAGAAATAATATTCCGCAATTCAACAACTCCAGTAGGAGCTCCAACCAAACTATCATGTCCCTCTCAAATCGCCTACCCAAGGAATGCACCATTATTTTATCAAGGATAAACCAAGTGATGTACCATTTGTTTATCAAATTTAACCCAAGGAATGATCCATTCATTTATCAAGGTCCCCAGTGCAGTTGGCTAGGACTCTGAGATGTGTTTACAAAACTCTAGTTGCTCAAAATGGAGTCTTGCATTCCAGTTTCTTCAAAATTGTGAAACATATGTGGGTATTCTTCCCTCATTATTCCTCATGCTCCCATTTAGAATCTTCAGTACCTTAGTATTTCCATTGAAACTTTACCATCCCTATGGATTTGTTCCTAAGCACTTTGAATTTCCGGTCCAATATGTGTATTGGTTCCACCCGGAAACCCCCTTCATGTTCCACCTGAATCACATTCCAATCAATTATGTGGTTAGTGTTAGGAACATATTTCTTTAATAATTACACATGAAATACATTATGTGATCTAGGTATTTATTGGTGGCCACCCACCTATTCCAACTGGCTCCTCGTGTCCGTTTTTTATTCAGAGGTGGATATGCATGGCCTCTCACCTAATCCAACTGGATTATTTTGTATGTTTTCATGTCAGTACATCTTATTGTACTTTCAGGGTTGTTTTGGGGCCCTAACGTTGTTTTTTTTACTCGTCATAGTCAGACTATAGACGGAGTCAGAGTCTGGCAGCGAAATTTGTAGTTCTCTGAAAAACCTTTCCAACGGGCTATAACACACCTAAAATGGAGGTCGTATGCAAAATTTACGACCCTAGGAAGTTGAGGTACCAAATTACATCAACTTACCCATAGGGTCCACATGACTTTTGGCGTTTCACCTTCTAGGGTTAGGTTTTTGGATGTCTAGGGTTTTGACATTCATGAGTAATATGAAAAGGGCCTCTAGAGCCTCATTGTATTCCATTCTTCTCAGAAGGATGTGTGTAGCAGCCACATCTCTTCTCAGAGCTAGCTACCACCATTTGAGCAAGTTTCAATTCTGTGGTTTTACAGTTTCAGCCTATTTCATTATTTAATAAAAGATATTTTTCACTGGATATTTGTGTTATTCTTCCTATATTTGTATTTATTGTATTCATTCTGTTAATTATTTCGTTCTGCTCCTAAATATGGATCAGTGGTATCAAAGCAGTCTTCTCTTCATTTATTTTTCTGCAGGCATGTCCCCGACAAGGTTTGGGTACAGGAAGTTGGGACTCGAACCAATCGAGCCATTACCAGAGCAGTCACACCGAGCCTGACAAAAACCCATGGGAGATGAAAAGAAAGATGATGGAGCAGGAGATCCTATTAAAAAATTTCTCAAGGAAGACCTCGCACGACAAAGGAATGAAATGATGGACAAATTTGTCCAGATCCTTCGACGATTGCCCACAAGAGAAACATATTCATCAAGCGGCCATGCAACCCCCTTCAAGGTACAGGTAAATTTTGATATTTCATTATTTGAAGGACTGATAGATGCGGATGTTGTAGATAAATTGTTGAATCTGCTCGAAGGATATTTTTTGGTCCACAATTTTTCCGATGGGGAAAAGATCACTTTTTCTCTCCTCAAGGTCGTTCCCCATGTTAAAGACTGGTGGGATACGTACTCTGAGAAAAGGGCTATGAAAGAATCTACAATTTTTGTGGTGGCCCCTACATGGGATTCCTTCCGGGACGCCATTAAAGAATAGTACTACCATGTTGGAAGCTATGAGGACCAGTACACCAGATGGACCAACCTATGTCAAGAAATGGACCAGACAATACCAGACTTCCCCAATATTTTCCATACCCTACGCACCAAATTGGGTATCAAATATTTTGAGCGTCATCTGGTGCTCAAATACCACAGTTGTGTTCATAGATACATTCAAATAGAAATGGATTTCCTGGACATTGCCTCATTGGGCACAACTTATAGATACATTGTCAAGATTGAGCAGAAATTTAAGCAGAAACGGTGAGATTTTGGATCTGCAAGCCCCCCCTCACAGTCGAAGCAGGGAAAAGGAAACCCCAAACCACACAGAAAGGGACCAAGTCGAGATGTCCACCCTTAGGACAATTCATCCAAGCCGCAACACAATAAGGGAAACGAGAAGACGAAGAAGGACACAGGAAAATGGTGTGAGTACCATAAAATCCCCTGGCACAACACCGCCGAATTCCTCTCCAAGTAGTCCCTCGTGGTAGAGATGAAGGCTTCTGATTCAAAGGATGATTCTGATTCCAAGTCAAATCATGAAGGAGGGAAGCGGATTATCGATGTTTAACCTAGTGCCATGGTCGCTACCACCAAATTCCAGCCAACCGAACCAGAAGAACCAGAGGAAGGGGAGTGCCTCTTTCAACCACAGATGTGGTTCAAGGGGGCTCTGATTCATTTCATTGTTGACAGCGGTAGTTAGAAGAACCTGATTTTAGCAGAGGTCATCAAGTGGTTGAACCTACCAATGACACCGCACCCACATCCCTACACCATCGGCTAGCTTTGTCAAGGAAGAGATCTTCGTGTTAGCCAACAATGTCGTCTGCCCTATGGCATCAAGCCTTTCAAAGATGAGGTATTGTGTGATATTTCTCCGCTTGAATTTTGTGATGTTATTTTAGGACAACCATATTTGAGGAAGTGTTGTGTTGTGTATGGGTCTAGACCCTACAGTGTTATTATTACTTTGGGTAGACAATTGTACAGGATCCCAGAGGTGGCACCGCCTATTACTATTTCTTTAATCTCTGCTAAGAAATGCAGTAAGGTCATTTCACGGAATAGGAATTTCATCTTCTTTGTGATCCATTCTCACCGTAAACAAAAGGTCGTCACCACATATATGGCCTCTACACAATGCCTCTATTTGCAGCAGAAGCAAGTGGACGGGATCGTGGAAGAATACATAGACATTGTTGCCTCACCTACAGGGGTACCGACACACTACCAAGTCAAGCATCCAATTGATATTACCCCCGACACACCTCTACTTAAAGGACCAGTCTATCGGTGCTCGTTGATGGAGAATGAAGAAATCAGGTGTCAGATCCAAGAGCTTCTTCAAAAGGGGCACATAAGACCCATCTCCTCCCTTTACAAAAGCCCAATTGTACTGGTGCAGAAGAAGGATGGGACTTGGCAACTCTGCATTGATTACAGAGCCCTAAACAAAATCACAGTCAGGAACCGCTACCCCATTCCCAGGATTGATGACCTTCTTGACCAACTCAAGGGGGAAAATTTATTCAGCAAGATTGAACTGAAGTATGGCTACCACCAAGTTCCCATCGAACCAACTGATGTCTGGAAGACAACCTTCAAGTATAAAGAAGGTCTCTACGAATGGCTAGTCATGCCCTTTGTATTAACAAATGCACCATCCACTTTCATGAGTTTGATGGATGATGTATTGAGACCCTTCACCAACTCCTTTGTGGTAGTATATTTGGATGACATCCTCGTCTTCAGCAGAACGTGGGAGGAGCACATGCGGCATATTCAACAGGTTTTGAGCACTCTACGACAGCACAAGATTTATGCCAACTTGGAAAAATTCCCTTTTGGCATGAACAGGGTCCAATACCTGGGCTACATTGTTGATGATCATGGGGTACATGTTGATCCAGCTAATATCCAATTCATCTGTGACTGGCCAGCCCCGACCACACTGACCAAGCTTCAAAGCTTCTTGGGACTAGCCAATTTCTACCGACGGTTCGTGTTGGGATTTTCCCATATTGCATGGGCCCTCAGCTGGGTGACCAAGGGCGATGGTAGGGCCAAATTCGTGGGGGGGAAGGTGCATCAATGAGAATTCGATGATATGAAACATCGTTTGTGCTCAGCTCCAGTACTCTCCTTACCCGATCTGCAACACCCATTCGAGATTAAGACTGATGCATCTGCATATGTTGTGGGCGTAGTTCTCACTCAACACGGGCATCCGATGGCATACCACAGTGAGACACTCTCTGATACTATTTGTAAATACCCCACCTATGTCAAGGAAATGTATTCCATTGTACAAGCCTGTCGTCAATGGAAACATTACATTATGGAGAAAGAAACGATCATACACACTGATCACAATCCTCTGCAGTTCATAACAACACAGGGAAAATTACAGAACGATCTCCATCAAAAGTGGTCCACCTACCTACAGCAGTTCCATCTCAACATCAAGTATAAGACAAGTATCTCCAATTGTGTGATTGATCACCTCATTCGGCCTTTTTTGGCTGCAGTCACCACTGTGCTCCATTCCTGTGGACATGAAACATCGGAGTGGCCCCAACTTTACCAGCAAGATCTGGACTTTGCCACCACATATTAGCTCTTGTGTACAGGTGCCACTGTCATTGATTTTCACATTCAAGACGGACTCTTATGCCACCTAGGATATCTTTGTGTTCCTATAAGAGAGCGTGCAAAGATGATTTGGGAATCCCACTAGAGTCGGGTGGCAGGACATTTTGGCATAGAGAAAACTGTGGTTGTTCTTCAGAAACATTTTTATTGGCCAAAACTTCAATAGGACGTCAGAAAATATATCATATCTTGCATTGCCTGTGCCATTTCCAAGCCATCCATCAAGAAGCAATGCTTATACACCCGTCTTCCTATTCCTGAGAATCCATGGGAATCCATCTCCATGGATTACATGTTTGTTTTTTCGTCCACCAAGCACAGAAATGACTACGTGTTTGTGGTCGTTGATCAGTTTTTGAAGATGGCCATCCTCATAGCCTATAAGAATAACATCACAGTGACAAATACTGCTAAGCTCTTCTTGGAACAAGTTTGGGTCCACTTTAGGATACCGCAAACCATCATCTCCGACCGAGACAACAGGTTCCTCGACACCTTTTGGTCGAGTCTATGGTCTCTATTGGACACCAAGATCACAAAATCAATTGCTTTCCACCACCAAACTGATGGCCAAACCAACGCCGTCAATCGGATGATTGTGCACATCCTGCGCATGTACAATTATAAACATCCACGTACACGGGACAAGAGTCTCCCATATGTCCAACACAGTTACAACAAGGCTCTCCATAGTTCCACCGGCCATAGCCCATTTCAAGTGGGTCTGGGATTCCAACCCTTGGGACGCATTGATGTTGCACTTCCTCTTGCCACCGCATAGAAAGACTCTTCCCCTGACTAGTCTGTGATCGAAAAATCCACCAGATTCTTTGCACGGATTCATCACATCCACCAACATGTCAAGGAAATTTTGCAGAAATCCAATGCTAAGTACAAGTAGTGTCATGATCAACATAGGGTACCACACCAATTTCAGGTTGGTGACAAGGTTTGGTTACATATGCAGAAGGAGCGTCTCACCGAGCCCTATCAAAAGATTTTCCCACTTCGTTATGGGCCTTACACTATCACCAAGGATGTGGATAGCAATGATTTTGAGCTCAACACTCCACCCTTCCTTAGTTTGCATCCAGTATTCAATGTGGACCTCCTTCAGCCATATTTTCCACCATTATTGGACACCTCTGAGATCATCGAACAACGGACAACAACAAATATCAACCTTGACTGCATGGAACATGTATCCACCGATCAGATAGTGGAGACACACGTCAAGGGTACTCGCCAACAACGGATCCAGCTTTATCGGGTTGTCAATGAAGGGAACCTCCTACACCAAGGAAACTAGCTCACTCGGGGCCAAATCCAACAGAATTTTCCTCACCTAATGGGGGAACTCAACGTAATGTAGACCATTGCTTCCTAAGGTGGGGGGGTTGATCCAAGTGGATATTGGTGGCCACCCACCTATTCCAACTGGCTCCTCATGTCCATTTTTATTCAACACGTCTTTCTGTACTGCTTTATAATTGTGATTTCTATACTTCTGGGGCTGTCTGAAGCCTTACACATTCTCCAGGTGGATACTCGTGGCCTCTCGCCTAATCCAACTGGATTATTTTGTATTTTTTCATGTCAACACATCTTGTTGTTCTTCCAGAGCTGTTTTGGGGGCCTAAACGTTGTTTTTTTTACTCGCCACAGTCAAATTGTAGACAAAGCCAGAATCTGACAGCATAATGTGTATTTCTCTGGAAGACCTTTCCAATGGGCTATCACGCACCTAAAATGGAGGCTGTATGCAAAAGTTACGACCCTAGGAAGTTGAGGTACAAAATTACACCAACTTACCCATAGGGCCCACATGACTTCTGGCGTTTCACCTTCTAGGGTTAAGTTTTGGGATGTCTAAAGTTTTGAAATTCATCAGTAATATGAAAAGGGCCTCTGGAGCCTCATTGTATTCCATTATGCTCAGAAGGATGCACGTAGCAACCACGTCTCTTCTTAGAGATAGCTACCACCATTCAAGAAAGTTTCAGTTCTGCAGTTTTACAGTTTCATTATATTTCATTATTTAATAGAAGATATTGTTCACTGGATATTTGTGTTATTCTTCCTATCTATGTGTTTATTGTATTCAGTATGTTAATTAGTTCATTCCGCTCCTAAATATGGATCATTATGCACTCTCATGGATGCAGGAAATGATAGCATGTATGCAACTGGCCCTATATTTTCTAATATTTCGAAAGACACGCAATATCTCGCTGCCAACTTCGGGAAACCAACTAATATTATCGAACTTCTCTTTTCCTTTACTTTTAAAAACATGTGTTCTCCCACTTTAAAATCTCTAAACACTCTATTATTGTCTGCATAACTTTTCTGCCTATCCTGGGAAACCTTTAAATTTTTCTTTATCTTTTCCATCTACTCTTCCATTTCCTTCAGCAAATCTAGTCCAAAAACTACTTTGTCTGGTGGATTTTCTCAACTCTCTAGAGTGTTACACTTTATGTGATATAATGATCCAAATGGACTCACTTTTAATGAGGCTTGATACCCATTGTTATAAGAAAATTCAACTAAATGAATACAATATTCCTACTTTGATGGTTGATCCATCACATACATTCTAAGCATGTCCTCAATTATCCTGTTAGTCCTTTATGTTTTCCTATCTGACTCTCAATGATATGTTGTACTAAGATTTAAATTTGTTCCAAAGCCTTTGAACAAGCCTTTCCAAAAGTTGGAAGTAAACTTTGGGTCTATGTCTGAAACTATTGCCTTAGGCACTCCATGTAGCCTAGCAACTTCTTTCATATATATTTCTGCAATATTTGTTGTCTTGTGTGTATTCTTTACCGGAATAAAATGTGTTGTCTTAGTCAATTTATCCACCACCACCATGATGGAATCATGTTGCTTGATTTTTCTGGGCAACTTTGTAATAAAATCAACCATGACAACTTCCCACTTCCATTCCAGAATGGACAATGGTTGTAGAAAACTTGTTGGATGTCTATGCTTTGTCTTCACTTTATAACACTCTAGACATCTGGCTATGTAATTCACCACTTCCTTCTTCATTCCTAGCAAAAAATATTGGCTTATTATAACTGCAAATGTCTTCTGATATCTTGGGTGCCTAACATATGGCATATTATGCATTTCCTTTAGAAATTCATTTTTCATCTCACTAGAATTCGGAACATACACCTTACCTTTGTACATGATAATTCCATCTTCTTTTAGCTCATAAGAATTAAATTTCTACTGAAAATTACTTTGTTGTAATATTTATTTTATTTTTATATAGTGTTTATCTCAATTTGCTACTGCAAGTATTTGATCCTTCAGATCAGTCATGTACATGTTGATGTTTGCAATATGCACTTCATGATCTCTCTTGCTGAGTGCATCGACCAATTTATTGTATTTACCCTTTATATGCTTAATTTCAAAGTCATATTCACTTAGGAATTCCATCCATCTAGTTTGTCTGGAATTCATTGTTCATTGTCCAAATAAATGCTTCTTACTACATTGGTCTGTCCTTAGCTCGAATTTATTACCCATAAGCTAATGCCTCCACATTTTCAATGCATGTTCAATCGCTACTAACTCCAAGTCATGTGTAGCATAATTTATTTCAATATATTTTAGTTTTTTGGATTCATAACATACCACATAATCCTTTTGACTGAGAAATCCCCCGATCTCTTCCTTGCATGCATCAGTGCACACAACAAAATCTTCGTTTGGATCTTCAATCTTCAATATGGGTGAACTTGTCAATATTTCCTTCAATTGTTGAAAACTTTCTTCACACTTGGAAGACCATTCAAACTTCACTCCCTTCTTTTGCAAAGAAGTGATTGGACTTGCAATCTTTGAGAATCCTTTTATGAATCTTCAATAATAACCGATAAGACCCATGAATGATCTGACCTATGTGACATTCTTTGGCACTGGTCATCCTCTAATGGCCTCGATCTTCTCAGGATCCACTGCTATCCCATCTGATGAAATTATATTCCCCAAGTAGTGAATCTTCTTTTGATAAAATATGCACTTACTTAGCTTAGCATACAATTTATGCTCTCTTAAAACTTGCAACATCATTATTTAAATGGTGTTCATGTTCCTCTTATGACTTAGAGTAGACAAGTATGTCATCTAGGAGCATAATCACAAACTTATCCAGGTACTCCCTGAACACTCCATTCATCAAACACATAAATGTTGTTGGGGAATTTGATGGTCCAAATGATGTTACCATGACTTCATAATGCCCATATGTTGTCCTAAATGTTGTCTTGTTGATGTCTTATTATTTTATCCTTACTTGATGATAGCCTGATCTCAATTCAATCTTGGAAAATATTCTTGCACCTTTCAATTGATCAAACAAATCATCAATTCTTGGAAAAGGATATTTGTTCTTTATTGTGACCTTATTAAGTTGTTTGAAATAAATACACAACCTTAGGGTTCCATCTTTCTTATTTACAAAAAGAACTGGGGCTCCCCAAGGTGACACACTTCGGCATATATACCCCTTATTTAACAACTCTTCAATATGCATATGCAACTCCTTCAATTCCGGTGTGCCCATTATGTAAGGTGTCTTGGATATTGGGGAAACTCTTGGCACCAAGTCAATAGACAAATCAATGTCTCTATTTAATGGTAATCCTGGGATTTCTATAAAAACATCTTCAAAATCCATTAAGACCAGATGGTCTTCAATGCTTCCCACTTTATCTTTGGTTTCCTCTTCCATATGGGCTACAAAAATCTAACATCCCTTCCTGAAACTCTTTTTCAACTGCATAGATGAAATCTCTCTAACAACTACATCTCTTAGAATGCCTTGAATCTTTCCTTGTTGTCATTCTTCATCAAGACATGTGATTTTCTTGTTGTAACAGTCTAGGAAAACATGGTGTTTTTACAACCAATCCATCCCAATTAGGCAATCATATGAACCCAATGGTATGATCTTTACATCTACCTTGGTGTTGAGTCCATTCATGACTATCGGACAATCTTTAACCAACTCATTGATCTTCCTCTTAGCTCCCATGGATAATTGAACTAACCAAGATTTCTTATTCTTAATCCTTTGCAAGTGAAATATTTCAACAATATTAGCATTTATGTAACTATGGCTAGCTCCAGAATCAATCAAAATTGTTATCGGTTCATTATTGATCTTACCTTCCACTTTAATCACAGGGGATCGATATTCTGCTTGCTTGTTGTCCAAGGATACATAAATCCTTGGCATGCTTCCTCTCATGTATTCCATTGTTTCAACCTCTTGAATGTTGTGAACAGTTCTCATTCTTTCTCCTTTGTGAGGGCAGTCCCTATATAAGTGATTTCCCTCAAATCCCCAACATTGAACAGATTGTTGCCTTGGTCTTTTCCCAAATGAATCTGTAGTCTTGTGCTCATTTTGGGCTGATTGACCTTGTTGATTTGCTTGGGTGTTGTTCTTGAAAAAGGGTGGCTTAAAATATTTCTGCCTTTTATCATTTTTCCCTTTCATCTTGCCATTCCAAGCCTTTTGGAACACTGGCCTTCCTTTGCTATGCTCATAAATATGCATTTATCTCCTTATGGTTTCCTCCAAAGTCTTGGGATTATCATATTGTATCTTGTCACTGTAGAAGGAGGGTAACCCACTTAGAAACCTTTGGATTTTGACTTTCCCATCCTTGATGAAGTCAACATACTTCAACAATTCTAAGAACCGCTTCTCATATTCTTCCATTGTCATGGTTCCCAACTTGAGTTCAAAGAACTCTTTCATTTTTATTTCATAGCAATGCCAGGACAAGTATTTCTCTTGGAAATATTCTTTGAACTGCCTCCATGAGATCCTCTTCTCATCAAGGTTCTTGGCTTGTTTGAGCTTATCCCACCACATGGTTTCCTTTCCTTGCAAGTGGTAGCTGGAAATTCTAGCTTCTACCCAAGAGGAGTATTCCTGCAACTAGAAATATTTATTCATTTCTAACAGTCAGACCTCGTCCTCTTCTCCTTTCTTGTTCTCACCATTGAAAGTTAGTGTCTTAATCTTCTTGAGCTCACCTTGCAAGATGTTTTCCTCATGAATTCTTCTTTTCCTTCAAACATGAGACACACTCGAAATTCTCCCTAGTCTTGAACTTGCATGATTCCTTCTAGTGGACTGCTTTGGAGAATGATGATGCATTCTCATGCTTATTGACTGCATATCAACCCTTTTGCTATGGGATATTGATGTTGACACTTGTCTAGAACTAGTTGCTTGCTTAGTTCCAGAATCCTTGTTAACTTGCTTATGTAACATGTTTAAGCTCTGAAGTATCTCCTTATGATCCTTCATAATCCTTTCATTATCATCTCTATAGCTCTGCACTTCCCTATGCAGGCTTTTCATATTGGCAGGATCCTACCTATCTCTTCTTCCATTTGACTATGTCTCAACATTCCTCGTGATGACATGCAAACCTTTGACCTCTTCCTCATGGTTGTAAGATATTTGAGAATATTCCATAACTCCATTCCTCATATAAGAACCAAAGCTTCCTTCTTGTACCTCTAATTCTGCAAGAAATGTGCCTGCAATAATTACTGTTATAAACATGCATAGAATAAAACATTCATTCCATTAGAATATAGGTATTTATTCATCAATTCATGAAGGAAATATTGTACCAATTCAAAATTTTATTTCTTAGATGCATTCCCCTCTAAATCATCTTTCCATTGGCTATTCGTTTTCTCAAATACGAGCTCCGACCTGAAAGTTATGTTCCGGAAAAGTTTAGGTTGTTTTACCCAAATTACCCATGTATACTACATGTGTCTTCCTTGTCTTCTAGCACATTTTCAGGTACCCATAACCAAAATATGACTTCATCGTTGGTTTCTATGTGTCATAATATTTCCATTGACTACTATTGTGCCCCAAACAGACTTCTAAGCATGGAGTTATGCCTTCTGGAAGTAAAACTAGTCCCAAAATTTCACCCTCACTGTTTTGGTTGTAACTTTCTCATACGAGCTTTGTTTTGCGAACCATTTATCTCATTGGATAGATCTATATGAGTTCTTTTATTTGAGCTATAAAAATAGAGTGTACCTTGCTCTAATCCATTCTTGTGGTTTTTGACTAGCTAAAAACGTCATTTAAGGCCTCGAAAATGCCCCGCAAGTTAATGACCTTCAAAAACCACAAAAATTCACATAAAACTGATTGTTTTACTACTGAAACAACCCTTTAGATCTCAACCATTGATCTCAATTCAGGAGAAATAACTACCATTGATATAAATCTATCAGCCATCAACATTTTCCTTTGGACACGTCCAACTCCTTTCGACGCAACCATTGGCCATAGACCCATTTCCCCGACGACCAATTTTCAACACATCTTTAAATCGATTGATTCAACCATCGGTCATCGAAGATATTCATTGGAGAATGGAAATTATTACCGATTTGGTCGATGCCCAACCATCAACCATCAATGATCCCCGACGACTATCAAATATGCTTTCCGAAATTGACCAACTTGACCATCGATCATTGGCCACTTTTGTTGGTTGTCGTGGAAACTATTGATGTGGCATGACACATGGATGCAAACGTGGCATAACATGTCATCCTGAGGTTTCAAATTGGGTGAAGTGGCATGACACATCATCATCATTTTCCCTTCATTGGCCATTAGTCGATTCTCTTAGACAACCTGAACACTTTGTCAAATCTGTCGATGCCCAACCACCGACTCATCGACCATCGATGATTCCCATTAATGATTGAAAACACTTTGATGGATTCGACCAACCCCTAACTATCAACCATTGGTGGTTAGATATGTATTATGACCGACCCAAACTCTTCTCCCTTTCGGTTGACCCAACCATTGTTTGTCGGCAATTTCTCTTGGTGAAATTTAACACATAACAAATTTTCGACATTTCTTCAATTGATCTAGACCGTCGATTTTATCCATTTTACAACCCCAGAAATAAATATTGGTCATTGATTGTATCAAATTCCTCCAACTCTGTCGATTCCCTTCCATCTACAATTGACCATTGGTGTTTTCTCTTGGTGAATTTACAACACTTCACCAAACTCGTCGATCTAACCATTGGTCGTCAACGGATTTTGTTCTCGAACCTCGCACTTAGAAAAAATTTGATCACAGTCCAGGTGAATCTAAACCATCGATCTCCTTCAACTTCCAAACTTCGAAATTGAATCTCATCCATTTATTTGATCAACCTTCCAAATGGCTGAACCTTTACGAATTTTTAAATTTATCAAGACAAATCTCGATCGTTGATCTTGAGATCAAACACAATCTCATCCCTCGATTCACAAAACTCCCTACAACTCTACAGGCGGCCATTAAAACTCAAATTTCGATCTACAAATTCACCACTTGGTTCCATGGAACCTCTTAAACATTTTGGATTCGTTTAAACCCATATTTCACTCACGATATTGGGGATTTCTCTTTGTTCTTCTCTATTTTTTCCCAAATCTGCAAAAGTGAATTTCACCAATTCTCTCTAGTTCGATCCCATCCAATCCCGGTGTTTGAAGACGCTCTAATACCATAATGTAATGTCCCCCAGCCCAATCGAGGGACATTACGATGTAGAATACACATAAAAATGTAAATTACAACTAGCTAAAACAAGATTCACAATTAATTAATTTCATGTAGCTTTCAGCTACAAATTAAAACAGATTTAGCTATTTGTTATAGCAATATTTGCCTCACCTTATGCAAATTTTCTCAGAAGGCCTTTTTCCATTTCCCTATGGAGACTTGAAGTCCCTTTTTGCAAATCCTAGACCTAAAAATAATATTTTTCCACATATACGTGCCCTACCTATTATACAACATGTGTATATGCAGGTTGCACCACTACAACTCACATACATCAAGTTTTGTGCCCAAAATTAAAAAATGGTGTCGGGTTTCCATGTCACATCACGAGATCCATGATCCTTGACCTTCCACATACTAGAAACGTTATGACTCGGCCCTTCAATTCCACTTGAAGGCTATAAATGGGCCAAATCTGAGCTATGGAAAAGAGGAGAAGAATTCAACTTTGAGAGAAAAGTTACTCTGGAGAAATTATTCACTTCATATTGAGTTTGCATCCCTTTATCCTTTTAATTCTGAACACATTGTTCAGCCCCCAAGATCTTCCCTACATGATTGAGAACCTCATTTTCTCTCTTATATGAGTGTGCCTTTGGTGGAGGATTGAAGTGGTGGAGGCCCAACTGGAAGGGACTTAGTTTCTCGGTTCTTAACCGTGCTGACATGGAAGTTTGTATTTCATTCACTTCTATTGATTACATTTTAATAGAAATACTCTTTTCTTGTCTAATTAATATCTTGAAAATATTTGAATTGTTATTCCATGGGCATATTTGTTATGAATGTTGATGGATTATGTTATTGAATGTGCTAACATTATATATTATCACCATATGCTTGTGTTTCTTGGTTGTTGAGGACAAGTTGCAGGCGTATTGCTTTGAGTCAAGTGCTCAACGGTGGACTTCATCGAGCGTCTGGATGAGGTAGGATATTTATCTTGTCTTGTTAGCATATTTGTTTATATAGCATACCTGAGATTAGAGTTGATTTCTTCATTCATTTCCATCCGTTGTGGTTTACCCCTAGCCATAGAGAGATTTTCCTCATAACACTACTTTCTACAACCATAAAATAGAAGCATCTACAACATGATAATAACCAACATGAAATGCAGCTAAACAACTCATTACAACAACATATAAATCATTCTCATTTACACAGAGTTCATGCACATCAATAACACATGTAAATAACACAACAATCAAGATAAAACACTTATCTTTAAATAAGAGTCATGAAACCAGCTACTTGGGATGGACGTTCCACCCAACCATAGACTAAATTTTCCAAATATCAATAGCCAGTCACCCCTGAGCTAAGGCTAGTAATCCACAAAAGAGGGTGGTCTCTCATTGTCCACTCACAACTCAAAAAACTCACAACCCACTAATATCTTCCTATAGCTATCTCGATTTTCCACCAGCTCTCTTCCTCTCTACCTGCCCAACCCAAGGAATGTACCCCTTCACTAATCCCATTCCCCCAGACATCCCTTTCATTTATCAGAGTCTCTCTGGCACAAGTAACCAGGAATCTATCAGTTGGGAACTCAAGGGAACTTGCTGCTAGGAAAACTACCAGCAAAACACAACAAACACTTGTTGTTTTAGTGAAACTCATTCAGGAGTTCACTCTTCAGTCCTAGAAACATGGCTCTTCAGTTTCCAACTCCAATTATGCTCCAATACACTCCAACTTGATCTAGAATTCTCCCTCCATGGTTGCACCAACTCCAAGCTCTCTTCCTCGCTCTCCCTTCTCTCCTCGTGCACAAAACTTGTCTAACTACAATTGTTGTCCCAACCCATACGTATTTCCTCTCGTTGGATTTCCTTTCTTGACTCACACTCTTCCCCAAGATGATTGTACTCAACCCCCATATGCCAAATAACTTTTGGATGTGACCACTCACACCTACCCTCTTACATGCATTCAATGATTGGATTTGGGAACACTCAATCAGAAATTGGAAGGTTCATATACAAATAGCAAATTTAGGAAAATGGGTTGAATTAATATACGTGGGTAATTCCCCCTTGGACCCCTCTTGGCCATTATCCTAGACACTCCCCTCTCTTGTGGATTAATTCAGCCCCCATCTCTTGTCCATGTCCCCTTAGCAGTTGACATCACATTTTATTAATAAAAAAAATGAAATACAATTCACATATTACATCGCTTGGTCATAGCCACATATTATATCTACATAAGCATTAATTAAGATGGGGATTATAGTGGGGATGTTACAGTTGGGGACAAAGTGGAAAAACCCTAGCCATTATAATTAATAAGAATGTTTATATTATTTGTAATTAATGAAAAATTAATTAATTATAGGTTAGTGAAAGGTAATGATGACAAGGTTCAAATAATAAAAATAGAGTCAAAGGTTAAGTAATCAATAAGGAATAATGATCAAATAATCCGCTAATCAAGGGTTAAGATACTTATGGGAGGATTATATAACGATCAATAATAATTAGAATTAATTAGGAATATAATCAAAGGGTTAAGGTTAAGTAATAACTATTGAAATAATAATAATAATAAAACTTGAATAATTGATGGAATGATACTTGAGGCAAGATTGAGATAGAATTAATTAATTAAAAATACAATACAATCAAAGGTTCATAATAATTAGAATTAAATAAAAATATACAATCATAGGTTCAGGGATAGTTATAGTATTAATTAGCCAGGGTTTAAGTGAGAGAATCAGAGGGGGGGAGGAGAAGGGTTCCCTTTAGATTAGAAAAGGAGAAACACAGAGGTTTAACATTAGAGACAAAAGGGGGAAATTAAATTAGGAGGATAAAGGTAAATGAAACCAACAGAGGAAAGGGGGGAGAGGGAGAGAAGAGGAAGGAGAAACAATTTAGGTTTGATTCCTAAGGCGATGAATGATGGACTTCCATGATTGGTTGAGTATGTATCCATTATCCCAGTTAAAATTGTTTGGATGTTTTTCAATTTTCAAGGCTTTGTGAATTATGTGAGATGGGTAATAGGGTGTAGAGGCCAGGATTTTAATTTGATCAAAACCTATTAAGTGTTTATAACTTTAATAATGCTCAACAATAGTTGATTTAGAGATGCGATTATGGATTGTGCCAACAATGTGTTCTTTGAGACGGGATTTGAAGGATCTGCTAGTTTGGCCAATGTATGATTTTACACAAGATCAAGGAATTTTGTAAACTCTTGGGCCAAGCATTGGGTCAAAATTATCCTTGGCATATCTAAAAGACTATTTTAGCGTTTTGGAGGGTATGAAGACAATTTTGACATTCTTTTTACTGAGAATTTTGGATATGAGATCAATAGTTCCTTGGATGTAGGGAAGATAAATGAGATCCAGGGGTGGGAAGGAAGAGTGAGAGTTGTTCGATTTTGGCTTATGGGATGAGCATAAAGCTTTGTTAATTTGAGAGCTAGTGTAACCATTGGACATAAGATCCTTGGTTAGATGGCATTTTTCCTTCTCAAGGAATTGAGGGTATAATATATGAATGGCTCGAGTAACAAGATTTTTAAGGATAATGGATTTTTGAGAAGGATGATGATGGGATTGGGCATGAAGTTATATATTAGTGTGAGTCTTTTTCTAATAAACCTGGTGGGTAAGGGATCCATTAGGGAGGTGAGTGATGAGAACATCCAAGAAGGGGAGGGAATTGTGTTTTTCTATTTCCATAGTGAATTGGATATGGGGGGAGATGTTATTTAAATGGTTGAAGAAGGAAGTAAGCGAGGAATATCCATGTGGCCAGAAGCAAGTGATAAATTTCCATGTGGCAAGGAAGTAAGCGAGGAATTTTTCTTCTTATTCCTCTTTTTGTCTCCAAATTTTGTAGCATTCTTCGAATTGGTGGATTATATTGAATGAATGTCGTAAGTATAAGTAGGGACCGAGGCATTTTGTGATGTTGGTGAAGTTGTGGGAAGATTAGAAGATATGCTCATATAACCCATTTGACATGCCAATTGGCCAATTGAAGTATGGGAAACAGAACCAATAACACCATCAGCATGTGGTTTTGGGGTAAGATTTAGAGGATCTATGATGGACAACGAGCATGAGGTATCAACTCATACATTGTGTTAGATTGAGAATAAATAAAATCTAGTTGCTAAGTGCACATTATAACATGATCTTTAGTTAACCCTCATGACATAGATACATCCTTCATGATATTAGACAATAAATACTTAACAAACCAATCCACGAGAAATCATTCTGGAATCTAATCTTTGATGAGCCTATGCCTCCATATACACTCATGGATATGATCAAAAATTTGAGTAGTGGTACTCTAATATAAAGATGTCAAAATTTCAGTTATGATTTCATAACTTATTGAAGGAAGTTCAAAATGGGTCAAAAGGCCATCACTAAGGACAAAATATCATGGAATGAAGCACCCAGTAACTCAAGGTACCATTTTGTGGAATTCCCTATCAGGTTTCACTGGAAAATACACAATCTAATACTATTATCGACCAAGGAGTTTGAAGAGCATCATAGTTGAAATGACATAACGTGGGTATAACAATCTTCTCTGGGATTTTTCTCAATTTTAGGTATGTCTGATGGTAATTTTTTAGGAATAACTAACGAATGGAGTTGATGATTGATGGGGTAATTTGTCAAGTATATGAATCTGATAAGTTCAAGGTAGCCAAGAATGGAAACCGAGTGCTAGAAAATGTATTGTGGTGGATAAATAATGGACCTTACAGTCCTGATGAAATCATGGATACCCATACCCCACCTCCCCAAGAAAATGATTTCCCCTAGTGACAGTAGTACTAGCATTTATAGCTAGGTCAAACCTAGGATTAAGGTTCCAACCAAAACGAAAACATGCATTAAGTGTATCTAAACTACCTATGGGTATACCAAAAACAAGAGGAAACTCGTTACCCCCATTAAAACCAAGGCTTTGTCCCTCACTATAAATGAATCTACACGTAGATACATGTGGAGTCATAGCGGGCATACTAAAGAGAGGTAAAATGGTGTAAGGAAGAGATGTGACCTACGGTATTTCCTAAAAAGGAACACATGGTGCTTGAGGCATAGGTGTGGGATTGACTATCACACTAACTAGTGGAATGGAGGAAGAAATTGTGGATCCTCCACACACATTAGGTGAAGCAGGACTAGGTACTCCCATATTGGATGACCCACTAATTCCTGACATCATGTGAGAACTTCTCAAAAAGAGAAAAAGGCCACCAAAATGAGGTCCACCCAACTAGACATCTAAAGGGTTCAAAGGCTCTATCAAAGTGGAATTAAAATGAAAAGGGAAATTTTCATCAATGAATTCAATATCCACATGTTCAACATCCTTTGAATCTGATATGTGAGTCTCAATAATTTTGTTTGAGTCATCTGATACAGACATCTTCCACCTTACGACTAGGAATTCTTATGTCTAAGGAGGAAACCCTTGTTGCCTACAAGAGCGGTGAAGAGGTTGGTTAGCCATGGTGAAAAATGTGTTTGAAATAGAAGAAAAACAAACCTAGTCCAACTAGACACAATCACAGAGCACACCCTTGCAAATATACAAGCTTCAACATTCAAGAAAATCGATGTTCAAAGGGGCCTTCCAAAAAACAAAATCCCGGGAGAAATCAAATCCCCAATACCTAGCTATAAAATGTGTGAGAGATAGTTACAATAACCTTCATGAAACAATCATCCAAAGTGAAAGTACCCTTGTGAAGATAGGCACCCTCCAGGAAATATGAAATGGATATTCTATGAAATGGATATTGTAATCACCTGTGTGATACCCTAGGAAAAGCCACTAAATTTACCACTTCGCAATTGGTAGCTTGGGAGAATAGTAGTGGATCAAGTCTATGTGCATGGGTAGGGAATATATGACTAAGTCCTTAGCCTAAAGCTCTAGAGAAAAGTGGCATCACTCTAAGGGCTGCCACTTCATTCCAAAAATCCCATACACGTGATATTCCACCAAACAAGAAGAGAGGGGATAATCTTCTCTTCTTTCTCATCTTGACCTAGAGATTGACACATGTGTTAGATGTTCTTTCTTGGCAATTGTTCCTTGCTACTAATGGGTTTGTCTCTCATTAATCAATTCCTAATTTAGTTATGTAGCCTTTGAGAATGAACTCTCCAACCCTACACCAAAGCCCTAGAACTTAGACTAAGATGTATTTGCTATAAAGAAAACTTATAGTTAATTTTAGATTAGTGTTACTTTTAAGTCTATTGTTTACTCAAAGTATGAAATGAACTTCGGTGATGTTCTTGACTCTTTCAATTAAGTGATTTATTAAAGTGATAAAAAGTGCAAGAGGTTTGTTTCCTTTCGATGAACACTGTGTAACTGGAACTGAGCAAGAAGTTCTTTTTTTTAACTTTTCAAATAAAGATGCAACAATCACTCCTAAATAAAAATACCCAAAAAAAATTTAGACCTCTAAAATCAAACCAACTCCAACACACAAATTCTCACTAAAAAAATATTTTGCAAAAATATAATGCAATTCCCTTCAACTCTTTCACTATTTGAATGATCTAAGAGTGCAAATACCTAATATGATTAAACAATGACATGTATTTATTTTAAGCCCATTTTCAATTCAAATGAACTAAACATGCAAAATCTAAGACGATAAACAAATGTAATGTGATCTCTTTTTAAACTCTTTTCCTATTCAAATGAGTTTAATATGCAAATATCTAAGGTTCACAGGCCAGTCAATGATCACCACCAACTTTTCATAGTAGATAAATACTCAATCAAATAGACAGAAGCTTAGAAAACCCAAAAAAATCACCTACGTGACTCGAGTGCATCTATATATGTGTAGCAACAAGTGACCATATTGGTATGGACATGAGTTTTTGTGCAGAAACACACGAGGAAATATTGTGGACCCAGTTTGTCAAAAGAGAAATTACAGTTGGTCATGTTTGTTTCTAGGAATAGTCGCAAGTGTAGGGAAAAATAGGAAATTTCATAAAAATAACCTCCCATAACTTGATCAAATAGGCTTGCAGGCACTTAGGATTTAATTGAACGGAATTACAAGGTCTCCAAAATCTTCCTAATATGAAAAAGAGAAAGAAATCACTCAGAAAAACTAAGGAAATACCTCTAAGTTCTTTCCCTGGTGGAGTCACCCACTCTGTTATAGGGTAATTTGTATACATATAAGTAGTCAAAATCTCCATTGAACAAGTGTAATTCAATGATAGACAGAGGGATAAACAACATCTTACTTTCTCCTAAAGGCTAAGTCTAACATGTGTTTTCAAAAGTAAATGAGAGAAGGAAGAAGGTTCATACTTGATCCATATGGTTGTCCAAAGTGTTCAATGACTTTCATGTAATCTCACTTTATCTCGTCTGATTCACCAACAACCTGCATAAGCATTCAACAAACAATACCTTTCTCATTCTTTCACAAAATAGCAAATATAAACTTGCATAATTAAAGTATTAATCTAACAATCTCAAGCTAAACTAGATCCACAAAACCTCATTAAAGATGCAAAAGAGATCCATAAATATAGATATTTTTGGGGGAGGAAGAAGATAGATCTATATTTATTGAATCAAGGAAACAACAATTATGATTACCCAAAAGATATCCATAAATATAAATACTTTTGGGGGAGGAAGATGATAGATCTATATTTATTGAATCTGGGTAACAACAATGACAATTACATTGAGATTAACCATTGTACTCATAGCTCCAAGGCCCAAAGTCCTTCTTAGTCCCAATTCCACCTCCATCAAGCAAGCATGATCCATAATCGTGTCATGGAAATATAGCCAAGTGAATGGCTAATAGTTTTCACGTAAGTTATGATTACACTAATGGTGATGCATATCACTCAACAACGACAACAAACTCAAGACAAAGGATTCTCACTACAATTCAATAGCATAAGGATGCTTGCACATAAACTCTCATCCCTTAGCTTTGGTTCTCATACTTACATATTGAACTTGAAAAGCTAATGATAGACCACATGGCATGCGAAATTTGAAGGTACAGGCCATGCATGTCTTTCATGCAAGCCTTTTGGCTTTCACAAACTAGTTTTTTTTAACTTTCCTTTTGACTTATCTACTTTCCGAAGATTTAAGGAATGGTTGTAGATTTTGTGTTGGAAAACCATGACCGACCACGCCTGTTCCATTTGAAATTCGTGGTTGACCACTCTTTCTGCTAGGAAAAAATGTGGCCTTAAAATCCTTTTGTTAATTAAGACTTCTATGAGCAAAATATTTGTGATCTAATGGTGTATTTTGGTCCTCTACATCTACCTTGGCCCCTCAAATAGAGGTGTAACACTAATAATTTGAGATTGCATTATGAATCATGTTTATCTTTCTCATCTATTTTTTACCATTTCCATGGGGACTCCCACCTTTATATTTGATTTGTTTTGTATTTGTTGTGTTTAGTGTTGCACACATTGTTTTGCATAATGTCTTGTTGTAGTTTGTCACATTATACTTGCCTCCTTTGCATTCTTAATTGTCACTTACCTTTTCCATACTTCTTTGCATTTCAGACATATCCTACCTTGGAGGAAACACACTTATGAGTGTCCACATCCTGCACATTGCATTTTTCTTTCTTTGGGAATAGGTTTGTTCCATGCACTTGGAACATAGTTGTTCACCCGCGACATTCATCTCCTCCACTATATCATGGCATTATTTTATTCATGTTCAAACTTTATAATATAAAAGAGACAAAAAAAATCAAATATTTATAGATGGGGAAAACAATTGAGATTTCTATAATTTTTGTATATGTGATAATGATTAATCTAAGTCACCCTTGAACAAAGAACTTGTCTTGAGATAGTTCTTTATAGTCAGGTTTTAGTACTTCCTTAGAAATTGTACCATGATTCTAAGTTTTTCACTCCTCCAATTAGTTACTCTTTAAATCCCTATGGAAAATACTTCAATACCTAAAGCATTAATTGTTTATATCATAGGTCATTTTGGCATCTGTTGTTTCCCAAGTCAGCATTGTATCATGCTTATGTTTAAAGAATGTTCTTAACTTGTGTCGACCATTCCTCAAATTTCTTGAGCATCCATGTTGCCCTTCCATATTGTCCAATTGTTATCAATTTGTCAACATAACCAATGTTTTCTCATGCTAATATGGAAGGATTCATCATTTCCTTCTCATTGGTGGGTCTTCTCCTATCAACTGTGATTCATTTCTCTAGGAGATAGACTTAAATTCAATAGCACCTTGAGACTTACTTTCCTTATTGGTAAGTTGTCTTGCATGTATAAGATAGCATTCATCATTGATTGAGCGGTTTCCCCTGTGTTCAATGACATGACCTTTATTCACATAGTGGGATTTGTGTTGTACCTTGGATTCCATTTTCCTTATTAGTGTAATGTCTTTCCTCTTACAATGATTTATATCATTAGTTATTTCTTAGAGGGTCTTTCTTGTGTACTATTTTCATCCGATGCATTTGAAAAACACACTTGGTGGTGTGTTATTTTCGGCGATTGTCCAAGACCTTCAAATCAAATCACGTTCCTTATACTTTCTCATGTTGGTTGATAAGAGATTCCTTAATACTCTCCTCACAAAGAATTTCTTCCTATAAACATAGAGCCATTTTCTCTAGGAGTGAGATTTAGTGATCTTTATAGACCTTGGCACTTATAATCATCAGTGGTAGGTTCCCTCGTTATTGATAGTGGGTATACATTAATGATGCATGCTCAATGGATATGAATTTGTTTGACATCAATACATCTAATTGACACTTGCTAGAATGTACTAGGTGCCTTGTTTCCCATTATCATCATCGATGGTTTACCTCACATCTATTGAGGATATACATCAATGTCCCGTGATTAGATGGTTTCTCCCATGTTCAACTTCATATCATTTACTCACATGATGTAGATTCATACTTATGATGGATATGGATTGAGTGCCTTCAGTTGTAATGACATCTCCCTTTAATTCCACTACTTGAGTTGTTTACAAGGTACCACTTATATGTATTACATTGGTACTTATGGAGAACCAATTTTGTACTATTCCCAGTTCTAATTGTTCTCGTGATGAATTATGAGGTGTAAATCCACTTTGTATTTGTTCATGGCCATGATTCTATATTTACATGAACCCACCATGTATTCATCCATGGCCATGATATTTCATTCTATACACTTCATGGATCCACGGTGTACTTGATTTGATAGCCATGTTTTTTTTTTTCATTTGAGCATGGATATTCCCACCTTGGGGAAAAGACACATATGATGCTTTGGTCTTTGTTTACAAGTACCTTTCAAATCCTTGGTTTTTTGGACTTCACTTGGATTCACTTGTCAAATTCCTCTATGTTTTATAATGTATTTCAACCATCAACTCCTATTTTGACCTCATGCATTAGGGGGCATTTGTTATAACCATATTAGTCACCCTTAACCATTTATGTTGTGTTTGACCAATTACCTATGATGCCTCCATTATTTTCCATTTCATTTATATATGTTTGACCCATTAACTTTATGCATGAAGTTTCCTTCTAACAACTCATGAGTTTCCTTCATGTAAGCGGCAAGCACCTCCAAAATGGCCCCCAAAATTAATAATTTTTCAAAATGCACGGTCATGAGTGGAGATCACAAAGGTTGTACTCTTGTACAACTATGATCTCCAACCCCACCTAAACCACTTCCTCATGGTGTAAATAAGAGTCCTTTGTTGGGAGAAGGGGCCATGACCAATTAAAATTTTCTATAGGATCGTTTTCCTAGGGTTTTATAGTTTCTTCACCAATAGAACCCCATGGTTCTAATTGCATTATCCAGTTTTGAGTTGGATCTAAACTCTCTCTAAATTTCACTTCCAGAGTAAAACTAGGACTCCTTGTTGGAGTTGAGACTAGTTAATGGCTCAAGCTAAAGGAACCTAGACTTGAGTGACAAAGGTGACATCAACGAGATAAGATATTATCACTTGTTTTTACGTTTTAATATATAAATAGCTCTCTTCTTTTCTCCGCTCAACTAATTTTGCAATATTATCTTTATTTTCTTTCAGTTTAATTAATTGTGAATGAAATTGATTACGAGATGCCAATTAGAAATGATTTATTATAAGTTTTTGTTATCTATTTATATACATGTAAGAGTTTGAGGAAAATGATCTTTCTGATTTGTGTGTAGATTTGGAGGAATTGGTGTTGAAATATTTCTATTGGATCGTTCATGAAAAACAAGGAAATTGGTCATCTACTTATGGATATTTTATTTTATTTCTCTCTTTTACATTTGATAACATAACTTGTTGATTCTGAAAAAGTAATGTTCTTTGACCACTCTTTCGATGAGCTAACCCTAATCATCAAGGGCATTTCCCTACAACAAAAGGACACTTAAAGGCTAAAAAAACATTGAAAACGACATTAAATATCACTTTTAATGCCTTTTTTCTTCTTCCATGTTATAGTGCAATTTTTATCTTCAAATACTCCAACTTATTGGGTCTAAAACTAGGTTAAATACCATTAAAATATTATGCCTTGAAATATTACTCTACTCTAAGAGACTCAATGGAGTGTTTTTTTTTCCATATTATCTACACTAAGGGACTCAATGGAAAAAAATAAGTATAACCTTTGCAATTGACATAGGGTGTGGAGAGAATGTTGACTATACTAATGGTATTTTATATAATAATTATTATAGTTAGAAAGTAATGAATCCACTACAACCAATTTTTAGGGGCAATAAAAATCCCATTACTTAACATCCGTATTTTTGGAATAAGCATTTTACTTAGAACACAATTAAAATCCCATTACTTAACATCCGTATTTTTGGAATAAGCATTTTACTTAGAACACAATTGGAGATCTATATCACAAAAGAGAAAAGCTAAACACAATAGTTGAGAGGTTATGAGGTTTTTCCATTATTTGCATGTTTAGTTAAAATTAATTGGTTGCTAAAGTTCTATAATGATAACTAGAATATAGACTAGGATTATTTGGAAATGTACAATATGATGACAACATTTATAATCTAAGGTTAAATGTGATATCGTCCTAATGATTAATCGATAAAGGTAAAGGCTTTGTTCATGTAATAACAAGTGTTAGGTTCAAATCTCTCCCCTATTGAAGCACGTATTTAGACTATGTTAATTGTTCTACTTTTTAAACTTATTTTGATTATATAATTATTCTACATTTTATACTTATTTTGATTGTATATTAACGTTTTTAATCCCTGCCCTTTGGGTGAGTAGGGACTAATAGTAATCGACTTTCTTACTTTCTATTAAATTGACACATAAACCAATGTCTTTTAACCAAAGTTTTCATCAATTCATGTACTTTCTATTAAATTGACATAGAAACCAATGCCTTTTAACCAAAGTTTTCATCAAACCAAAGTTTTCATCAAATCATGCAACTTAGGTGGTTCATTAGCCTAAGTTTTAAATTCTACCTCTTATTCGGCATGCAACTTAGGTGGTTCATTAGCCTAAGTTTTAAATTCTACCTCTTATTCGGCCTCTTCCCGAGGCAGAGGGAAAAATAGCTTAGTTTATCTTCACACATTTAGTTTATCAACACACATTTGTATAAACGTTTTTCTGAAACGAAGTAATGCTAGATATGAATCTAGCATTAATTCTTAACATTTTATATTTGCTACAATACAATCCATATCCCATAGTGCATTCACTGATCTGTTGACCATTTACAACACCATGCAAAGATCCACGATCCACAGTTGTCATTTACAACACCATGCAAAGCTACACGATCATGTAAACATGGTTCTCGTCTTCATAGTTCTCGTCCTTCACAATATGATAAGTGTTTCTCTCCAATTTCCCTGGTTCTATCTCTTGCAGTGAAGAGGAGGCAAAGTGGTCTTTACCTGGTTCTATCTCTTGCATTGAAGAGGAGGCGAAGGTCTTGTGTTCCAGAATCTCGGCCAACCGTGCTCCAGAATCTCAGCCAACTGTTCTTTATACATGCTAGCAAAAATGAAGATTGATGCTAACTGAAGATCAGTTCCATAGCAGCCAACTACTTTGTAAGTTTACTCCCTCTAAGTTTCTGTTAATGAT
The DNA here is from genome assembly GCA_009831015.1 of Picea engelmannii. Lineage (NCBI taxonomy): Eukaryota > Viridiplantae > Streptophyta > Pinopsida > Pinales > Pinaceae > Picea > Picea engelmannii. The sequence goes on along the minus strand of ML778727.1, from coordinate 675,405 downwards.
ACTTGTATATGTGTCTATATTCAGAATATTGATTTCAAATGTAAGGAAAGCAGAAGTAAGGGAAGCTCAGGAGGAAGGCTTACCAAATTGCAATTGGAAGGTCAAGCACTTTCCCTCCACTGTGTGTAAAACCTTCATTGTAGGCCTCGACAGTATCCTCCTAGGCATTTGTCAGTTATCACAACAGTTACAAGGTCTTGAGAGCATAAGCCTTTCTCCATGCACTTAACCTGCATTTTCCATGCACTTAACCTGTAGTTTCAATAATTTCATAAATAATAACAAAAAACATATGGTTGATACTTATCTCAATCTTTGCAGTCATCGGTTACCTTGTAGCACAGCCAATAGCCTTGGGGTTTACAATGCCTATTGTCGCTCTCATGCTCCACAAGGCTGCCATACCCGCAGGCGCCCCCTGCATTGCAACAAGACTTGCTAGAATTTAATCAAAATCAGCGAACACAATTCATTGTAGGCCTCAAGTTCGAAACCGACTATGTTCGAGATCTCTTTGAGGGCGTTTCTCCAATTCTCAAGTGTTGGAGGGTCGCATCTGTCTTTCTGTTCATGATTACTCAGTGATTCTGCATACTGTCCCCTCGCCCATCGCGGCTCCAAAGGCTTCACGTTATAAAAGATAGGAATTATAGTATCCCCAGACTTGGACTTGTTCCACATAAGAACCAGTTCACACACAGACACCATGTTGAGTCCGCATATCCAGGCGAGAAAATGGCGATATGCACAAAGGCGGTTCCGATGGCAAGTAGCGAGCGCTTGCCCTGCAATTGAGACTTTTGTTTGACTAGTGCTATCTGATGGTTCCATGTGCGGTTCATAGAGCACTTGGTTTCTTCCTTGTTGAATTACGGGCTTGCTAGAATCTCCAATCCGCTGCCTGCTATGCAGTTTGTTGGTGAGAACAAACACCCAATTCATAGAAAATAATAAAAGCAAAGACCCAATTCAAAGGATACCAAAAAAAGCCCCGATTCATAGAATACCATAAAAGAAAGCCCCAGTTCTGCCTATGGCAAGCGGAAAGCTTGTAGCAGAAAAGAACCCGTCCAAGAGAACAGGAAAAGGAAGTGTAAGTATTATCTAGCATTCAATGCCAGCATGTGATAAATTACACAAACTTTCTTTCTTAGGAAACAATATATGATACGTTCAGGTGTCCCATATCCCCATATCGATCAAGCTTGCAGATCTAGGCATACGTTATTATTATTCCCATCTATTTCCAAAACCTCCATTAAACCTGCAAAAACCAAGATCAAACCCCACGAGAAGCCAGAGAAAAAGAAGAAACCAGTAAAATCCCACCGCATGCAAAAATCTAACAAGGAAAGAAATATACAACACAAATCTTCAATGAATAGCCGCTTGCAGATCGATCCGGTTTCTAGTCTTCCATTGTGGAAGGGAACGTAGGAAGGCGCTCTATCTAAAGAACTTGACCCCGACTATAGCCCAAGATAAACACATATGCGTGAAATGCATATATGGAACATGGAAAATAAGAACGTGGAGGGCATACAAACATTGACATGTTTCAATTGTCACCAGCAATGCCACATTGCATTCCACGGGAACTGATACATATTGATTTTTTATATTAATTTTCCATTATAAATTATTTTTAGAAAATCAAACTAGGAGCAATAAATGTTTATTGTATTATTCACATTATCCACTTGTTTATTAATGTTTTGACATTTATTTACTAGATAGTGGCCATCTATTGAACTCTTTTTCTAGAAAGGTCTGCGCTCAGTCAGAGACACGAACAAGACCATCATTGTTTATTTCGGTTTTCAAATTTTTCTTTGAACGATTTGATCCACTGGCATCTGAAGGAAAAAACAACGACTTGTGGCTCGAATTTCGCCCAGTAAATATGTCAAATGCTTAGTAAATCCGTGCACTCCAAAGAAAAATGTGGCAAGAATTAAATCATTGTGCTTGAGAACCATGGTGAAGTTCAAATTGAGTTTTATGTGGATTCCTAATTGAGTGCACTGCACTTGAGAACAGGGCACAGATGTTGGCCAAAGAGAAAGGAGGCGAAGAAGGTCACGATCTGTTCGAGAAAAAGGGATCTCATTGATCTCAACAATCACCAACAACACTCTAATAAATTTGCAATCTCCACGTCCCCTTTTCTTAACAATCATCAACAATTTTCTTAAAAAAAGGGATCCCTCAACAATTTTCTCAACAAACTTACCCTCCATTCAGCATAATTATGGCGGTGTGATGGTAGGCATGAATTGAAGATACAATTAATTCTCTTCCAAACATGGTGTATTAGAAACAAATGTATGACAAGTTTTAAGAAATCAAGTTTAGCTTTTTGAGTAACATATAAAGCATATATAAAGCACGAGCTACTTTTTGATGTGAGTAATAGTTAATCCAGTAATTAACGATGTCGTAGTTTGATAAAATTACATTTTCCAAATGCTGAAACATGAAAACAAAAAAAAATGACATTTTATCTTTTATTTCTACCTTAACTCATTATATTTTTTTTGGTTATTAATTGGCTCTTTTTAACATTCTGGTTGTATAAGACATGAGCCATTGAGAGCCATGTGGGAACCATACATCAGAATGTGGACACAAAGTAAGCTTAAAAGTGTTGTAGAGACATGGGAAGATCAAAGTCAATATTTCATTATTGTTTCAGTACGTGTTGCCACTAGGTGCAATACATAGTAGTTTGACATCACTAGGTGTGATGACAATTTTTTTTTATAATTATTATTTTTCTGAATGTGAGATTCAAATAATTACTGTGATTACAATGCTTTTAATGCTTTTAGATAATTATTACTAGTTCAGTTTAAGATTTAAATAATAATTATTTTTTAAGTTAGTGTGAGATTCAAATTATTATTTATTATTTGAGTGTTAGATTCAAATAATTATTAGTATAGATTTATTTTAATTTTAGATTGATCATTTATTTAGAGGGATTAAATTCATTAAAGTGTAAATTTTTTAGATTAAAAAAGATTGAAGAAAGATTTGAAATTTTGATAATGATAGATTTATAGTTAAAATGGATTTAAGTTGGTTATATATATAAATATCAAAGGGGATAGGGTATATATATGTAAACTTTAGCAATAAGGTTATCCTACAAACAAGGAAGTCTCGTACATCAATTTGGTGTCATTTATATATATATAAGACTGAATTGACACATGACATATATATGTGTACATCAATTTGGTGTCATTTATATATATATAAGACTGAATTGACACATGACATATATATGTGTGATGTATCAACTCACCCTAATTATACATCTCCTTCAAACTTAGCAACACATAATTAAAATGTGTTAACCAAGATCAAATCCATTGAGGTTGTAAATATTTTAATTGTTTTAAACATGAAAAAAATAGAAATTGCAACAATTTGTGAAACAATGCTGGCAGATAATCACTACCTCCCGGAGTTGCTCCGAATAATTATCGGAATTCGAACTGTACAAGATTTAAACCATAACCATCCTCTGAGCACATATACCAGACAATTATTAACCACTAGGAGAGCATAAGCATAAGATATAAACGACAGGTGTTCGGATATGAAGTTTAAACGATTGCCAATCACTTTCTAGCAATGGAACTTGAGTTACATTTGGCAAGTTATCCACTTTTCCCTTCAACCACGAGCTGATGTCAATAAATCAGTAAACAACATGACAGATATTCTGTATTTATGGTACAGGGTACTCCGAGAAATTTGCTAAACGTAAAGAAATGTGGATTCATTACATTATTGAGAATTTGTTCCCTGGTACTTGGCATTGACATCAAAATGTTGTGAATTTTATTAGATTTAGATTACTTTATACGCCAATTTGATTGATAGAAATATAGCAAGTTACATATATATAGTTACAGACAGTCCTCACAGCTTTTTCTTCTTATTTTTTAGTTATTGAAATCTATACATTTATGATTTTATATTACACTATAATTACAATAAATAAAAGTACAAGAAATAGGATCCTCATCAGTCCCTTCTCTACTAAGTTTTCTTCAAAAACATAAAAACAAGTTTCACAGAAGAATCAAAATAATATATATATATATAAAGGAGGCCAAAAAATATGGAATCCTCCTTTTAACATATCATAGTTTCACAGACTTACAGCGAAGAATTGGGACCCGGCCAAACTGCATTTTACTTTCAGTTGGTCACTACAATCACGTTTTTCCCATTTCAGTTGGTCACTACAATCACGTTTTTTCCACCTCATTATGAGACCCCTACTGCTCTGGCTCCTGTGTCGATTGCAGCCTCTTTACTTTCTCTTTAGCTGCCAACACTTTCTGATATTGTTGTCAACATGCTCAAAATTCATATATTCCCCTGCATGTAGCTACCTGTTTGAGGACTTGAACACTTGGAGGTGGTCTTCTTGTACCCAATACAATACTAAATAAAAATCGCTACAAGGCAATGTTCACTGGTAAGATAACCCAATCATTGCCTTGAATCACATGAATGCCTTGTACTAATCTTATTTTACAGGTAAAGAATATTTAGTCATTTGCAGAAGATCTTCCATAATAACATTTTATCCAATATATAGTTGATTTCAAAGAGCAGAATACCATTTGGAAATTTTCCTTAAGAAGTGAAAAGAATTGGCTTGCCTCAGACATCCTCTTCTTCAGTGAAGACACGATTATGGCATGTGGAATCACAAGGGTATGGACAATCGATTTCCTTCGTAACATTTCGATTGAAGAACCAATCGGCCACCGACTCTGCAATGGTCTGTCATGCAGTCAAGAGAAAGTTAAGAAGTTAACTACCTTGAAAGTAGCCTTGCATTATACCTTAATCTCTATACAGCTACATAGTGCATATTAACGCTAAATCTTATTACATAGTAATTCTGCACCTATGTTATTGAACATGATATAATCCAGATCCATTCCAGCTATAACAGAGAGCCAGATCCATGATGGATGCGTCATGGACATTTTCCTATACAATATAGTAATACCTACCAATTCGATTAAAAAATTCATAATACCCTTCTGATGTTTTATGAGTGACAACCAGTTTTAGAGCAGGCTGCAGATCATGCAGTTTTGCTCTAAACTATCAGCTATGCAATTTAATATATCATGGCTATAACGAACTACAATCATGTGGCATATTGCAAGTAATGGGCGATTACACAATTAATGCAGGTACTGCAGAGACTTGGAAAAACAATGCAGCTGTGGACGAGGAGCTTAAACATGAAATTGCATGAATCCTTCAAATAAGAACATCATAGAGCCAAATATAAAATGATTCAGCTTGCCTGGCGATGGGAGGATGCCTTCAGTGTAGATATTGAGTCGTCACTTGCACTTGACAAATTACTCAGTTTGTGTGTGTACAAACACAAATATAGATAGATAGATAGTATCATTATATTTTTTTTTTCAATGGACAATTTCCTAGGGGAAACCCTCTAGGTGCTTCCTCACATTCTATGAATGGCATCCTAGGTAAATGTCGCCAGGGACCTAGGTGGACTTGACCTCATGACCTCCTTGGCCATTACTGCTTCAGCGTGATAAGTCAAACCACTTGAGATAACTCTTATGTATCTGTATCCATACGCTTCCTGATAACTTTGTTCTAATTGTATAGAAAGCTTGCAATTCTAAAAACTGAAAATTCATATTTTCATGGATGACATCACACATGAAATCTAGCATACCTTTGAGTATAATCTTGGAGAATTGGGTGAGTGCCATAAGTCCTGCATCTCAGTCTGGCAATGTGCATAACATGAGTTTATAAACATGCCTCCACTAGTAGAGTTCTCAACTAATCTCAGTGCACTAAGCATTTCATCCCTATAACCTGAAGATAAGACATTGGTAAAATTAATGAATAAAAATTATATTATATACATGTTCAAACTTTATTTGCTACAAAAGCCTAGCTCACAAATTTCTAAGAAAACAAAAATTTCATCACCGTGCTATTCAAGTACAAACATGCCCATTGCTAAGAGTAGTAGAAAAAAACTGAGGGCTTAAAGTATTCAAAATTTTAACCTTGTAAAGTATTCAAAAATTAACCTTGCATTATTTCCAATTGATATGAACTGCAATTCTCTATATTCAGCTTGCAGAGTTGCCAATGACGACCAGGGTCCGCTTCACTTGGTGCCAAAATATTTTTAATCTAGGGAAGATAAGAAAACCATAGAAACATTAAATTGCATTCAATACTTCCCCTTAACAGAAAGAATACAAAGTACACAAAGAAAACAATGTCGAGGATAGATTTGAACATGTTACCTGCCATGAATCATATGCTGCATTTAGAACAAAAATTGGAGTGTTTATGTATGGCAACAGATATTGTGGAAAGAAGCACTGCGATATCATTTAATCCTATGGTTAGAGAATGCATATGGAAAGCATATATTTGAGGGAAAAAAAGTACCAGATTAATTAAATCTCACAAGCAAGACACATAAATTTGAGCAAGAGACTTATAGACTTCGTCATCAGTATAAGGTCATTAAAGAAGCTTATTAACTTGATTATACCTGACTTGAATACATTGTTGATGTACAATCAAGTGGTAAGTTCTTTGCGGATCCCTATAATACAAAATTCAAAGTTAGCAAAACCTTGTAATGAAAACCAACATTTAGAAAATAGAGACAAAACAGTCTTAGGAGCATGAACAAAATGAAAACTTTATGGTTATACTCATGAAGTCCAGCATATTGGATGTCCTAAACAACAAAGATTGAGCTGATAATCTTCAGCTTCTGAGCATAATATATAAATAGCATTAAAGTGAATACCTGCAATGTTACTACCTCATTGAAGTAAGATCTAATGTGGTAAAATCCAGTAATGTCCGGCCTGCTCCATATGTAAGGAAAACATAGATTAAAATTAAGCAAATACAGACAGGTTGAATTCGTAATATCGTAAAAATTACCAGGTGATTACATGTAAATGCTTATATGGAATAAATATGCATAACATGAGCATAGAATTTGTTGAGGCCATACTCATCAATAAAAAATCCAGCATCTCCCAAACACTTTACTTCAGCAGTCTTTGGCAGAAGCTCCTTAAAATTGTCACAGTGAAGAAATGAAGTTAAACCACCGGCTGAGCAACCAGAAAGTAAAGCCTGCAACAAAGGATTATTTTGGTCAGTAAAAGAAATTGTTTTCCTTGCATACATATGAATTCTATATCTGCAAACGAAAACCGGATTCAACTGTTCATCCTATAACCAGATCAAGGATAATCTGTGTTACCATTACATTCATTGTAAAAGGCCTTTATATGTAAAGTTAATATGAGTGTTGATGCCTATTAACATTTTAAATTGAAGGTACGAATTTGTTGGTTTGCTTTTCCTTTATAACACGGGACTCTCACTTGTGACTAGCTGTAGTAAACCAAAAGTCTATAACCATTCAAGCTAAACCACTTTGAATCTTCGGTGGAATTATTAACTATACCAATTGGCATTGAAAAAGAGAGATGGTACCTGCTCGGCTTTATCCATTCCCTTTCTCAAAAGATTGTCTATAACAGCTTGCCAAATCCTTTGCCCTCTATAGTAGAGTTTGTAGATCTGATAGAGTATTGATAATGTTAATCAAGGTATGGAATCTTCAATCTGTAAGGAGGTTCTGGTAATCTCTGGTGTGGTGGCTGTCGAACCTTATACAAAACTAGAAGGGAATTCACAAATTACAAGTAGAAATTTGTTTCAAGGATCAATTTGACTTGCATAAAATTTGAAGTTATCTCTTGTCATTTTGCAACTTACTGAAATAATCATCAGACAAGTATGAAGTTACTCTAATTTACTGCATACCTCATTTACCTCCTGCATATCTCCAGTAAATGATGCTCCATCACAGTATCGAATCTTGACACGATTCCAATTATAGAAGTCTGTCAGACAATTTCCAGACATGAATCACTGGATAAATAGAACCATAAAGTTTATTTTGGATGGAGCAAGTAAGCATACTCATAATGTACTATATGGTTGTACATGGTGGCATAAAGCTATAGGTAAATCACTTTTGTAATAATTATTAATTTCCACTTCTAATCTTAAAAATCTGTTAAAAACAGTGCTGTAATCACATAGGGCTCTATTTAACTTGGAAGGAAAGCAAAAATACCTGGATTTTGTGTTTGATTGTCACCTAAAATGCCTGAAAATGCCAATTTCCCTGCCATATAAACAGACGAACCCAAACGAGATTGTGCACGCTTAAAGCATGATGTTATGTTGTTACACCATCCTCCACCCTGAATAGTTGATTTAATATACACAAAAACTTCACTCCAAAGAATGACAGGTTTAATTACCCTCAAAACTTTACATAATCTTCCTTTATAGTTTAGAGAAAGATGCTAACAAAATCATTTCCCGTCCGTGTATAAAATGACTTGTTTCATCCAGATTTCGTCATGAAATAAGTACAAGTCACAATATTATTCTATGATATTTTATGCTTGCCTGACAACAGTTCACCAAAAGTGATAAGGAAAAAACTGAAAAGGGGAAAGATACATAGACAGGGAGAAAAGACTTGCCTCCATATGAACGAGCCAACTATTTGCTCCTGATCCAAATCCCCGGTGTAAATTATAAGCTGGCGGACTTCCATCTAAACAAACTGCATCAAACAAAGAGATTGAATAGTTGATGTTCATTTTTAACTATCGTAAATAATTTTAAATTTAGAAGAACATAAGACCCATAACCATTGTAGGGAGTCATGACCTCTTCCTAGCACTTGCTTTGAAAGTCAATGCTTCAGGTTATTTGATTCAAGCCATAGAGAAGGCAATATCGGTGAAATCTGAAGAGAACACGCGGTTCCTCTGATCTAAAATGTCTAATACAGGGCAGGTATTTGAATTGTGAGTATAACCAACTCAAAATAAAAAATTCTGAAAATTCCCCAGCACATATGTACTAACATGGTAGACTATTTACTTAAAACCTGACAGTTTGGTCAACAGGGGCTTGCCTGGTTGGTGAAAGCAGCAAATGGTTATTTCACCCACCAGGGTTCAATTCCCCAAGCAACATGTTTGGCCTTTATGGGCCCATTTAATCCTGATGGAGACTGGTGCAAGTCCTTGGCAACTTTGGTTTAATCCTGATGGGGGCAGGTGCAAGTCCTTGGCAACTTTGGCAGAATAGACATTCCCCTAACTCTCATAGCACCTAACAGGTGAAACCTATCAGTTTCGTTCATATCCCAGATCAGACGGCGTCATTTGCTTGTGTTGATTGAAAGCATTCCAACAGACAGAAGACCAAAACCCCCCAAAAATGACTGTTTTCCATAAAAACTAATACTATCTTTCTGCTCTATTTTGACTATTTTCTTCTTTTTGGATGATTTCTACTCATTTTGTAGGTTTCACATAGTTACAGGTACAGAGTAGTTGCAGACTGATTTAGAACATACCCTTCTATTTCCTCTAGATTTTGCAAAGATACAGCATCCCCTCTACTCTCTTACAAATCAACTCTGGTCTCACTTATGATACATGGCTGAGGAAGTAAGATCCGCCCAAAATCTTAGATTTAAACATGTCTAGCAAGGTTAGCTGGCCTTAACAAGCGAATGTTGTCTTCCATGCAAAGCTGGTTTCCGTTGGACTTATTGAGTGGAAGTATATACACGACTATAGATTTTACTGATTGTCACAAACAACGAACATGAATGAGTGGTATTTAAGTGGGCAGCAATGCTCGGGATGGACAGCCACAATGAGGCAACTCCAACCAATAGTGAAACAGACAACAGTTGAAATGCAAAATCTTGGAATTGGAAATATATAAAGCGATTGTCAAGCACATGTCATCCAGATTCCACACCATCCCAGTTTTCATTAGATATATGCAGATGCATACACAATGAATATACACTTTATCGATTATCAAAAAAAAATCCACAGGTGAGACATAAGGGGTTTTAGTCTATTCCAGACATCAGCTATTTTTTAGCTGTCCTAAAATGTGAGAAAAGTTATTTCCGTCAAGTAGTGTATTCTAGACTAGTCTGTAATAAGTTGAAAATCTCGATTTTTTTCTTATCTTCAGTCTCCAATCTTGTGACAAACACACATATAAATATATATATGAGTAATAGAAAGGCAGGGAAAGTTTTGAGGTAGCCACTCTCTTTTTTTAATCTTTCGGCTGTGTCCTCCTATCAACCACAAAAGGACGGTACTGTTAATGAGCATAACTTGTTAAAAAGAATAGTTATATTAAAGCCACAAACACAGAAAATGATGCAGAGAATACTTGGAGAGATTGACTAGCCATAGCAAGTACAAGTCTTCACACATACCACTCCAGTTTCTAATGGTGTATGGAGTAGGTTATATGCAAAGCATACACTTGGATCAGCATTTGCCAGGATCATAAAAACATGGCAAAATATGTGTGTGTAGGATGGTCATATTGAGGCTACTCCTGCAGCAGTGAGATACAGAACAATAGGGATGCAAGAACTCAAGATTGTCTATTTTTTCGGAGAACGGTTGTCCTAAGCAGTTGATGTGTTCCTCCATACCTCCCCAATTCCATTGAATGTATGGAGTGGAATATTATACATAACAAGTATACTGATTATTGTAAGCTAGAACCGTGAATAGGTCTTATTGTTAGTGCCAATAGAACTTACACAGAATAGCCAGATTGAGACAACTTCCAGGTAGAATGGGCATAGGCTATGCAAATAGATGTTGATCCCATATATATATATATAATAATAATAATTTAATTTTAATTTTAAGGTCACAGCTAAATCAGACACCAAATTGGTGTATGAGACCCTCTTGTTGGTGGGACAAAGGACCCCTCTTGTCAATTGTTTGACTACTAAAGTTTAAATTTAAAGAGGTATACATACCTTACCCCTCTGTATTTGAACTTAAATTTGACAATACCTTACCCCCTCTGTATTTGAACTTAAATTTGACAATACCTTACCCCTCTGTATTTGAACTTAGATTTGACAAGCAATTTCTTACTCAGGGAAAAATGTTTCTTGTAATGTAACTTGTTACATCTAAGATTTGAACCAGTGCTTTACAATGTTACATCTAAGATTTGGACCAGTGCTTTACAATGCATTGGCCGAAAGGCGCAATTGTATTGTTGATTTCGATATAGTGGCTTCGGAGCATAATATACACAGGCCAATCTAAGTCCAGCCTAGTAACTTCGATGCTGTATATCCATTTCATATATCAATCTGATTTGCATTGGAACAAATGGAATTGAGAGAAAGATCAAAGAGGAAGTTCGTGCCAATTGCTATACTTTAATTGCACAAGACCATAATATACTGGCTCATGCGTCCATGAGATTGAACAGAACCTATATGTCTATATACTCAATGTATATATACTCACCAGCTCCTTTTGCTACTGCATCTTCCACCACAGTCAGGCCTACATACAAAGCATTAGGCGAATAACCATGACCAGCCTCGTTCTTCGAATTACCGCGAGACCTATTATGTTTTCCTTTCAGATTCAGTGCGCTTGCTGTCACCGGTACCATAGCAAGACACGCTAGGAGAACATATACAGATGAGTGCATGACCATGCATACCAATGTCCTTCTGCGCACCATCTTGAAAACCCAATTGAGAGAAGCTGCTAGCAGCAATCCCTTGTCAAACCCAATTAATAGAAGCTGCCAGCAGCAGTCCCTTGCCAAACCCAATGGGCAGAAGGCCAAAGGAGAAAGGGAAACCAATCCCAAACTTCAAAAAAACAGCAGTTCTTGCCCAGACCCGGCTAACACAACACCAAAATAGTAACCTTTGGAACAATGAAGATGAAACTCACGATTTCAAGAAGAACCCAATTGGTAGAAACTTGATCAAGCTCAATGTTATCAATCAGAAAAAGGCTAAACAAGGCCTCTGTTGAACTATCATTAATACCCAAATACATTATTCTTTGGAATGTTGACAGACACCTATTTACAGTGCAAAAATGAATGAATTATCATCATTGCAAGCATCCAAACAATGTAGGACTGTACCATCAATCTTGCCGGCCTCTGCATGCATGCATTACCAAATGCAATGCAAAATCCCGTGTCATTGTTTGAAATTGATGAAACCGGTGACTTGATCTCGCGAATAAGCAAAGTGCGAGGTATCATATTCGACATTCAACAGTCGAAGAGTAATCCAAACTTTCACATTTTCCCAGTATGCCATATCCACGTGGAATCCCATCATTGGATCATGACAGATTTTATTATGGGGATCATTAAATGAATTGGACGGTTGCTCTAGAAAAATGGTTATAATTATTTGGTAGACCAGAATGCAGTTCCATGTCGTTTAAGTTCCTTAAATGTTCTTTCATTAACATCATGTGCAAGCATCCATGCCTCCACTACAGGAAACATAGTGGCTTGATTGTAATGATTAAAATTTCAGTGGTTAAATTGTAATGATAAAAAAATTGTAAGTAATTGATGCAAATGAGACATCCAGGTGTAAATATCAGACTTATGTTTTGGCCGCAATATTCACTAGCTCAAAATTAGATCTCTGTTTCTCAATTAAATGATCTTTTTATGTTGTCTATTATATATTATAGATTGGTAAAGTTTTTTCACCTGGTTGAAATCTCTCACACTCATCTTAAAAAGCAGGTATTTATAACATGGTAAAATTGGGGTTTATAACTTTCCTATTATAGATTGGTAAAGTTTTTTCACCTGGTTGAAATCTCACACACTCATCTTAAAAAGCAGGTATTTATAACATGGTAAAATTAGGGTTTATAACTTTTCATGAATTAATGGACAGTGTTTGTAATATTATAAAATGTCCTCAAACATAAGGATGTAGGTAGGTTGGTGTGGGTGGTTAGATGTATTTTAGCTTTGAGCTGGATCAGATTTATATTTCATCTTCAATATTCACTTATTCAAAATTAAAAAGTCGTTTCTCAATTAAAGATTTTTTTAAAATATTATAAAATGTATTTTGTAGGTAGATTGGGTAAGGTGGTTAGAGGGTTGTTAGATGTATTTTAGCTCCAAGCTGGATCAGATTTATGTTGTTTTATCTTTAATAGTTACTCAAAATTAAAAATTTATGTTGTTTCAGACTTATGTTGTTAAAGAGATTTATGTTGTTAGTCAACATTTTATATTTATTTTATTTTCAGTTATATTTTCTGATCAATTCTATTTTAAATTTGGTAAAAAATGATTGGAATTACAAATTTCAATTGTTAAAACTACTTATCAAACTTATGCTAAAGTTCAATTGTTAAATCTACTTATCAATTGTTAATTAGACTTATAGTAAGAGTGGTTAGACGTATTATGTTGTTTTAGTCTTAATAGTTACTCAAAATAAAAGACTTATGTTGTTAATCAGACTTATAGTCAGGATGGTTAGATGTATTTTAGCTTTGCTCAGGATCAGAGTTATGTTGTTTTAGCTTTAATAGTTACTCAAAATTAAAGACTTGTGTTGTTTTATACTCATGTTGTTAGTCAAAGTTCTATGTTTTTTATTATTTCCAAGTATATTTTCTGATCAGTTTTATCTGTTAAAATTGTAAATTTCAATTGTTAAATCTACACCATCCTAATCCTAATGTTATATGAGGTTTTCAGGACGGTGAATTTATTTATACATTCAAAAAATACATTTTAAACAAAAAAAAAACTAAAATTTGACAAATAAATATATAACCAAATTCCATCAATTATTATTAAAAATAATCAAAAACATTATTGCTTTTTTTTTTTCCATTACCTACTATCAAAAACATTATTGTTTTTTTTTTTTTTTTACATTACCTACTACATATACATATGGGTAAAGTGTTTTCACCTAGTTGAGATCTCTCACTGTCATATTAAAAAGCAAGTATTTATAACGTGGTAGAATTGAGGTTTATAACTTTCCATTAGTCAATGGACAGCGTTTGCAAATATTATAAAATGTCCTCAAACCTATGGATGGAGGTAGGTTGGTCTGGGTAGTTAGATGTATTTTAGGTCTGGGTTGGTGTGTAATGCAATGAACTCAACTGACACACTTTGTCCTTTTGTATGAGCATGAGTTGGCTCTGAGATGTAAAGTAAACAATCAGGGACCACTCAAAGAATCATTTATATAAAACAAGAACAGGCATGATGTACAAAATTTGAAATGGAAACTATTAATGTATAGGCCTGCACTTCCAGTACAAGTGTGTATCGACTTTAATGGTGGGGATCCACTCTGTTATTCCAGATTTTTTTTTAATTTGATCGAATGTGGCTCAGGAATGGCCTAGCATAAGTCTTTTCTTCATGGCACAGAAACCGGTAAGAATCTCTTTTCCCTAGGACACAGAAACTGCTCTGCTCAAAACTGCTCAATTTTTAGTGGACGAAATCCTCTGAGATGTGTCCTCTGTGTTCTCTCTGCACGACATTCTTTAGCTTCGTTCGAAAAGAGATAAAGTACAAAATTCTGAATGTAAAGAAGATTACATAGTAGTGTCCAAAGTAAGAGGTGAAAAAACTAGCATGGGATTTGTCATTGCCCTTCAAATATATATTTACAATGTTAAGGTTGATAGATATCGTTTATATGGGCTCATAGCTGCTGTGGGGTTTAAGTGTATAGCAATAATAGTAAAACAGCCATGTGTAAATATTATTTTGGGAAGGTTTAGTTTAAGTGTTTTAGGTTTTGATTTGATGATTCTGAATTCGGTGATATAATTGTTGGTGAAATTACAGTTTTTCATTGCTTAAATTGCATTTTCAAATGTATAAATAGATTCAACGTCTTAAAAAAAACATTGAAGTACTTTAATACTTGAATTTAACCATTGACTGAAAAATATGACTAAAAATGATCAAACAGATAAGTAGAAAATTTGTATATACAATGTAATCAGTGGAAAAATTGTTCCAAAAAATTGATAAACAATGTTTAACCTAAACTGTGTGTTTACTATGTCTTCAATCTTTTTCTATAATTCAAGCATTTTTCATATCATGACCACATGTAAGTTTCTTAAAAATCATATGTTCACTTAATTATGGGGCAAAATTGTTCTAGATATTTTTAATAAATTTATCAAAAAATTATAAACCTCATTTTTATATTAATATAATACAAATTCTCATTTTGAAATCTAAATTTTTAAAATATTTTACCAATTAATAATGATGATTAAAATACTTTATGATAATTCTTTATTTCACTAAAATGTTACCTTATATTTATACTTTAAAAAAATATAAAAATAAAAGATAAATAGTTTTCAAAATCATGATTAATCCTTTTATAATCGGACAAGTGGATCACCATTCACCTTATTAAAGATGTGTTTGCTTCTACAACAATGTAAAGAATGTTGCAAGTAAACAATGGTCATCTAAGACTCTGACAAATCAAGAATGTTGCAAGTAAACAATACCCTGCCCAAGCAAGGGATCAAAGCATGGCAAAGAGAAATCAATATTTTAAAGATGAGTTAATGTTGCAAGTAAACAATGGTCATCTAAGACCCTAGCCAAGCAAGGTATCAAAGCATGGCAATATTTTAAAGATGAGTTAATATGTCCAAGCACACAAAAATATAAGTGAGATTTTGATGTGAGGATAAGGAATCTTTTATCAATTTTGTTAAAATATATTTAGTTTTGTTAAAATATCTTTAGTTGTAATATAAATTTTCATGTTAATGTTGTATAAAGTTATGTAAGTGATTCTATAGTAATTAACATTGTTTTCTCTTAGTTCCAAATGTATTAAACATTGAAATGGATAAAAAAAAATGTAAATTTCTAATTACTAAATAAATAAAAATAATTTTAAACAAGTTTTTGTTTATATATAGGTTTTTTTGACATCCAACATTTTTCCATATTAATATATTAGTGTTAGATATAATACATGTAATCCATCTCTTTCACACTATACTATAAAAATATTTGTCTCAATATAATGTCAATTTAATCAATTGACTCTATATTGAAATTTTATAGTTTTATTAATAAATTTTAATTTTGATTGATATTAGAAAATTAGGAATGTAAGTTATCTTCTCTTTATGCTCAACTAACTCTAGATGGCTCTCATATATCAAAGTGGTTGAACCAAAAACTTTTTCAAACTATTTTTTCTTATTGTTGACTTCATTAGTATTATAGTATATTATTATTATTATAAATGTAGATACTATGAATACTATAACTATGCACAACTATGTATAATCGAGCAAGGAAGTGGAATGCCTTTAAATATCATAACCACGTATTTATCCAACTAAAGACATAAGTAATTTAAGTTTACATAACTTATCAAATTTGAGGAAAGAGTGATCTAAATTACAATAGTGTTACTCTCCTTTCAATATGAGAACAATCTCTCATTAATATATATGACCAAACAACCAAATAAGCATAAAAAATACATAATTCAATAATGACATGCCTAAATCAAGTGAAAGGTGAATGAATAAGAAGTCTCTTCAAGGGGTTAACCTCGTATTAAAAGATATCAAATGCACAAATAAGATGATCATTCAAATGACTCTCCTTGATGTATATATAGGAGATAAAGAGGGCTATAAAAAAATATTAAGTTAACATAACTATAATTAATGTAATTAAGGTTATAGTTAGGGGATTAACATTCCCCTCTTGTTCAAACAAGAATTTCCCTAAACATTGATGAGCTGTGGATGCTTCTGCATGAAGAACTCATTTTCCCAAGTTGCATATTTTGTTGGCATGTTCTTCCACTTAATGAGGTACTTAGTAATTGTTTGGTTCCTTAGTTGCTTGATTTGTGTTTCAATGACTATTTTATGTTTTAATATGTTTTTTCCTCTTCATCAAGATCTGGAAAAATAGTTTACAACATCATCTTGTCACTAATTACCTTCTTTAAACAAGGAACGTGGAAGACCAAATGTACACGTGAAGGAGGAAACTCTAATTTGTAATCTATATTGTCAATCTTATTTAACACCTTATAAGGATCATAGTACTTGGGTGCTAATTTATTGTCCTTCTTTTGTTGTTTGGGAAATGATCCAAGAGGATCTGAAACGCTAAAAAAGATCCAGGAGGATCTGAAACGCTAAAAAATTGATCATCTCAAATGCTCTTGAAAATGACTTCATTGTGTATATATTGGTGATAGCTTTCCAACAACGCAAAAATTGCCTCAAACGGAGTTCGTATGAAGAAGTTATGGTCAGTCAAAGTTTGGTCAAACCAAAGCAAAAGTCAAAGCAGGGGTGCCATGTGGCAGGCTCACAGGATGCCACATGGATTTTTTGTATGGGCCGTACAATTGTCAGGATGATATCATGCTGACGTCAGCAATATGATGTGGCAGCACGAGAGGCTGCCACGTGTCACTCATTTTTGGCATTTTTCGACACCCATGTGGACCAATAAAAAAGTGCCACATGTCATCTATACGATGGCGTGGCATGTGACAAGTGGTAGGTATAGTCAACATTTGTACACTAACGTGGCAATTACTGGGCAGTGACATAGCAGTACCAGCAAGCGCCACATGGCAATGACTGTACAACACAGTAGGCATGTGACATGGCATGGTGGGAGGTGGACCAATCACATGTTGCCACGTGGTAGGCCCGGATTGGCCAATAATGGTTCAAGGTACGAACTCCAAGGTGATCAATTCGTTGGTTTTGGTAATTATGAATTTCAATATATATATATATATATAACAACCAACATGTATTTAATGTATAGTTATAAAGTTTCAACAAAAAAACTAACGGATGTGCATGGCCGTGGATCGAACCCGAAACCTCTAGGATATATTCCCGGAGCTTTAACCATTGTGCTACGAATATGTGTTAGTTATAAGAACCATTGAAATTGTATCTTAAGTGTTATTTAATGCAGTGTGGGAATAAAGGGCCACGGTTAGCCCGACCTAGCTTATATAAACTTAGAATTAGGATACAGTACGGGACATGGAAATGCGTTCCAAAGAGAGGTCCTACATAGAATTGTGTGCCAAGTTCATAATTTTTCTTTGTTTTGCATGCAAGATGTGTCCCTTTTTTGGGTTTGTCTCATTTTGTGTGCCATAGAGTTCTTTGAGGGAAGTATAGGGTGTTTGTACTCATTTTTATCAGAATTTCGAGAGGAATCTAATGGTGATGTCTATTTTATGTAAAAATGTTATGTATGAAAAGTCTTAGTCCATTTTTTCATGTATGAGACCCATAGTCTCATTATGCGTGCAAAAAGGAGTCTTTAAGCACCGGTTCATAACATAGTCAAGTTTATACTCATTTTTCTCATAATTTTGTGAGGAATTCAGTAATGACCTATGTTTTTGGGATTGAGCAACAGAATTGAAGCATGACATCAAATTTGGCATTGTAAGCCCATTTATTGTTTTTGGCATTTTGAGAATTAATAAGAGCGGTTTATTTCTCTCCATTTTGGCACTTATTATTTCCGAAAATTATATTCATCGGTCAATGAAATTTTGTGGATAAATAAGTGTTTTCACATGTCATTTGCAAATAGTCAAGTCGATCTTCAATTTCCCGAATCTGGTCGGATGTTTATGTGTATTTGATCCGGATTATTTTCGGCACGAAATGAGAGCGGAGATATAATAAAGAAATGCACAGAGATATTGCAGATATTCAATAATACAAAAGAAATGTATCAGAGATGCAACCATAAACATAGATATACAGTAATACACGATTTCTATTAATCAGAGAAATGTACAGAGACTGTAAAAATACAGAGTGAAAGACTCGCTAGAATGGTGGCAGCTTATCTCTGAGAAGAGATGTGACCGCTACTCGCATTCGCAAGAAAATGATTACAATGAGGCTCGGAAGGCCTTTTTACAATAGACGGGAATGCCAAAATTCCTAGACATCCAAAAACCTAACCCTAGGAGATGAAGCGCCAAAAGTCATGTGGGCCCCGTTTGGGTAAGTGAGTACATCAACTTCTCGGGGTCGTAAATTTTGCATACGATCTCCGTTTTAGGCGTGTGATAGCTCGTTGGAAAGGTATTGTCGAGGAGATTCATTTTGGGGGCTCAATCATGTCTTTGGCTATCATTGAGAACCTCGATCTCGAAAAACCTTCATTTGGACCCTCAAAATGGCCCCGGAAGTTAAAACCTGCTAAAAATAGTAAATTGCCAAAATGGCCAGAAAACTGTTTTGAGCCATTTGGAAATGGTGGGTGGCCACCAATATCCACCTGGATCAATCCTCCCTCCTTAGGAAGCAATGGTCTCCATTGCGTTGAGTTCTCGGGGGAGAGGGAAAAACATTTGTTGAATCTGCATCTTGGTGAGTTGTTTGTCTTGCTGGAGACGTTGCGTTGCTTAGTTTGTGGAAATCTGTCACGAACCTGTTGCGGTTGAGGCTACTCAAAAAGTTGAGATACATGAGAGGACGATGTGAAGAAGGAATCTTTGCACTTTGCTGCAACCTTGTTGATCTGCTTCTGTTGGATAGAAGGTGCTTGGGCCGAGGCTGTAGTGGTTGTAGTATCCTTTTGTTTCCCTTTTGAACAGATTGTGGAGAAGATGAATTTTGTAGTATGAGATACTACCTTGCAGCACTGTTTAGGTGGGGCAGTAGTTGGAACTACCTCTGGTATCCTGTAGAGATGACCCCCCAGAGTAATAATG
>ML778727.1:637938-654936 GCA_009831015.1 Picea engelmannii | reverse complement strand
GAGTGCGAAGGTGATCTTTTCCTTGTCGAAAAAATTATGAACAGAGAAATAACCTTCTAGCAGATTTAACCATTTATCTAGGGCATCTGCATCTATTTGACCTTCAAATACGGGAATATCAAAATTAACCTGTACCTTGAAAGACGATGTGCCTCCAAAGTGGCTGCTTGATGAAGATGCGCCTGATGCTATCGGTAGGCATTGAAGGATGTGGGAAAAATTCTCCATCATTTCGTCCCTCTGTCGCGTGAGAGCTTGCTCAAGCAACAGACTGATAGGATCGTCTGCTCCATCATTTTTCTTTTCTTCCGCCATTGAGGGTTTCTTGGGTGTGCGAGAGCGATTGTCCTCAAGAGAGACAATCTCGAGACCCAACTTGCTATACTCGGACCTCGTCGGGGACATGCACTGAAAAACGATCAAAAGCAGCATGCTCTGATACCACTGATCCGCTCTCATTTCGTGCCGAAAATAATCCGGATCAGTATTTATGAAATAATTTACATCTAAGGATTTTCGGGCTGAATTAGTATCAGAGTTTGTTGATATTTCAAATCAACTTGGTATCAGAACTTGTTTGGTATTTACATATCATGTGGTATTAGAGCTAATTTTGACGTGTATTCACAAGTGAATTCTTACGAGGTCCAAATCTAAGCGAGGTGAAGGCAAGCTTGCAAGTTATAATCCTGAAATTGGTTCAAGGAGCTTCACTCAAAGAAGAGAGATGGCTTCACCAAGAAGGTTAGGTCCTTACGATTTTGAAGATGATTTATTCGAGGAATTTAATTTGTTGAAGGCCATGGTGGAAGAAATGTATGAGGATTGAAAGAAGGCCAAGGGAGAATGTACATCAGTAAAAATTGAAGCAATTAAAGAAGAAGGAGAAGGTGAAGAACATCCAAAGCATCCTTCATCCCCATCATCATCATCGTCATCTTCACCATCATCATCATCTTCTTCTAATGGAAGTGAACATTTTTTTCATAAGAGGAAAAAACATTCTAAGAAGTCTTCTCATTCTCATGATTTTCCTTTGTTAAAGCTAGATGTAAAGTTTGATTTGCCTACTTATGATGGAGTGTTGAATGCAGAGAAGTTGGATAATTGGGTCAAACAGATTGAAGTATATTGTAGGATACAAAAAATCATACAGGACACTTCAAAGATATAGTTGGCTACTCTTCGCTTGAGCGACACATATTTGATATGGTGGGAGAATCAGAAATAGGTTGATCTTATTCAACATGGTAAAATCATTTCTTCCTGGATTGAATTTACTACTACCATAAGAAAGCAATTTTATGCATTAGCTTATATGCAAAAATCAATGATTGCTTGACAACATTTAAGACAAGGAAAATGGAAAAATGTTCAAGCTTATAGACAAGAATTTAAGAGGAAGGAATTATCTTTGGGAATTCCATTACATACTCATAACACTCTTCTAAATTATATTGGTGGTATGCACTCATATCTTCGCCATACTATATTGATGTTTAATCCTACTAATATTGACAAAGTATCAGTACAAGCTACACATTTTCAAGCTAGCAAAGGAAAACATGTTGTTGAGGATGTGTCAGGAGAGCCACATGAATTCGAGGAGCAGTTGAAGGAAAAAGGGAAGAGTAAGAAGACAACTACAGTGAAGAAGGATGAAGAGAAGAAGCCTACATGTTCTCACTGCGAGAAGAAAGGACATGACGAGAAGCATTGTTGGAAGTTGCATCCAAAATTGAAACTGAAATGGACTCAGCCAAGAAAGGGTAAAAAAAATACCATGACCATAGTTCAGGATCTTGGATCAAATTATGAGGATGAAACTAAGGTTACAAGTATGGGCATCAAAGGTAAATATTATGTTGTAAGTTTCAGTTCGCGTACTTCTTCTTCAAAAGAGAATCTAATTCCTGATGGAAGGAAAATAAATAACTTGTTTTATTTACGAGTTATCTCAAAGCACACTCAAATTGATACACTTGTTGATAGTGGATCACAATGGAATCTTATTTCAGAGCATGTTGTTCATAATTTGGGATTGGAAACTAGGCCTCATTTAAGACCGTATCCTTTGGGTCGGATTTGTGATAATGCTCAGGTACATGTAACTAAGCAATGCAAGTTACGGTTTGCGATCACATCCAGTTTCATTGATGAGGTAGAGTTAGACATTGTTGCACTTGACATTTGCGAGATGGTTTTGGGAAGTCCATACTTGTATGACATGAAGGCCATTTTCTACAGGGAACAAAATAAGTATCATCTTTTCAAGGATGAGATTGAGTTTATTGTGAGAGCTCATCAGATAAAGATGAATTTTACTCTACAGGGCACATGCTAGTTAATGCTAGTATCCAGGATCCAGATTTACATCCTACGGTTGAAATTAAAACAGGTCCTTTGGTTGATGTTGTTCTTGTTAAGAAAGGGAAATATGGTCATGGTTCATTCTCTTTCGCATCTATATATTCAATTTTGTTGTTCAATTTATTACTAGTTGGTGGAGTATGGTTAGTAGTTGCAACAATGAACGACAGAGTTTGTGAATTTAAGGGAATGGTTAACTTGGTCAACAATGTTGTTTCAGTCTTCGTTATTGTTATGATGATTCAGGTGCTCATAATCCAAGCAAGAAGGATGGATGATACTGGACAAGTGAGGTGACAATATCCTCACTTCATTTCTAAATGATCCATACTTTTGGAGGTCCAAAAGTTCTTCAATGGGGAGGTGTGATCCAGGAGGATCCGGAACGCTAAAAAATTGATCATCTCAAATTCCCTTGAAAACAAATTCATTGTGTATACCTATACGATAGCTTTACAATGACACAAAAATTGCCTCAAATGGAGTTTGTATGAAGAAGTTATGGTTAGTCAAAGTTTGGTCAAACCAGGGAAAAAGTCAAAGCATGGGTGCCACGTGGCAAGCCCACGGGTTTCCACGTGGCCTGTCCATACATGTCATACAACTGTCAGGATGACATCATGCTGACATCAACAGGATGACATGGAAAAATGAGAGGTTGCCATGTGTCACTCATTTTTGGCATTTCAGGCACTCATGTGGACCAATAAAAAGGTGCCACGTGTCATCCGTACGATGATGTGGCATGTGATAGGTGGAAGGTATAGTCAGCTTCTATATGTTGATGTGGCAACGATTGGGCAGTGACATGGTAGTACCAGAAAGCACCACATGGAAGTGACCATACAACACAATTGGCAAGTGACATGGCATGATGTGAGGTGGACAAATCATGGGCTGCCACGTGGTATGCCCAGATTGGCCAATAATGGTTCAAGGTCTAAACTCCAAGGTGGTCAATTCGTTGGTTTTGGTAATTATGAATTTTAATGATTATATATATATATATATATATATATATATATATATATATATATATATATATAGTTATAACAACCAACGTATTTAATGTATAGTTATAAAGTTTTAACAAAAAAACCAACTCCAAGGTGGTCAATTCGTTGGATTTGGTAATTATGAATTTTAATGATTATATATATATATATATAAAACAACCAACGTATTTAATGTATACTTATAAAGTTTTAACAAAAAAACCAATGAATGTGCATAGTTGTGGATCGAACCTGGAACCTCCAGGATATATTCTCAGAGCTCTAATCATTGCACCACGAATATGTGTTGGTTATACCAACCAACAAAATTGTATCTAAAGTGTTATTTAATGCAGTTCGGGAATAAAGGGCCAAAGTTAGCCCGACCTAGCCTATATAAACCTAGCTCTGGGCCACAGTACGAGACATGGAAATGTGTGCCAAAGAGAGGTTATGCATTGAATTTTGTGCCAAGTTCATAATTTTTCCTCATTTTGCTTGCAAGAGGTGTTTATACTCATTTTTCTCAGAATTTTGAGAGGAATCTAATGGTGATGTATATTTTATGTAAAAATGCTATGTATGAAAAGTCTTAGTCCAATTTGTCATGTATGAGACCCATAGTCTCGTTATGTGTGCAAAAAGGGGTCTTTAAGAACCGGTTAAGAACATAATCAAGTTTATACTCATTTTTCCCAGAATTTTGTGAGGAATTTAGTAATGACCTATGTTTCTGGGATTGAGCAGCAGAATTGAAGAGTGACATCAAATTTGGCATTGTAAGCCCATTTATTGTAATTTTTGGCATTTTGATAATTAATAAGAGCGGTTTATTTCTCTCCATTTTGGCACTTATTATTTCAGCAAATTATATTCATCAGTTAATGAAATTTTATGGATAAATAAACATTTTCACATGTTATTTGCAAATAGTCAAGTCGATCTTTAATTTCCCAAATCTGGTCGGATGTTTATGTGTATTTATGAACTAATTGACATCTAAGGATTTTTGGGCTGAATTGGTATAAGAGTTTGTTGATATTTCGAATCAAGTTGGTATCGGAACGCGTTTGGTATTTTCAGATCAAGGAACGTCTATTTTTATGGTTATAGCCTAAGAAAAACCCAATCCCCCACTTCACAGTGTCTTTCACTGTGATGTTGATCTACTTATTGTTTCATCTTGTTTTTGTTGGAGAACCTCTTGTTGGTGTTTGATGTTATCCTCCATTGATTGAACCTTAGGTTTTCCTCTTAAAGGAAATGTGATACATGGACGATGATACCCATAGAGTGCCATAAATGGGGACATATTGGATTAAGTATGGAAGGAAATGTTGTACCACCATTTGTCAAAGGTAAGCACTTGACCCATTATGATGTTTTATTGAATGCAAAGCAACCAAGAAAACCTCCTAGACATTTATTCACAATCTCAATCTACCCATTATAATAGGGATGGTAAGAGGAGTTATGAGTCAATTGAGTGCCCAAAAGAAAACAAATTAGTCCAAAAATTACTTGTGAAAATGGGATCTCTATCACTTATAATAATCTTAGGATTTCCATATAACTTTTAAATTGTTGCAATGAGTATTGTGACTACCATACTTGCATAAAAAGGATGAGAAAGTGAGAAAAAATGAGCATACTTTGTGAGTCGATCCACCACCACCACAATGACATTATTCCCTTTATATTTTGGTAGACTTGTGATAAAATCCATTAAGACCTCTTCCCAAAACTGACTTGGTATGGCTAACAGTTCTAGAAGACCTAGGGCCTTGACCATCTCTCCTTTGTCCTACTAGAAAACTAAACACTTTTCCATAAACTTTAGAACATTAGTTTTCAAACCTTTTCAGAAAAATTTCTTGATCTTATGATAAGTTTTTAGAAAACTCAAGTGTCCACCTATAGGATAAGTGTGTAGTTAAAAAAGGACCTTGTGTTTGGATTTTTGCATAAATATATGTGATCCTTATAATAGAGTGAATCAATCTTCCACATAAATTTATAGGATGCACTAGGGCCATGTTGTAGTTTCTAAATGAGTTTCCACGTGGTTTGTCCATGCTACTATTTCTATCTAGTTTGCTTCTTTCACCCATTCAACTTGTAGAAGGAAAATAACACAAAGTAATGCCTTGGTGTCCTCTTATTTCCTTAAACATACATTTCCATGACATTCTCTTTCACTTTTGTAGATAATTTCAAAGTTAATACAACCTAGCATCTTTATGACCCATTAAGTTTCTATTCTAAGGATAGCCATTGTTTTAAGAAGTACTAATGTTTATCATTATATTTTCTTACCTTGAAGTGTCTTGTTATTAAGTAAGGAACCATTTCTCAACTGCATGTAGTATGGCCAACATTTTCTTCTCATAAATGGGTTTAAGTAAGTTGTCCTCTTTAATTTATAAACCTTCAGATGCAACATGACTTCCTTGCATTAAAAATGCACTAATGTCATTCCTAAGGCATCACACTCCATAATAAAGATTTTTTGAAGTCAAACATGACCAAGACATGGGTATGTTGAGGCCTCAACACCTTCCCCAAGCCAGTAGGCTTGGGCCCCCTCCTAAAATTTTCCAACTCAGATCCTTCGATTGTTGTGCCCATTAGCCAGGTTATTTTGATTTTCAATGGTTAAACATTTCATGTGTGATTGGGTGTCTAATGTCTAATTTCCTATTGGTTTTGAACTATGTCATGTTGCAATCTTTATTTTATGTGATAATAATCCTGACAAGTTTGTTTGTGTCGCAAGCAACGTTTATTACGCTTATCATATCCGCATGTATGTTTTGTGCCTCTTGGTTCTACGACTATCCATGACCATGAACATGTCATTTATTGTTATATGGTTTGATTGCAACATCTATAAGACATAGGTTGGCTCTGAATATCATCTCAGAAAAGAATTGGTACTCATGTCACATACTTAGTATCAAGTGCTACAAACGTCAGTTGGTTGTTTTCATGGGATAAAATTTATCATCCACTAATGGATTACCTTAGTTCCATAGGATATATTGAAAGCCTATATAATACAAAAGTCATGGGAATTGACGAAATTGAATTCAGGTGAAGCAGTAGCAAGAATAGGGCCCGAACGTTTATTAAAAAATGTATTTTCTCGTATTTTCGGGTACTGGTCAAAGTGGATGTTTCACCTCTAAATTAGGTCAAATATATGTTTTATTAGATTATAGTAACAGTACCACTAACATAATCGAAATCCGAGGTCTAGAAGTCCCAAAACGATCATCAAAGTTTTCTCATCAAGAAAACCTCATTAACCATGAAACTGCTAAAGTGATTGAATGAAGTGGTAAGTTCTTTCACTAGAAACCTCTCCCCGTATTCTCCACATTGTAAAAAATGACACCTCAATTGGACATCGTATGAGTAAGTTATGGACCTTTGAAGTCATGCTAGGTTGCGTTAAAACCCCCTTTAACATCATTAAGTGTCTTTAATCCATGCTAGTATGCAATGTTATATATTTTTTTTAAACATTAAAAAATGTGATTTTTTTTTTTTTTTATCTTAAAGTTTAAAATTTATTAAAATAATTTTAAAAATAAAATAAAGTTGAGTTAAGTAAAAAAAATTTTAAAAAGAGGTTTTTAATAAATGTTTTAAGGTAAGGTGATGTTTTAAAACCAGGGGAAGTCAAAAGATGATGCGTACAAGGGGCATAGCCCACTTGACCCCTTTATTATTTTATAACACATTTTAAATCATTCCCTTAACCTTATGTTTTAAATACTCACGATCAATGATCAAATTTGAAGGGTTACTTTTAATTTCAAGTTGAAGGGTATATATTCATTCAACTCTTCCATGATGAAAAGTTGAAAAAGTAGTTGTACTTCAATTGACAAGAGTAAACTAGGTACACACTTCAAAACATATATTCTAAATAAAATATTGTCCTTTTACTTATTTAAAATGTTAAAATTTAATGAACAAGATAGATAAGTTGTCAAATGGGTTTAGCTTGATTGGTTGGGAGGATGATTGTTATTCTCCCCACCCAAGTTCAAAATCACAATATAAAAATTTAGACACAATCACAAAATCAAACTTGTTTGTGAACACCAATATAAACCTAAGTATGTAATCTATGTATCCATATGATGCATGGGCAATGGATCTATGCATCCTTCTTAACCATGGGAGTCATGTTCATTTTATATCTCATTAAATAAGAAGAAATTGTAGTAGATCTTGAGGCCTTTGTTGAAGGGTGATAATTCTATCAACATACAATGAAAGCAATGAAGAGACCCTACTTACATTATAGGCCTCTAGGAACATGACAATCTAGCATGAGTACATCCATCGCTTATTATTTAAGCTAAGATGTTTATGTTTTGGAGCTTCCCAAAATCCATAGAAACACACAACTAAATGAAACTACTCATCAAGATCGCCAAGTATGCTAATTTTTATTAAGGATATTGATTGTTCACTTTATCTCTCAAACCATGTGAAAATGCACAAAAGAGTGGATGTTAGAGCATAATCCTAATGCATAATTTTGATGGCAATAAAATTGTGTTACCTTCTCCCTAGATTTCTTAAGAATCCCAACCAAGTTTAAAAATGTTGTTCCGAGCATTAATGCTACAAAGGATACATCTTCTTGATCATGGGCTTGGGATGAGGCATGGGGAAAGACAAATATGGGGCATTCTCAAAAAATTTGCAAAGCATCATCACACTGATGTCAATGTTGCTAGAAACAATAAGAAGATAATAAATGAGATGACACGATGGCAAGTGTCTGAGGAAAATATAACAAAGCAAATGAAATTATGGTGAGTGTGGGATTCAAAAGCATGAATTATGTAAACTAAATGTGATGCCAATTCCTATGTTGATAGGAAACAACAATGCTCATAACACATGAATTCAAGTGGGGATTCACAAAGACAAGGCGTCTAATCTTCTTTAGTAAACTTTCATTAAGTTACACAAAAAAAAACAGTGCATGTGCCAATACGATAGTAAATTATCTATGTGTATCAAGCTATGATGGATTTAATGTTGTGGAGGGGTATATCGTATTAGGGAATAGATAAGAGCCAACTAGAACATATATGATTTTAGTCTTTAGATTCCAAAGGAAAGTATATGGTAAGGAACCTATGCTCGTTGACCAACCAAGCATTGGAAGTGAAGAGATTCATGGGTTATTCAAACTAAAACCCTTCACTTGACATTTTATGATATTTGTTGTCCTTCATAAATGACAAGCAATTTAAAAAATTTACATTTTTTAAGGGTGTTTTTTGAATTACCCTTTTAAGACAGGTTTGAAGCCTTTGGAAAAGCTATGAAGGGTTCAATTTTGATCGTTGCTCGCAACTTATGTTTCAATGAATACACTAAATCTCAAATCCTTCCTGACCGTCGACACCATGACCACACACCTCAATCTAGAATTACCTTAACCCGTTGATGTATCAACCATACCACACAATCTTTAAGTATCGACCATAGCGCACAAGGTTTTATGTATCGGCCATGAAATATGATTTTAATGCCAACATATCAGCTATGAAATATGATTTTGATCTCGGTGTATAGGCCACCTCACGTCATTCGAATGTAATCTTAGCATCGACCAATTATGAAATTCTAACACATAATATTGTTTTGAAGCAATAAAGTAATGTATGGTTTTAGGGAGAGAATGGTGTATGCTAATGTGGGCATAAAAGACAAGGGAGGTTGAAATAATGTTTTATGCTTTCAATGATAAAAGGATGTGTTGGGAAGATATAATATATGAATTCCCACGTGAAGATGATGAGGTGGAAGAAAGGGGGCCACAACCCATAAGGCCTTCGTTCACCCCCTTACTATTGGTTATTTTGTATATTCCTTAGGTGGATGGGGCACCAATCCATCAACGACACTTAAACTTGGTTTCTTCACCTGACTTAACTATTTCTGAAAAATATAAGATCTTTGTTCCTCATCGACACATGGTGTATTGACATGGAATCCACTTTGGTTGTCGGTACAACGACAAGGAATCTGCTTTTCTCACTGACACATCGGAATTTTTGGTCGATACACCATGTGTCAGGGGCTCTCATACGTCTTATCCCTTGGAACTAACAATATTATTTTTTGCATATATTTTGACTCCATGATCCATTTCACATGCTCCTTATACCAATGGAAAGGTATCGTCGAGCTCTACAACTTTCCATTTATAGGTTTTAATAAATTCCTCACTGTTATTCCCATATTTTCAAGTTTGTATATATGCATTCCATCATCATTCCAGGAACTTGATAATACAACATTGTAATGGGGATTTCTGGGAAACAACCATCAAAGGGACCAATGATTAAAATTGTGGAAGTAGATCTGAACTTTTCACTCAGCTACCAATTAATTTTTTCATGTTTAAATAATTTTAAATTGTATGTTGAAGTTTTTTTATTGGAAACTCATCTATTTGGTGACGAATGACACCTACGTACCAGTGCTAGAAGAAGATCATGCTTGGGATGCGGAATACATAATGTGTGAGGAAGCAAACTAAAAAGATAAAGATGTTATACATCAAGACAAGAAGGATCCACCAATACATTGCAACATCTTTGAGAAAGTGACCTATAGCAAAGGCTGACATACCAACACATGAGAAACCAACAATTAGAAAAATAAAATCAAGCCCGAATGGATGAAAATGAAGTACATTCCTCGTGGTAGGCAAGCCCCCATAGTGTCTAGATTATTCACCATAGTGTAAGAGGCAAACTAGGGCTAGAACCCATGATGGCCCACCAACACTGAAAGACAAATTCGAAATGTGAATGTACATGATGTATGATATATTAAATTATGAATATTTTTGTTGTCATTATTCCTCATCATTCCATAGAGGGTAAGGACAAAAGTTTGCAAAATAAAGGTTAAGAGTCGGGAAGGTGGAAGGAGAATAATCAAGGTGAATTTCAATAAATAAGGGGGATTGTACTCGAATAATGGGCTTTAGGATATTTGAGATTTTGTGTACTACTATTGAGACTTTAATGAGAAGAAATCTATTTGGCCAAGCTATTTTCTGGAGAACTTAGATTCTTGTGTTGCACTTGTTGTGGACTATTCTACTACCTTTGCTCAGTATTGGAGTTGTGTAAGAATGTATCTCACATTCTAGGCTATTCTCATGTGTGTCTATTGCATTCTTATTTACGTTCTTAAGGAAATATTTGTCTGAATATATGAACATACGACTGTGAATGATTGTTTCAATGATAGACTATTCTGGGTTTCTAGGTATTTACTCATATTCTTATCTCTACTATGTGTGAACTATTTCCTAGGCCATTGATAGGAGCATGTATGGTTCTATGTTTACTTTCTAGTTACCTTTAGATTCATCCAAATGCACGCATCTTATATTAGTTTCATTTCACTCTTTAGTTTATAAACCATCACTAATGGTCCAAGCCACAACCGGTAAACCCCAAACTAGTAATGGCTATTGGGCTAGAATCTGGATGGGTTCCCTATTCCAAACAATGAGAGGTCTAATTAGGACTTCTCATCTGGGGTAACCCCTACTATTGATCAAGGTCACACATACCGTGTTAATAGAATTAGCACTAGAAGGAGGGAATGGATGAAAATCCTACCTAGGTGGATCCATTTCAATAAGTTGTTTTAATCGGCCCATGGATCCTTTCCATATCTCTGTATGGGACTACCCTTTAAGTCTTTCGAGACCCTCAGGTGGCATCTTAGTCAAGACATTTTAATATCTTTTCAAACTCAAAATTTGATGGTGAAGGGAATATCTTTACATTCATGCACCTCAATCATTTTAACATCGCACAACAAAATCTTAAAATTGTCCAGGATAACGAAATTTTTCAATAATGTATCCTCAAATTGGAAGGACGGATTATATCCTAGTTTAGGATGTTACCAACAAAATCGATACATAGTTGGAAACAAATTATGTAAATATTTATCACTTCTCATGTAAATTATGATTATGAAGAACTCTTTAATGAACTTGATGAAATCTGTAGGCTCATAAATGAACCTATGGATGATTTCTTTCAAAGAGTCATGTGAATTTACTGAAGATTTTCTGAAAGTGACAAGCCCTTAGACCAAGAAATTATTTATTGGTTTTCATATCTTCTCTCTATTCTTGAAGGGGACAATATGCGTAATGAAAACGTCTCTAATTCACAAGATTCATATCTACACAATGAAGATTCAATCACCTCCCATTCCAGAGAAATATTTTCAAATGTATAGACCATACAAGTATACCCTCATACATCTAATACTCTACAATCTAATTTCGAAGAGAAATATAAGGGTAATGTTTCAAAATATATTTTCAAATCTGTATTGAATGAAGAATCAATTTGTGAAATTGTTGTTGATTTAAATGATGATTTAGCACTGGGAAACATAGTAACTATATCCTTCAACAAAAATTGTGATCTGATAGGGGGATATGGAGGATACATGATTCCTAACCAACACTCTTTCACTACAAAAGGGGAATTTTAGTTATAACCCCTAAACCCCTTAAATCCATAGTAGAAGCAAACCAATGAGATTCCTTTATGAATTGAATCGATCATTTATCCTTAATATCAAGAGATTCATGAGTATGCTTTGGTCTATGAAAATTCTCCTACTGAGGAGATCCAATCATTTTTAGAATATGAAAAACTATATTCTCTTTATACAAATCTAGTCGATGATGATTGCCTACATGAGCATCCACCATCTTACCATGCAACATAATATTTACATTTTTCTTTCAATGATAAAATATTGAATGATAAAGGAAAACAAGAAGATCTCCAAGCTTTGATTGTTCAAGGACCCATTCATAATAATAGTCCATCCAATATGCACAATTCTGTAAATCCTTTGCAATATGAACTTCTAGAACATAATGAAACATAATTTGATTACGATAACCCTATTTTCAATGATTATATTTATGTTCTGGAATTGAGTGTGAGAATCAATGTATTATTTAATGATCCTGTACAATCTGGAATTTCTGATCTTAATGCACAGATGCTAATGACAAAAGATATAAGGTATGCAGAACACAAAAAGTTTGCAGATCCCCATGGGGAAATGTCATCAAATAGACATCCCATCACCATGTAATATAAATAAAAAATCGAGTTGATCCAAGAAGCGATGCCACCTAAATTCGTTTCAACAATTTAATATAAAGGGGAAAATGCATCACTCATCATTGGATTTTGTTTCAATACTCCAACACTCCTCAAATGATTTTGATAATGTTATAGGGGATAGATTGGAGTCATCCTTTGCTCAACGTTTCCCTCAAAGTAGTAGGTATATATTGCCTATTATTTTGAACCTACTTTGTGATGATTCAATTCTTTCAATCAATTACATGATACCTCAATTGCTCATACTTATGTGTTGCCATAATACTCTTATAGATATTGAGGTAATCAAGTGGTTACATTGGCTTTATGACTTCACCTAGCATTTGTTGAGCTAGTGTAGGGTAGAGTAGAAATAGGTAGCATATATTTTACTTCCATTTATGTTTTCAGAAGTAATATTTTGACTCATTTTGATTTCTTGAATAAAATCCGCCAAATGTCATTATGTTCTGTTGCGTTTAAGATGGATTACTTTAGTTCTAGTTTTTTTTTTACATGAGAATATTCTTCTTTTCACTAATGCATTTCATTTTGTTGGTTAACTTGAAGCTTGGATCAATTTTAGTGTGCCTTCATTTTCATGAGAGAACCATGTGCAAAATCCTTTTGAAAAGATTTGAATAGAAGATTCATTAGATTTAATATCACTCACCTTAGAATTGATAGCTAGAAAGTAGTAATCCAGAAGAGCATAATCCCGAGCCTTTGGAAAATCATCTATTGTAGAAGACATTACAATTTCAGGAAGATTGGAACATAAAAACTCATGAGATTCCAAGTGAAGAATTACACCCCACATCATTGAATGGATTTCCCTTCAGATTCCTAGCTTATGATCAAAGGAGAGTGCTTAGGGTATTAAATATCTAAGTTCTTTGTGCATGATCACGAAAGTGGGTGTCAATTGAATATGTTCATTGCTTCACCTTTATTAGATTTGCAATAATATCATACCACATATTTCTTATCTCTACACATGGAAACTAAGAATTTTCCATTCCATGCTTCCTTATGACTTGATCATTTGAGAAAATGAAGGTCTTGATCGTTTGTCGATACACTGCATGTTGATAGGTAATACACTTTTCTCGTTGATACAATGTCATGGAATTCACTTCACTAACCGACAAATAGCATATCGGTGATACCTTCACATATTGGGATAACATATTGTCACTTCGAAGTTCCCTAGGTTTTCTTCCAACCTTAGAAAAATTTCAAAAATTTCTTTCTTTTTGAAATCTTTTCACCTTTCCAACATATCAGCCAAGGATTCTCATTTTCAGTCGATACACCGACACAAGATCCCATTTTCTGAACGACATGCCAAACAAATATTCCCATCTTACACCAACACATCAAAGCTTCAAGATTCATATGACTCGTTGATACATGAGAAAATGACCTCCCTTTCATATCAACACAATATTGTCATTTCCTGTAGATACACCAACAAACCCAATACTTCCTAGTTTGCAAGTATTTTATATTAGGAAGAGTGTTGATAAATATTATCAATCATACTCTTCCAAAGCTAAACCAATTTTTTGAAGCATGGAACATACAACAAACAAACCATTCACTTGTAGAAGTATTGCCTTTGGTCTACAATTCCATACTCAGGGAAATTCCAAGAGGAAAAGGGCTACAAGCAACCTTTCCTTGCCATTTTTATTTGTGTGTGGTTTAGATACTTATCCTAGTTTCAGAGATGCAACTTGTTTAAAATCCAACCATATAGGATCCATAACCTAGTCTTGAAGAGATGATAGAAGAGGTGCTAACAACAACTTTATCTATGAGGACCTTACTCAACTAGGAAGAAGCATTAAAAATGTACCATCTCAGGGAAAACAATTGATCATCATAGTTAGAGTCATATGTTTCTCCAAAGATAACTTCCACTAACTAGAAAAGATTCAAGGTAGTTGACTCCATTTTTCTATTGGGATCTTAGAAACAATAAATTGGTAAGTTTCATAATTTGACCTAATGCATTCCAAGAAGTATGGTTCCTCGTTTATTCGAAGCATTACCTTAATTTAGTGATCCATTCCAACCTAGATATAAGCTTCAATTCTAGTTTATGTCACGAGATATCCAAAAATGTGTTTTTCTAGGAGGAAATCATCTTATTCAAACTTTCTTCTTAGTCAGATTTTGTTATACTAGTAGTTAGCTAAACACATGAGGATTTTTAAGTGAAGGGATATAAAGTTTATGTTTGAAAATGGTTAACAAAGAAATTCACATGATTGGTCATTGGTTTTGTTGATGATAGTTACAACATCATGTTTGACTTGGCATAGTCTTATTATTGTAAACACCCATGTGGAAGCCTTAATCATTGAAGAGTTGTCTCACCTAAAGAGAAAGACATAACTCGAGAATAGAAAAGGATTCAGAAAATTTGACATGCTCATGGGACATGTCACTTACAAACATTACTCACGAACCTATTTTTGACATCCTACTTTCAATTCTCTACACATGATTGTCTTGATTCCTTTTATTTCTAAAAATTGTGGTTAAAAAATCAATATTACATCCTGAATGATTTTCCTATGTAGGTACAAGAGCTCAGTTGATATCACATTCCTAATTTGAAATAGTGATGAGATGAGCATGTTCACGCTTCAGAATAAGTTTCTAAACTTGTATATTCATAGTGTGAGCATAGATTTTGAAAGCCTTGGGATATTGTAGGACTGAAGCAAAGTCACTGAATAAGCAAAAAAGGAAGCCCTTTCTACTTCTTCAAGTACAAGGAAACAAGGATGAAATGGCAGGACCCGAGAAACAAGATGTGAGATATAGTTCTCATCTAGCCTAGCACCGAAGCACATTTAAATAAAATGCCAATCTTTCGCAGGGATTAGTCTTTTCAAGAGGCTACAAAATTACTTGTTATGTTGAGGTGCATGAATATTTTAAAGCTACTTGCAATGCTAACATTCATGTTTTCTCTTTCAAGATTTGTTTTCTTGTTGATTGCACACTTTTACTCATCATTCTCTAAAGGTTTCATTTTTCAGTGCTATCAGGTTTCAGACTAAATCTTATCTATTAATTTTGAATATGATTGCTCGCTTTCATTCCACATCATATCTTCCCTTGAGGGAAACCCATTCTCCCAATTCATCTGTTTTGGAATCCTTGACCATGTTGGATGATATATAGGTGTCTCAACTCCATTTGTCTCATCAAGGCAACACCATGCACATGAAACATGCCTAAAGAAATTTGCATGTCTTTCCTCGCTCGTGAGATGAATTAAAGGGCCCTATTGAAGATAAATCAAGGATGTTTTTGGACTATTGTGACAACAATTAGACCATGAATTGACAAAGTGGCTATTCAATGGTTATCCTTGTATGTTTTCTAGTGTGCATATCCTATGTAACAAAGGGAACCATCCACACACTAAGAAACTACTCAAGTGAAGGGCAAATTGTCAAATTCTAAAGGCTGAAAAACAAAAGGGATAAATTTATTTAGCCAAGTGTAGAAAATATACGAAGAAATCCCCAATAGATGGAAATAATCCCCTATCAGGATAAATAAATTAAAATGAAAAGAAGAAATTCCATCGCTTTCCCCATTCACTGAATGTTATGCATATACTAAATAAACTACGAAGGACTGGGAAATAAAGCTCGATTAGATTAGGGGACATGTAGATATATTTGTCGAGGCTATGGAAGATTGTTGGCATCAAAGAAAGTTTTGTGACACCATGGTGAATCCATCAGGGCTATGGACACTCAAGAGTAGTGGGGTGACACCTAAGGGATAATATACACACACCTAGTGAAAATCTTCTTATTTTCCAAACCTATATCATCTCCATGATGGAGATATCAACCTGGATTAATGACACATTTTAAGGAAACAAAATTTAAATATCATCATCATTCATCCTCTTATTATAAAAAACAAGCTCCACTAGATGGCATGCAATAATCTCCAGTGAGCCCACCATGACGAAAATTTCTAGGTACCTACTGCACACTTATTTCGGAATGACCCTAAAAGTAAGAACATGAACGTCTACATTTTATGCCCATAAGCCAGTGAAGACTAGCATATTTTCTGGCTTCATCCAGTGTGTCACCAATTGTTGAGGCCTCAACATATTCCCCAAGCCAATGGGCTTGGGGCCCCTCGTAAAATTTTACAACTCAGATCCTTTGATCACTATGCCCATTCACCAGGTTCTTTTGTTTTTCAATGGTTAAGCATTTCCTATGTGACTGGATGAATGATGCCTGATTTCTTTGTAATGTCCCTTTCCAAATAAGAGCTCCAGAGAGGAGGCTTAATGGTCTAAACCGCCCCGTTAGACTATATCCAGGGCCAAAGAGGGGTAAACAGGGTTACTAGAGGTCACTCCAGTCACAGGTGTTATATTC
>ML778727.1:627694-637888 GCA_009831015.1 Picea engelmannii | reverse complement strand
TTGAGGAGAAGAGGCACATCTCAGGAGAGATAGTTCAGTGTATTCCAGGAGGAAGACACCAGTTGGTTGATTTCGGTGTTGAAAGACACACCCTAGTCACCAGGAAGATCATCTAGGTCTTCCATCATTCTTCATTGATTCCGTAGTGCTCCCATATTCCGGGTATTATCTTTTAGTTGCTTATTTGTATTTTGGCTAAGATCCTTTTTGTATTTTGATCTAGCCAAGTGTTGTTATTTTATTCAGCCGCAGTTGCTTATTTGTATTTTGGCTAAGATCCTTTATCTATTGATCTAGTTGAGTATTGTCAATTTATTTAGCCGCATTCGACCATTTTGTAATCCACAAAGATACCATAATACAAACTTTGCAGTCCTTTGTCGCATTTATTATTTGTATGATCATTTATATGATG
Organism: Picea engelmannii; assembly: GCA_009831015.1. Lineage (NCBI taxonomy): Eukaryota > Viridiplantae > Streptophyta > Pinopsida > Pinales > Pinaceae > Picea > Picea engelmannii. Next base: position 637,473 of record ML778727.1, on the reverse strand, counting down.
TAAACCTTTGATCCTACACACACATTAGCAGTGTTTCCTAGACTAGCCAAGTCAGGAAAATTACAGTGGTATCAGAGCTTTAGTCCTGCCAGCCTATGACTAAAGACAATGAGTGCAGCAGAAGACCCAGAGGGTCGTGAACACGTAGGTGACGAATATGTCACTTACAATAGGCATCAGGAAAGAAGTCATAGGCCTGATTTTCCCCCTTTTCATCCTAGCTCAGAGGAAGAGGAAGAGGCACACAGAGAAGAAGAGAGAAGGGTAGAGCGTGAGGCTGAGCGCGAGGCAGAGAGGATCCTAGGAGATAGATATGAGCGACCAGAGGGCAGTGACAAGGCCCCCATAGATCCAGAGGAAACTTTCATGCAGGTTATCAACGATATGTTAGCTAGTCAATGGACCATGTCTCAGTCCTTGGCACAGGTGGTTGATAGATTGTCTAGAGTGGGCACCCTAGATACACAAGTCTCGCATGCAACACAGGGGAACTTGGGAGTAGGTAACCCCAGTCACCCTCTCGCACATACACCTCTACGAGTAGGATTCCCAGACCCTTGTTTCCTAGTTTCCAGAGGGCACCCTCGTTAGCAGCACAACCACTGATAGTATAGAGGCCACCCACTCATGTCGATGACATTACAGAGTATAGGAGGGAGTACACAGCATTAGGTCATGACTTCCATCAGGACATGACCTTAGTCAAGTACTGTGCACTCAGACTTAGGAATCGCCCTAGAGAGCCACAGAGGGGTGGACCACAACAATAGCAGGGGCATAACCTCAATTTCATCCGAAAATTTGGGAAACTCACCATCCCTTCTTTCGACGGATCGTCCAAATACACTGCCAGAGCTTGGGTTCAGAAGCTAGACACATATTACAAGCTCAACCAGATGACCGAGACAGAGGCCATCAGTTTCGTGACCTTACACTTGGAGGGTGAGACACACAAGTGGTGGTATCATGGACTGGTGACATTGGGTCACAGTCGCATCACCTCTTATAGGGAGTTTGTAGATAGGCTCATGTACAGGTTTGATAGGAAAGATCCCGACATACACTTCAAGGATCTAGCCCAGTTGAGACAAACTGGCAAAGCAGAGGAATTCATCACAGAGTTTCAATGGGTAGCCGTGGCAGTGACAAATATATCAAAGCCCAGGATGATCATGCTATTCACAGAAGGACTCACAGAGCCTTTGAGAGTATGGGTGAAGGCATACAGGCCTCCCACTTTGCAGGATGCCATCCTTCGCACTTGATATCTGGCAGACTCAGTGCCAAAGACTAAAACTTTCTCCAAACCATTTGTGCCCCAGAGGGATCGAGACAGGAAGCCATTCCAGAGAGAATGGAAGGGAAAGGAGAAGTTGGATAATGAGACTAGGCAAGAGATTATGAGGAAGAAGCTTTGCTTCAGCTGTAGAGATCCTTGGGTCCCAAGCCACAGGTGCATGGGCAAGGGAGAGATTCATTATATTGAGGTAGCAACAGACAGCGTGGACAGTGAGGAGGAGGAGAAGGACATTGGATCCACTAGTTCAGAGGAGGAGTCAGCACCAGCAGAGGAGCAGCCTCCCTGTAGACGACCGACACCGGCAGGAGCCCATCCTCTAGTAGTCCCACAACCGCCAGAACAGGATAACAAGAGGAAACCAGCAAAGGGAGGTGCCATAGCGACCCTTTCTGGTGTTCCTAGGTATGATACCCTCCGTATCAGAGGGATTATTCAGGGGCAATAGGAAATCTCCCTGATAGATGGTGGAGCCACCCACAACTTCATCGACGCTTCACTAGTATCGAGACGGGCAGTTTAGACAGAGGAGTTTGATGGTTTTGATGTTTTGGTAGCAGATGGCCACACAGTGGAGTGTCTAGACAGAGTTCCAAACTTAGAGATGAAGTTAGGAAACTACATAGTGAGAGACACATTTGATGTGGTTGACCTATCGGACACAGATGTGGTGTTAGGAGTTCGGTAGATGATTACCTTGGGAAAAATCACTACCAACTACCAAACCTTAGAAATGGGATTCAGAGATCAGGATGGGAAGAAGGTTGTTCTAAGAGGTATGTCGACAGGAGCACCCAGGATAGTTTCAACCAAGAGGATGGAGTGGATATTTAGACATGGGGAGGTAGCATATGCCGCAGAATGATTGATCACTACTCAGAAGGATTCGAAAGGTCGACAACAATACCTTATAGATATCAAGAATTTATTGGGACGACATCAGCAGGTCTTTGAGGCAATTCCACCAGGGAGACCATATGACAGGGGGTTTGAGCACACCATTGAGTTGGAGGAGGGGGCCAAACCTATGATCACCCCCCCAATCGTCATCCTAGGAGGTTCAAGGATGAGATAGAGAAGGAAATCAAGGAATTGTTGGCGATGGGACACATCAGACCGAGCAACAACCCATTTGCTTCTTCAATTGTCTTAGTTCTGAAGAAGGATGGCACCATGAGGATGTGCATTGATTATCGAACCTTGAACAAGAAAACCATCAAGAACCGGTACCCTATCCCACGCATTGACGAGTTGATGGATGAACTGCATGGGGCAGTTTTCTTCTCAAAAATTGATCTACGCTCTTGATATCATCAGATCAGCATCCGAGAGCAAGAAATATAGAAGACGACATTTCAATGTCATTTTGGACACTTTGAGTTCCTGGTTATGCCATTTGGGCTAACCAATGCACCCGCTACATTCCAGTCTTGCATGAACCATATATTCAGGGATCAGTTAAGAAAATCAGTCTTGATTTTCTTCAACGACATCTTGATCTATAGCCGGTCATGGCAAGAGAATATGAGGCACTTGGATGAGGTATTGAGCATCATGGAGGCACAATCATTATATTCCAAAGAGTCCAAGTGCGAGTTCGGTATGATAGAGTTTCTTTACTTAGGCCACATCATCAGTGCACAGGGGGTACAGGTGCACCAAGAGAAGATCAGGGCCATTCTGGATTGGCCGATGCCCAAGAACATGACAGAATTGAGGAGCTTCTTCAGGTTGTGTAGCTATTATAGGCGGTTCGTCTGGGGCTTTTCTCTGCTTGGAGCACTGCTGATAGATCTTACCAAGTCTTACCAAGCATGGGGCCTTCATATGGATCGAGAAATCACAGGAAGCCTTTGATCACATGAAGGAATTCATGGGCACTTGTCCATTGTTGGCACTACCAGACTTCACCTTACCATTTGTACTAGAGTGTGACGCATCCGATGAAGGGATTGGTGCATTTTTTATGCAGGGAGGACACCCCATTGTATTCGAGAGCCAGAAGCTTAGTCAACCTGAGAGGTTGTACTCCATTTATGACAAGGAAATGTTGGCAATCATGCATGCCTTGACCAATTTCAGACAATATTTGGTGGGCAACAAATTCGTGGTCAAGACCGATCACAACAGTTTGAAGTATTTCCTTAAGTAGAAGGACCTCAGTGAGCGCCAACAGAAATGGGTGACAAAGGTACAGGCATTTGAATTTGASATAGAGTATGTCAAGGGGAAGAAGAAAATTGTGGCCGATGCACTATCGAGGAGACCTGTGACATGTTCTTTGATGGAGATTTCAGCAGATTGGAAATCCCACTTGTTAGTGGAATATTCCAAGAACAAGTTCTCTTGTGAGGTGATGGATGGGAAGATACATGATGACCGGTATAGGGTCATTGACGATGTCATATTTTACAAGGATAGAGTCTACTTGGTGCCAGATTCAGGGCTTAAGAAGAAGATTCTCACCACAGTTCATGATTCACCTCTAGTAGGCCATCAAGGGTTTTTCAAAACCTACAGACAGATCAAAGAGAGGTTCTCATGGAAGGGCCTCAAACAAGATGTTATGAGACATGTCATTGAGTGTGTGACTTGCCAGCAGAACAATTCAGAGCATGCTCTTCCAGCAGGGCTACTTCAGCCACTCCCCATTCCAGAGCATAAATGGGAGAGTATATCTATGGACTTCATCACAGGTATACCCAAGGTCCAGGGTAAGGACTGTATCTATGTAGTGGTCGAAAGATTGACCAAGTTTGCTCACTTCTACGCCATACCGACAGAGTACAACGCAGTTCAGGTAACCGAGCTTTTGTTCAGGGAGGTCTTCAGACTTCATGGTTTGCCGAAGAACATCCTCAGTGACAGGGACAGTTGGTTCATAGGGACATTTTGGAGAGAGTTGTTTCGGTTGGTGGGGACAGAGTTGACACCTAGCACCAGCTATCACCCTCAGACATATGGGTAGACCGAGATTGTCAACAAGTGGGTTGAAGGGTATTTGAGGAACTATGTAGGAGGACAACAAAGAATGTGGGTAAAGTGGTTACATTTAGGAGAACATTGCTACAACACCACCTTCCACATGTCCATTGGTATGACACCTTTCCAAGCATTGTACGGATATGATGCTCCCACTTTGGTAGACTTGGTCTTTGGGGAGAGTAGAGCTCCCAAAGCCAAGGATTGGATCATAGAGAATCAGGAGATTCTCAAGTTGTTGAAAGAGAATCTGCAGACGACGCAAAACCGACAGAAGATAAGTGCGGACAAGCACAGGATAGAGCGCAACTTTGAGGTTGGAGATTTGGTTTTCTTGAGACTCCAACCCTATAGACAGTCATCTCTGAAGAAGAGTGGGGACGAGAAGCTCAAGCCCAAATTTTATGGTCCTTACAGGATCATGCGTCGAGTAGGCGAGGTTTCTTATGAGCTAGAACTTCCAGAGGGGAGCAAGATTCATAACGTGTTCCACGTGTCTTGCCTAAAAAAGGAAGTGGGAAAATTCATTAGCACATTAGAGGAGCTTCCCCCATTAGATGAGAAGGGACAATTGGATTTAGTTCTGGAGTAGGTTTTGGAGTTCTGGGAGCGGAAACTGAGGAGCAAGGTCATCAGAGAGTGTTTGATCAAATGGAGAGGGCTTCCAATAGAGGACGCTACTTGGGAGAGTGAGCAGGTGTTGTAGCACCCTGGACTGGTATTGCTTGAGGACAAGCAATTTTGGGAAGGGAGGACTGTAATGTCCCTTTCCAAATAGGAGCTCCAGAGAGGAGGCTTAATGGTCTAAACTGCCCCGTTAGACTATAGCCAGGGCCAAAGAGGGGTTAACAGGGTTACTAGAGGTCACTCCAGTCACAGGTGTTATATTCAGAAAGTGACATTGAGCTAAAAATGGTTAAAAGCATTTTTAAGTCATTATGAGATAAAAATAGAAGTCAACAATGAATTAGGGTTTCAGCAATGATTTAGGGTTTTGGAAGTCAACAGTGAATTAGGGTTTCAACATGATTTGGGGTTTTGGAAATATATAAAGGAAGGGTCAGCGACCTAATTCATCATTATGCAGATTATGACTTGTCATTGAGGAGAAGAGGTTCATCTCAAGAGAGATAGTTCAGTGTATTCCAGGAGGAAGACACCAGTTGGCTGATTTCAGTGTTGAAAGACACACCCTAGTCACCGGGAAGATCATCGAGGTCTTCCATCATTCTTCATTGATTCCGCAATGCTCCCATATTCCGGGTATTATCTTTTAGTTGCTTATTTGTATTTCGGCTAAGATCCTTTTTGTCTTTTGATCTAGCCGAGTGTTGTTATTTTATTCAGTCACAGTTGCTTATTTGTATTCCGGCTAAGATCTGTTGTTTGTTGATCTAGTCGAGTATTGTCAGTTTATTCAACCGCATTCGGCCATTTTGTAATCCACAGAGATATCATAATACAAAATTTGCAGTCCTTTGTCGCATTTATTATTTGTATGATCATTTATATGCTGTAAACCTTTGATCCTACACACACATTAGCAACGTTTCCTAGACTAGCCAAGTCAGGAACATTGTATTCTTGTTGGTTTTGAACTATGCCACATTGCAATCTTGATTGAGTGTGATAATAATCATGACAATTTTGTTTGTGTCGCAAGAAAATTTTATTATGCTTATCATATATGCATGTATGCTTTACGCCTCTTGATTCTGTGACTAACCCTAACCATGAAAGTGTCATTTATTATTATATGGTTTGATTGTAGCATCTATAAGACATAGATTGACTCTAAATATCATCTTAGAAAAGAGTTGGTATTCCTATCACATACTCAACATCAAGTGCTCCAAACGTCAATTAGATATTTTCATGGGATAACATTTCTCATCCATTGATGGATGACCTCAGTTTCAATGGAATATTTAAGATCCTATATAACACAAAAGTCGTAGGAGTTAACGAAATTGAATTCAGATGAAGCAGTAGCGAGAAGGGGGCCTGGACTTTTATTAAAAGATGTCTTTGATCGTATTTTTGGGTATTGGTCAAAGTGAATTTTTCACCTCCAAAATAGTCCAATTATATGTTTTACAAGATTACAAATCCATTTCCACTAACATAATCAAAATTCGAGGTCCAGAAGTGCCAAAACAATCATCAAATATTTCCTGTCAAGTGAACAACATTAACCATGAAACCACTAAAGTGATTAAATGAAGTGGTAAGTTCTCTCACTAGAAACTTCTTCCTGTGTTCTCAATATTGCAAAAAATGACACCTCAATCGAATATCGTATGAACAGGTTATAGACCTTTGAAGTTAGACTAAGTTGTGTTAAAACCCTTCCTTCTAACATCGTTAAGCATCTTTAATCCAAGTCACTATGCAATAATAATAATAATAATAATAATCTATTTTTAAGGTCACATCCAAGCAAGACACCAAATTGGTGTATCAGACCCCCTCCGCCCAATGATTTTGACTGATAAAGTATACAAAGATATACATACCCTACCCCTCTGGATTTGAACTTAGCTTAAGGTTTAAAATTTATTAAAATAATTAAAAAAAATGAATTAAATAAATTTAAAAAAAGAGATTTTTAATAAATATTTTAAGGTAAAATGATGTTTTAAAACCATGTGAAGTCAAAATATGATGTGTACAAGGACGGGGGCATAACCCATTTGACCCCCTTTACTATTATAAAACACATTTTAAATCATTCCTTTAACCTTATGTTATAACCCCTCATGACTTATGTTTCAACAACTTCACTAAATCTCAAATCCTTCATGATCGTCGACACTACGACCACACAATCTTTATGTATCGACCACGAAATATGATTTTGACGGTGGTGTATCAACCATGAAATATGATTTTGATGTTGATGTATCGTCCATGAAATATGATTTTTGATCTCGATATATAGGCCACCCTACGTCATTCGAATGTAATCTTAGCACCGACTAATTATGAAAGTCTAGCACATAAAATTGTTTCAAGGCAATAAAGTAATGTATGGCTTAAGGGAGAGAGTGGTGTATGCTGATGTGGGCATACAAGATAAGGGAGGTTGAAATAATGTTTTAATCTTTCAATGATTAAAGGTTGCATTGGGAAGCTATAATATATGAGTGTCCACATGAAGATGATGAGGTGGAAGTAGGAGGCCCACAACCCATAAGGCCTTTGTTTCCCCTTACCATTGGTTATTTTGTATATTCCTTAAAAGTCTAAGGTGGATGGGGGACCCAATATATTTCTTTTAAACCCTCCTTTCCCACGATTTCCCATTTTGTATCGGCATGCTCGTAACATTTTATTTTTCCTCACTCATTGATGTTTTGGCGTGCTTATGAAAATTTTATTTGCTTCTCCCCATCGACGTACTTTCAACATCCCATATTCTATTCAATGACCGACACAACGAAAACCATCGCTAGAAGAAGATCATACTTAGGATGTGGAATACATAATGTGCGAGGAAGAAAACTACAAACATGAATATGCTATACATCAATACAAGGAGGATATGGTAGCGCACAACAATGTCTTTACAAAAGTGACCTACAACGAAGGATGACATACCAACACATGAGCAACCGACAATTAGAAAAACAAAATCAAGCTCAAACGGATAAAGAAGAAGTAAAATCCTTGTGATAGGCAAGCCCCCGTAGTGTTCATATTATTCGCCACATTCTATAAGATGAACTAGGGCCAAAACCCATGATGGCCCACCAACACTAAAAGACAAATTCAAAATGTGAATGTACATGATGTATGATATATTAAATTATGAACAATTCTGCTATCATTATTCCCACATCATTCCATAGAGGACAAGGACAAAAGTTTGCAAACAAAAGGTCAAGAGTTGAGAAGGCGAAAGACCAACAGTCAAGGTGAATTTCAATAAATAAGGGGGATTGTACTCAAATAGTGGGCTTTAGGCTCTTAGAGCTTTCATGTTCTACTTTTGAAACTTTAATGAGAAGAAGCTTGTTTGTCCAAGCTATTTTCTGGAGAACTCAGACTCTTGTGTTGCACTTATTGTAGACTATTTTGCTACCTTTGCTCAACATTGGAGTTGTGTAAGAATTTATCTCACATTGTAGACTACTCTCATGCACGTCTGTTGCATTCTTATTTCCGTTCTTCGAGAAATATTTATCTAAGCTGTGAACATAGGATTGTAAATGATTGTTTCAATGCTAGACTATTTTATGTTTTTATTTATTTACTCCATTCTTGTATTTGCTTTGTGTGAACTATTTCTCGGGCCATTGATAGGAGCATGTATGGTTGTGTTTAATTTATGGTTACCTTTAGATTCCTCTGGATGCATGAATCTTAGATTAGTTTCATTTCACTCTTTAGTTTAGAAACCATCACCGGTGGAGCAGGCCACAATCAATAAACCCCAAACCAATAATGGTTGTTGGGAAAGAATCCAAATGGATTCCATATTAGAAATGGTGTGAGGTCTAATTGAGACTTCTCATTGGGGGTAAACCCTGTTGTTTATCAAGGTCATATAGACCACATCAACATGGTGTTACACATGGTCATCTTAAGCTCCTCAAAGGCTTGGGTTGCTTCTTGACTGCAAAAACAACATCCCTTTTCACTAAAGTTGTTAGAGGGGCTCATATTTGACCATAGTTCTTGGAAAAATTGCAATAACAACGTGTCAATCCTAAGAATCCCCTAATATTCTTCAAGGTTTTTGTAATTTTTCCCTCATGAAATACAATATGCCCCAAATATTGAACTTCTTGAACACTAAAGGCACACTTGGAGGGTTTTTCATATAGTTGTTGCTCCTCCAATAATTTTAAAACCATGCCAAGATTTTGTACATGTGCTTCCTAATATTTATATAACTTAGTATATCATTAAAAAATATGATTGTGAATTTTCTAAGGATGGGTTTGAATTCATCAAAATTTTAAATGTAGAAGGTGCATTAGTAAGCCTAAAACACATCACTAGAAACTCACAATGACCTTCATGTGTTCTAAAGTTTGTTTTGAGGATTTCTTCTTCCCTCATTTTAATTTGATGATATCCTGAACATAGATCCAGCGTAATAAAGAAAATTGTTCCTTGCAATCCATCAATGACAAGAATATAAAACTTATATTTGATGGGGATCTTGTTGAGTTCTCTATAATATGGAAATGTAACTGTAAATAATCATTTTTGTAAACCATCACTAGTGAAGATGAATCGCTTTAGTTAGGTCGAATGATGTAAACCTCTAGCATTTCTTGAACTATATGATCAATTTCACTCTTTTGGTCATACGGATATCTATAAGGTTGGATGTTAGGAGGAAGCACAGGGGGGTCACTTAATAAATATGTTCAAAACAAGTGTACTTATGAACCTATAAAAATTATCTCTGATTTTACAATTTACTATAGACTTCTCTTATTTATCCAATCCTTATATATATATATATATATATATATATATATATATA
>ML778727.1:595100-627593 GCA_009831015.1 Picea engelmannii | reverse complement strand
TTTTTCAGTGCACCTTTATGGTACATACGCATCGGTGCTTAAATGTTCAAACACACTGTCACTATTCATAGCGGAGGTAAGCGACCAATGGTTTTTGTGGGGTCTTTTTTTCTCAATGTTCCTTTAAGGTATATACGCACCAATGCGTTCATGAACAATAAAGAACCAGTGCATCCATGTTCCAATAGCACCACCATACTTTATAATAAAATTACACGCACCAAATAAATCACACCGGTGTTGTTTAAAAGAACACATTGGTGCGCCTAATTGTCGAAAGACACACTGCAGTAGGGTAAATAAAGAACAATTACCAAACTGATTTTCATTGTTACAGTGAATGATGTGCTTCCAAACTCTCAAGCAAGCACCAATGCTCACCTTTTTTCCTAAGACGCCTTGTTTTCGGTGCTCTACACTACTTGGATAGCTCCATTGGCGGATTCCACATATTTCCAAATTTTGTAAATTACCACATATTTTCATTTCCTCTCAATGGTGCAACCATGCCTCCTCGTGACAAAAGAGAGTAGGTAAATTATTCATTACCTTCCTATTTTCATTTCCATCCAATCAAAATTACAATTTACCTTGAAATTTAGCATTTTATTTTATTTTTTTCAATTTCACGTGGTGCGCCTAAATGGTTTGGCTTGCCCCAAAGCGATTCATACTATGTTAAATACACAGTAAGCACCTCCATCGGTGCATCCATATATGTCCACACTGGTGTCATTCAAGATAGTGCACCATGATAAATTACTAAAACAAAAGCGGTGCGTCCTTCAGAACGCCCCAACACCGATGTATAATGGGCTTATTCCCTCATCGATACATTACACTTCATTAACCGCATCGGTACATTACACTTCATTAACCTAGTGGTGCACAAAGTTTAATCAATTGCATCGGGGCATACCTGACACATAACACCCCAGAATGTCAATGTTTAAACACACCGCCATACTTTATAATAAAATTATATGCACCAAATAAAATGCACCGGTGTCGTTAAACATTATGCCCCAGTGCACCTAAATTTTGGAAGGCGCACCACAGTAGGGTAAATAAAACAAATTACCAAACCGATTTGCATTGATACAAGGCATCCTGTGCTTCCAAACTCTGAATCAAACACCGATGCTCATCTTTCTTCCTAAGATGCCATGTTTTCGGTGCTCTACATCGACTTGAATAGCTCCATTGGTGGATTCCACACATTTCCAAATTTTGGAAATTACCACAAATTTTCATTTCATCTCAATGGTGCAACCATGCTTCCTCGGGACATAAGAGACCAGGTAAATTGTTTATTACCTTCCTATTTGCATTTTCATCCAATCAAAATTACAATTTAGCTTGAAATTTGTGATTTATTTCAATTTCGCGTGGTGTGCCTGAACTATTCGGCTCACCCTGAAGTGGTGCATACTATGTGAAATTCACAATGTCTTCTTCTCATAGAGCGCCCTATCTTTTTGGAGTACATACCTTCATTTTCCTTTGAAATTAAATGATTTTGGATAATGCAAAATCTGAAATTGGGCCAATGAATAGTTCAAATAGTGAGCAAGGGACTCGATGGGGGCATCAAGCCCAATCCATAAAATGGTCATGGTGAACAATTCAAAAAGTGAGCAAGGGGCCCAATTGGGGTATCAAGAACAATATAAAAATAGGCTACAATAAACACTTTGAACAATAAGCAAGGGGACCAACGGGGGCATTGGGACCAATATGAAAATCAATCATAGCAAATACTTTGAATGGTGAGAAAGGGTCCCAATGGGGGCATTAGGAATGATCTAGAAATTAGTTGGGGTGAACACTTCAAAAAGTGAACAAGGGGCCACTATGTAGATTCTTTTCCATGTGAATATTCTTTTTTTTTGTAAATAAAAGAGGGACCTTATATTATATCACATGTTTACATCTTCGCGACACTTGGCAGGCACCTGTCCCGCCATAGGAGGGAAACCAAAACATGTGGCTCCAAACATTTTTGATGTTGTCATGACTGAAATATTTTATACGAAAAAAGTGCAGAGAATTGCAAGTGGTTGTAGGAACCCTGTTCCATATACCTAATCTAAGGCTGGCCTTGGTCAAAGCTGCCATTGCACAAATAAAACGAATAAAAACTAGCTTAACACTACCGACACTATGACTGAAATTGACAAAACACTGGGACCTGGGGTGAGCCACTTCATGCCATGGGAGAAACTGGATGTCCATGAATGGTGTATGCCAGGGTGAATCGTTGCTTGCAAGTTGGGCATCGGGCTTGCGCTGGATCATCTGTAAGTGCCTCAAGTAGCATGTCTAGTTGTTGATTGATGATGCCTTGGCCATGCACATGTTCATCCTGTCGCTGAAGGATATCGAAGAGGAGCTCAAGATGCTCCTCTACCAGATGATTGACAAAGTGCGAGCCCTCGTCTCCCTTGCCAATTCTGTTGTCTTCCGTTGCGGTTGATTCCTTGCCTGCATCTGTCAATTGCCAACTTGGAGGGATTTCCTCCTCCACAATACAACTTCCATCACCATAGTAAGGCTCACTCGGCTTGAGAACTGGGGGGTCAAGAAGGTTGGTGGTGGTGGGGAGGCACATCTCTGAGGGTGGCATTTTTGCTTTCGCAGAGCTCGGACTGAGATGCAAAGATGGAGGTGGCGCTTCCTCTTTCACAGTGGTGAGGCTGAGGTGCAGAGGAAAAGGTGGCACCTCTTTTTTCATGATGCTATAATGTAGAGGTAGAGGTGGCAGTGGTGGAGATTGTGCCAAGGAGGAAAAGGTCTCCAATTTCATCTTGCGCGAGGTTGTCTGAGTGCTCAGGGTAGAGCGGTGGGAATGGCTGAAGTGAGCTATAAGAGCTCATTGAGAGACAATGAGTCTGGTGGCCCAAGAGAGGGCGTTTGTTTTCCTGGCGCCCCTCTTGGGCTTCCCATGCTCTTGGGGCATGATGGGAGGGAGAAGAGGATGGAAGAAGTGAGAGGGGGTGGTGGGGGGACACTGGTGTCGAGTTGATACTAGGATGATGCACAGGGTGAGAGCAGTGATGCCTGAAAATCCGTGAGGGCCAAAGAGCTCTGTGGGGGGACCGCACCAGGTGAAAAACAAATTGAACTGTATTTTGGGGTTGTCGTTAACGCTGTGAGGATCCAAGGAGACCCCTCCCATCACCATTGAAGTCCGACGGGACATCTGCAGATGTTTGGTATCATGAGCCTGGCTGGATCTCTCATCCGAGAGCTCAGTCAGGCACACTAACTTAACTATCTGCATGGTGTGAGCCATGGGAAGTTAATGCAGTGGGGGTGACGACATGGGATAATAACTATCTCGGCTAGTCTGATCCAGTTATCCCTCTCCTCGCTCGAAGTGGCACCCCATCCGGGTGTGGGTAGTCCCTTCGGGCTAGCTCTCTGCAATGGGTCCAGATTGTCGAGTTTTGGGGCCGTCTGGAGTTTGTGAGGGTGATCTGCTGCTCGAGGTCAACTCCTGCATTGTCTAGTCTGTCTGCCACTTTATTTTTGTTGCGTCTTACGTGAGAGGTGATAATAGTTAGAGAGGGTTTGAGGAGTGATTGAAAGTTGTGGAGGGGACCCAACAGGCGCCAATTGGGAGTGATCCTTTCTGGATTCCTTCCTTTGAGGATTTTGGAAGCCAACTCAATTATGACTTTGGAGTCTCCTTCTATGACTAGGCAAGTAAGATTGTCATCTAGAGACAGTTGAAATCCTCTAATTATATCCTAGATTTCCACTGATTTATTGGTATTGAAGCCCATATTTTCAGCTGTGATATTGTGGATTTGGCCTTGGATGTCCCTTATCACTGCTCCTGCCCCTGAGGGGCCCGGATTACCTTTAGAAGCTCCATCGAATTTGATTTTGTGAAACCTTGGTGGAGGGGGTGACCAGATCGAGGGTTTCACAGTTAGGGAGGAGAGGGGGAGATGGGGAGGTGAAGCGTGAGGCCCCAGGAGTTGAAGATCGAGGTCTCTTCGGGGTCAGTGGGGAGGTATTATTTGGTCCAAGTATTGTGATGGAGGGTTTCTTTAAGGTGTGAGAGAATGGTGGACCAGATGTTGGCTATGGGGGAGGGATGTGAGTGAAAGAATCTCGTGTTTCTTTCCTTCCAGAGTTGCCAAACTATGAAACCTGGCAGGAATTGCCAGATTCTATTCAGGAGTTGGCTTTTGCAGGGTCCTGAGCCCCATTTAATGATCGTGTTTATTATGTTTCCTTTGTCTCGATTTGCTCTTCTCATGAGCTGAGTGGCATGGTTCCATATTTCTTCACTGATGGTACAATTATTTGGGAGGTGATCCTGTTGGAAGATTGGTTGTTGTCATTGATGTCAACCCTAGTCATGGGTTTTGGACCAGAAGATTGATGAAATTATTTGGACATGAAGGAAAATGAAAATGAATATACAACACCCATGGATGGATAGTATACATCATTCTCTTTCCGGTGGTATGTGGCACGNCACGTGGATCCTCATGGTTGAGGAGAAATGAATTTTTGAAGATGACAAAGTGAATTGTACATGTAGGCCCTGAAGATAATTAAAGAAAAGAATTACAAAATAAGAAAGTGTCAGGTCGGCCCTAATATTAAAAGGAAGTGACATGAATGGTATAAATAAACATCATTATACATTCATTTGATCCAAGTCGAATTTCAGAGAGAAGAAGAGGTAAAAGAAGGCCGGATTTCAAGGGAGGATGAAGTCTTTTGGAGATGTGTTCTAAGTATCAACAGATCCATGGTCTCTGCCTGTTGATGACAGAGATGGCAGATCGAGTGGTCAATAAAGCCTCTTTTCTAGAGATTGTCCTAGGTTAAGATCTTGTTTTGGAGAAGGAGCTAGAGGAACATTGAGATTTTAGGCCATAACTTGGATTTCCAAACTGTGGTCCAGATGGGGTCCTTCGACAAAGATTGATAACCTTCATCCTTCTTTAAGAGTAAAGTTTCCATGAGGCGAGTGCCCCCATCGTAGAATGTTGGGATCGTTGCTTGTTAATATTCTTCGTGGGTTGATTGCCTGTGTCTAGTTCTGCAGGTTGCAGTTCTCTGTTGCCTGTAAATCCTAATGAGTGGGTTTCCAGGTTCTCTAGGGAGAGTTGTTTGGGGTGGGAAACCACATGTTGACTACCTTGGCAGTGGTAAGATTTTGTATCTGATTTTCATAATACAACATATTTTCTTCTGACTGGAGGGCTGGCAACTATTGCCCAGAGTCAGTCCAGAATAGGTCATTTTGACCATTGCAGATTTCCCATAAGGCATGCTCCTAGATAAGCTGTTTGTTTCTCCAAGACGCATTTCATATGTTGGAGCTTTGTATTTTGTCATGCATCCTGATCTAGTGGGCTTGTTGAGTATCTGGAGCATATTTGTGTTTCCAGAGCTTGGCCCAAATTTCCATGGGGGTTTTGAGCCATCTCCACCAGATTTTAGCTCCCACTGTATTGTTGAGTTTTCCAGGGTCTTGTAGGACCATACCTCCTAGATATTTTGGTTTGCAGACTTTGTCCCAGCTTACCAGAGCCCATTTTCTGTTTGGGTTGTGACCATGGTAGAGGAAGTTCCTCTGTAGATTACGAATCTTCTTTATAACAGATTGGGGGGAAACTAGAGCTAAAAAGAGTTAGGCAGGGATGGCTTGGAGAACAAATTTCAGGAGGGTGGTTTTGGCTGGGAGGTTGAGGGAGCAGAAGGTCCAGGTGCTGAGATGATTGGAAATGGAGAGCAGGAGGAAATCCCAAGAGAGGTTATGGGCTGCCGAGTCCGAGAGGGGGAGGCCTAGATATTGAATTGGTAGGGTGTAGACATGAATGGATAAAAGCTGGGAGATATGTTGTTGGATGGCCTTTGGTGTGTTGAAGAAGAACAACTGCGATTTTTCTAGGTTGAAGGAAGTTCCAGTGGCTTCGCTGAAATCATTGAGTATGGAGCTGAGCTTGTTTGCTTCTTGCACAGTGGGGGTGTTCATGAGCATTGTATCATCTACAAATTGACTGTGTGAGGCCGCGGGTTGAAGCCCATGGAGAGGGAGGCCTTGCAGGGATCCGTTTTCAATGGAGGCTTTTATATAGCATCCCATACCTTCCGCCATTATTACAAAGAGGAAAGGGGAGAGAGGGTCGCCTTTCCTGATTCCCCAAGTGGGAGAGAAGGGTTGGGAGGGGGTTCCATTGACTAGAATTGAGAAGAAGGCTGAGGTGATAAGGTTCATGATCCAGTCTATCCATTTAGTGCTGAAACCGAAGGCTGTTAAGACAACTCTCATGTATTGTCAACTTATTTTTTCAAAATCTTTGGAGAGATCAAGCTTTAGAAGCATACCTGGAGTGCGTGTGCTTTTGAGCGAGTGGATGACTTCATGGACCAGAATGGCACTATCCATGAGTTTCCTTCCTTCAACATACCCTGATTTATCCTTTGAGATGATGAAGGGGAGGATTGGTTTGAGTCTTAGAGATATGACTTTGGATATGATTTTGTAGATCACATTGCAGAGCACTATGGGTATGAAATTATTTGGATTGGTGACCCTCTCTTCTTTGGGTATTAGGGTTAGGAAGGTGGCATTGAGGGCTGGGAGGACTTTGCCAGAATTGTGAGTTTCCTCAACTAGTTGCCAGACTTCTTCCCTTACATTGACCAGTAAGAGTGGAAGAAGTTCATTGTGAAGTCGTCTAGGCCTGGAGCTTTGCTTGTGGGTAGCTCCTGTATGGCCTGATCGACTTCAGCTGAATTATGGGAATCATAAGGGCTTCGTTTTGTTCTTGGGTGATGAGTGTCGAGATGTTTTTTGTCACTCTTTTGATTTCCTCAGCACAATCCCCTGGGGGATCTGAGAGGAGATCTTTGTAGTAGCCAGTAAGCTCCTGCATGATGTCTTGGTGGGAAAGTAGGGTGGTTCCCTGAGCATTTTCCATCTTTGTTATGCGTTTAATAAAATGCTTGTGGATCATGGAGCGATGGAAAAATTTTGTGTTTTTTTCCCCATCTTTGAGCCATTGAACTTTGGATTTCTGTTTCCAAAGAATTTATTCTTGTTTGAGCCTTTCTTCCAGCTGCTTCTTGATGTGTTGCTCCTCCTATTGTTGAGTTGGAGTGTGCCCGGTTTGAATAGCCTGCGTCTGTAGGGATTCAAGTTTCTGTTCCAAGAGTTTCCTTTCTTGGAAGATGTTCCCGAAGACTTTTTCCACTTTCTCACTTGTTGTTTGAAGTATTTGGGCTTCTACTGGAAGCAATACATCTTGGTCCCCTTCTGGATTTCATCCATGTTCCACTAGTGGTGATCCATCTCTTGGAAATCCAGATGGAAAAGCTAGAACTTTTCAAATCTGAAGGGTTTGAGCTTCAGGGTGGCCATAGTGTCAACCCAGAGCTGAATCGACCAATGGTCCGAGCCTGCTTTGGGGAGGATGTTGGACTCTATTAGGGGGCCTTCCAAGAGAAGGGTCTCAGAGAGAATAAATCGATCTAGCCTGTAGGCTATTTGTTGGGGCCCCGATTGCTTGTTGGTCTAGGTGAAGGTGTCATTTCCATTTTTGATATCCACCAGTTTGTGTTGATCTAGGAGCTCCTGGAATTTTATGCTATCCTTTTCCAATATCTTCTTTCCACCTCTTTTTTCCTCCAGAGCATGTTGAAGTCTCCCCCAACGATCCATCTCTGGTTTTCGGTTATGGAGCTGATATAGGCTATGTTCTGAAGAAAAAGGTCTTTGTCCAGAATGTTTTGCGGTCCATAGGAATTGGTGATCAACCCATGTTTGTCAGAGTCGATGGCTCGATAGTGGGTTGTAAGAGTCCCTGAAGTGGAAAAACCTTGGTCTAGTATAACTGTGTCCGGATTCCAAAGGATAGCCAGGCCGCCTGCAGTGCCTTTCGAATCTGTATGGTACGAGTTGCAAGTGTGCCAACATATTTTGAGTATTTCCTCCACGAACTTCACCACACATTTGGTTTCTTGGAGAAGGAGGATGTCCGGGTCTTCCATTTTAATGCAGTTTCAGAGAATCCTTTGTTTGGATCTTCCATTTAGGCCTCTGATGTTCCAAGTGATGACCTTCACGATTAACAATTTGATGGGTGGGAAAAGGAGCTCTCTGAGAGATTGTGTAGCTATCCCGAGTTGATCATGTAGTTACTGACTTCCTTTATGAGTTGTTGCGCTGTTTTCCTGCCTCGTCTTTTGTTTTGCTTCAGATTTCTTCTCTGGTCTGAGTTTGGGTCTCCTATGATACCTAGCCATATGGTGGCCCCTGCTGATGAGTCCAAAAAGACCTTGTGGACTTTCCTGAACTGATCTTATGATAGGGTCTGTAGGTCTTTTTTTTTTAATTCTTATTCAAGTCTGTCTAGGTCTATTCCTGCTAGGTCATGTTCATCCATTTCCATGACTGTGACTTCTACTTTTTCCTGCTCTTTTCCTGAGTCTGGGTGGATCTGTGGATCAGTTGGGATTCTTGGGGTCAGGTTGTCCTTCGGTTGTTGGTTTTCCTTGTTATTGTTTCCTTCTGTCCCCCACCGTATTGTGGGGGGTTTCCACTTCTTATGCCTCTGGGAGGTTGATAAGGGCTTCGAAGGAGTTGGTGTTTGGATTTTTACGGCCACTGTTGGTAGTTGTTTTCTTCTGCATTTGCCTCCTGCTATTATGCACCTGAGTGAATCCATTGCTTTGTTTTTCTTCCTCTGCTATCTTTGGGGGGTTCATTGAGGGGGTAGTCTTTGAAGAGATGTCCATGTTCATGACACTTTCTACACCTAAATGGTATCTGTTCATAGTCTATGGTTTGAGCCCATTATTCATCCTGATATTCTAGGGTAACCGTTCCTGGGAGGGCTTTGGATATGTCCATGTAAAGACATATTCTGGCATATGAGGTGTATTTCCTTTGCTTGGTGGCTTCTGAGGATTTGACATGCTTTCCTAGAGTGTTTCTAATTCTTGTTAAAATTTCTTCTAACCAAAACTGCTGAGGTAGGGAATAAAGGCGAATCCATACCGGAGCATAGGCAAAGTTTTCTTTTTCTGGGAAGAGGCGATTGGTCCAGAAGCGCAGATAGAGTCCCATCGAGTTGTAGAAATAGGGTCCTCCTTCAAAGACATGGTCTTTGTCCTCCAGGTTGTAGAAAATGTCTGTGAAGAACCTTTTGGAGCTCAGTTGGAGCTCGTAGTCCCCCTTGGGGTTCCACCAAGCTTTGATCCAGCGAGCCAGGTCTCTTTCCGAGGGCCAGAGAACTAGGAACTTGCCTATGAGGGCGTGGTCTCTCATGAACTGAGTGTGTTCGCCTATTCTGTTGCTCTTCATGATGTATCGGGGCACAGTCGGGGCTTGCGGGATGCATTTCCCTAGTATCCAAGCCCGATTTGCTTTTGGATGTGAGGACTCTACATCCATGTTCATACCTGTGCTCCCATGAGTTTCTTCCTGCAGGTACTATTCTTGCAGGTTCGGAGGTGGTTCAAAGGATGGTCGGCGCGTGCAAGCATTCTTAGGGTCATTTGCTGCAATGTTGCGATATGAGGGGGATTTCGCCCCCCCTTCTGTGTTCATTCTACTGATCTGGTAAGAGCGTCTGTGCAGAATGTGGCAGGTGTGTGTAGAGGCAGTCGACGGTTGAAGGGGTGGGGGTTCGCTGAAGCATGAAACCCTAATCCTAGAGATTTAGTTTCTCATGCTCGCTCTCATTCTCCATATAAATATTCTTATCTAGGTGTCTTCTTCTCATAGTTCCTCTTATCTCTCATGAACTCTACCATTCAAATGGCTATGTTGCCCATGTGGATATATGTGTCCAAGTGTCTTCTTCTCATATTGTCACCTATCTCTCTAGAGTACATACATTTTCTTTCCTTTGAAACTGAATGCCTTTGTGTATACTTTAAGTCTAGAATTGATCCAAAGAAAGAGTTCAAATATTGAGCAAGGAGCCTAATGGGGCATCAAGTCTAATATGAAAATCCACCACAAAGAACACTTTGAACATTGATAAAGGGGATTTATGGGGGAATTGAGCCAAGTCTATAAATTGATTGAGGTGAACACTTCAAAAAGTGAGCAAGGAGCCACCATGGAGATTCATATACAAGTGTCTTCTTCTCATAGTGCCAACTATCTCTCACAACTATCTTGCAAATAGATACATTGTCTCCATGGATATTCTTGTCTAGGTGTATTCTTCTCATAGTGACACATGTATCTTTGGAGTATGAACCTTCACTTACCTTAAAACTAAATTCCTTTGTATATATTAGAACTTTTGAATCATGCTAAAGAAATTGTTCGAATGGTGAGTAAGGAGATCGATGGGGAAATTAGGCCTAATCTGGAAATTGGTTGAGGTGAACAATTCAAACTGTGAGAAAGGGGCTTGATGGGGGCATGAGGCCCAACCTATAAATCAATGGAGGTGAATAGTTTTAATAGGGAGTGTTATCCACCATTTTTTATGAGGATTTCACATGTGATTTTCATCACATGACTCACAGATTTGTAGGCTAGCATGGTGATTCTATCCTTCCAAAGGCTACAAATTTGATAGAAGTTGCTTCAACATTGCATTACAGACTATTGGGCTTGACTTGGAGATGGTACTTTCATTTGATTTGGATGATGCCTTGGTTGAGGACATTCATTTTCTCCTTGATTGATTGTCATGTCTAGGTTCCCTCTTCATGGTTTCACACCTTTGGTTGATGGATCAACATATTAGTAGGAACTTGATGGTGGATGCTTGATATTTGATGTGACTTATGTTAGCATATAGGTGCTGTGGTTGATTTGGTTAGCATGTTCTGGTTAAAACTCTTGTGATATTCCCTTATTCTTTGGTGATGTTGGCATGATTGGGATATTTTGGCTTAGCAATTATTTAACACTGTGCATTTCATGGAATGTGATCCCATCAACTTAGATTCTCCCTAAGTTTCAAGTGTTAAAGATTTTCTCTATGGTGGATGATGTTATCTTATCCTAAGGTATTTTAAATCACCTTGACCCATTATTCAATGTGCATATGTGAAGGAAACTTCATCATTTTATTCATAAAAGGAGCTCAAGTTCATCACACATGGGGCCACCCCTATGGTTGTCATATGTCTTAAATTTACCTATAAGTAAACATATTTTTATGGGGGTGCACTTGATAAAGGAATCAATTAATTATTTTTTGGAGACACCCCCCTTTAGATAGATAAATTTCATGTATTATTTACCCATGTGCTTGAAAGGGGCACACACATTGAGGAAAATTATTATATTTTAATGGTGGGTTGACTTGTTCTTATTTCATGGCTAATGTATCCACACGAAGTTGACATACCTTGGATCATTGCATATCATGCAGCCACTTTACTACCCAAGATGGAAATCCATTGGAATTATCCACCCACACCATATCTTATGCTGAGTCATTTTTAAGACATGGGTCCTCAAACTAGCATGAGCCATGTGGATATGACATCATTGGTTGATGAAAATACATTATAATGGGAGACACCTCCTATTCGTAGCCTGAAACCTTGGTTAGCCACCTATGTTGGAGAAGTCATGGAAATATGACATCATGATGGGGTACAATACTTGTGACATGACACCTGTGTCATGTGAATTTTGAAGCCACCATGTGTACTCAAGTCATGAGGTAAGTCGACCATTGCTTTGACTAATCATTGGATACCATGGAGGTGTGGGTCATAGTTTCCCTTGTTACACCAATGATGTTCTTTAAGGGGAGGGTCCTTTGAGACTTTCGTCGTCTATCCAAACCCTTTAGGAACTTACCATATTTCATCAACGAGCATCGATCTTCTATCTCCACACGTTTTCTCCTTCACTGACTCTATACTGCGAATGTTCAATAGGCGAATTTCTCGTATTCTTCATCCTGGGCTTCTTCTTTCAGGCGGTTTAGTTCGACTACTCAAATATGCACTTACAAAAATAGGTTCCTCGTTGGTGGACAACGTAGTGCGTAGTTGCGGTAGGTGGAAAACAATTAGGGAAAATGATGCACTCTTTCCCTGTCAAATAAGACGGAAAACCAAGAAACATATCTTATCCTCTCACAACAAAGACACCAAGCTTCGGGAATTCTCCAGCCATGGAGGAAAAAGAAGGTGCAGAGGTAATTTTCAATCATGGTCTATGATTATTGGATGGCCTGTTAGGGTTTTCTTTGTTTCCTTCAATGATTCATGGCCATAATTTTGGTTTAGTCGCTTAAGGTTTTGATATATGTCTGGTTTTTTTTTATTTGACTTCGTGTTTTTGGTATATTTTTATTCTCTCTCAAAACTCATTTACTTAAATTCATTTACTTGTGCACATCTCCTTCTACACAAATTTCTACCTTGACATGGTTTTGAAAATATTCGTTCCACCCTATTGTTGTTTCTTTGTTTGAGCGCTTTTGCTTTGGCTTTTTTCAATAGTTGAACTAAACCCCCTGCTCAACTTTTTTTTGCTCAAGTGAGTCAATGTATTTAATTTTAATTTTTTTCTCCCTTCAGTTAATTGCATTTCACAACATTTCTTTGACTGCACGGTAGTTAATTGACAGACCATACCCATTTCTATGATGGTTGATGACACCAATCCCTATGCATTTCTTTGATTGCATCGTGTTAACTAAAAACGCATCTCTAATTTCTATATGTCTCTGCTAGATGTCCACCTGTCCATAGATCACCCCATATGATTAGTATCAGGTTCAGGTAGACAACATCAAGAATAAGCATCCCATTATAGATCCAAATGCCGAGGCAAGCATTCCAATCCTCAGCATCGTGTTGTTGATGTGACCCTTGACTCCCTCATGAAGCCCTTGCATCTATGTCCAACATCTCCACCAACAAATTCAATGGCATATCAACCAAGCTCCTGTGAAAAGAAAGGATAAGAAAGTAGTCTTCTTCCCCGTGCAGTACATTGACTACTGTAGAAAATGACACTTGGTGGCCATGCACTCCAGCGATGATAAGAACACTTGGTGGCCATGCACTCCAATGATGACAATCAATATGATGAGTGTTAATCACGGTGCACGATTCACTCATCTTGTAAATTATGATTGCATCACCTAGCTATTTGGGCAACTTTTTTCTTTTTATTTTATCTAAATTGTATAGCTTGCTATTTTGGCATTTTTATTTCTTTTTGTTTTTATGTGTTTGAAAATTTAATTCGATGCAATTGTGCAACTTCACTCGTTGTAAATTTAAATTTTCATGTTTTAATTATCCAAATTTACATTTGCCACGGATTTCGATTATATTTTCTTTAAATATATCTTAATACTAATTAAATTTTACCATGCTATTTTGAATAAATAAAATTACAAAACATGATTTTCCAGTTTAATCAAACCACCATTTCCGTGTAAACTTCAAGGCAGAGAAAAAAAAAAATCAACCTATTTCCGTGTAAACTTACAAACAACAATCAACCCATTTTCGTGTAAAGTTCAACGCATAGAAAAAAAACATAAGCATGAGTTGCTCCATGAAAATGAAAATGAAAATGTTTCCCTTCTCTCATACAATCCATTGCCTTGGATGTAAAGGGGCATATTTTCCCCTAAATAAATAAATACACATAGTTATGGTGCCTAGTGATGAATCGGTCCATGTTTATAGAGAATTTGTTCCATTAAAATATTAATTTCACAGCTTTGTAACAAAATCTCGGCCATCGATGGTTGTCAGAATCCCTCCCAAAAATATCTAAGTCATGTCTGCCAAAAATATCTTGGTCGTTGATGATTATTAAAATCTGTTTACGCCGAAAGGTTTACATCTATTGACAATGGGCACATTTAATAGGTTTTTGGTTCTTAATATGTTTTCTATGGACGAGATTAAATATGCCTAGAATATTCTTAGTCATCACAATAAATGAATGGCTCTGATTTCATCCATTAACTTCCGAGCTGTTATAAAGACATCCGTTTATACGTTTACTTTTTTACATTTACCTAATCGTGTTTAAAAATTACTGTGTTCACTAACTTATTGCCACGTCTACCTGATTAAAAAATATTAAGATATTCGCACAGGTATTAAGGCGTTTCATGTTTCTGCTGGCTGACATTTGGTGGCCGCGTTTCTGTGCTGGCATCACCAGCAATCACCAATCATTTGTGCTAGTTTACAGTGCATGCTTACATTTTTAACAGCCGTAAGCCGCCTTTCAGCGTTCACCAACCGCGACTTAACGGCTATGCTAATTTTATCACAACAACAACATTCTATAATTAAAACCTTAACACTAATCTTTAACCAGCGATGGACAAATGGTGGAACGGAATTTAGTCATTCTATGTATGATTTTATTACTCTTTACTTATCCCCACTTAAAGTACAACTTAATCTATGTTCTCTCTTAGCATTGATTCCATATCTCCATTCTCATATATATAAAATAATTTATATTCACATTAAATCTTATGTATATTATAATAAAAAGGATTATTATTTAAATATAAAAAATATTGAAATTAAAAATGTTTAATTTAAAATAAATAAAAAATTATTCTTTATTTTTTACTCCAAAACCAAATTTAGAGTCAAGTTAAGCATTCAATTTGTGATTATTTATATCCTTGAAAAACTCTCACCTTTACCTTCTCAATGGTTTCATGAAATTAATAATTAATCCACAATATGTATATATACATTTTCGGTATTTGATGTATGAATTTTAATGATATATAGTGTTGAAACACACACTGACACTCAGAGAGGGGGCTGCATCAATGTCTGGAACTTTTAACATATGCAACTCAATTAATTACTGATAAACATGTTTAACACAAAGTGTATGAAGTAGATAAAATATCTTTCTTTTATTTATTTAACTTAAATGAATAAAAATAAAATCAATCCTTTAATATCTTCAACTTCAACTGAATATGAGAAATCCAACTCTCCTATACAAGCCCCAACTTGTAGTTCTCAGATCCAACTGAGAAATGAGGAATCAGACCCTCATAACAAGACTCGGCTTGTTGATCTCAGATCCAACTGAGATGTGAGGAATCCAATCCTCATGACAAGACTCAACTTGTAAACATGAACCAACCTGATAGAATGAACTTTCATTCAATCCATTATATATATATATATATATATATATATATATATATATATCCACCAAGACACATTTTCCACTTTTTTTTCTTGCTTTACATACTTTTCCAAAAGGCATAAGGTTAATCCATTGTGTCTTTTGGTTGAATCAAGATGTCTTTTGACATTGAAACATGGTACCCTTTCATTTAAATGATAATATTAAACTTTAAACAATATCATTTTTCCTTTTTATTCTTTATTCATAATGCTCATGATTTAACTCTTCTTTAATTATGACTGTGCATCAGTTCATTAGTCTATAGATCTCAAATTGTTGTGAATTCGAGTCTTAATCAATATGCGCTCCCTTCAATCCAAAATTTGTGTGACCACGAGCTTGAAACCAAGAGATTACCTACTAAGCACCGCCCTAAGTGCTAGTGTTGCACCTTTGATACCTTGAGCACTCACATGACCAACAACATAACCTTGTCCTCCGGTATTCGGCCCTTCAGAGCTTTTATCCTTTACAAAAGTCTTATTATTTTCGAAGAGATATCATATAGAGTGTTACCTTCTAGAGTCGTTACATCTCATGCTAGCTAATCTAATGGATAGCATTACTCCAGAAATTCCTAGATTGACAGTCTATTCTAATATTTGTGCAACTTGTGATGTGATAAGATCTTATCCATTGATCTCTTCCTCCTCCTTTGATTGATGATTAGAATTCAATCCTGCAAATTTGTTGGCTCCAAATCATTTTCAAGCCTTGGCAATCAACAATTCCGACTTAATTAGTCATTGAGATGGAAAACTTTCATTTACTCCGGGACTTCGGAGATTCAAGACTCTGGGATATTTATGCCTCTTTCTTAATTCCAACTATCCCTAGAGTGGAAAAGTTTTGCTCGATCGTTGATCTTTTCCTTTTGGTCTCATCCAATGGTCTCACTTATCCTATCTTTCCACTACGCTTGATCAACGGTCAAGAATGATCATGTAGTAGATCAATGGTTAGATTTACTTCATGATTCTGGTCTTCGACGGATACCTGATAAAAGAAGCTTGGATATCCCCAAAGTTAGTAATCTTGGAGTGATGTGGCTTACTGATGTCACTATTGACATGACACTGGATGAGTGGCTGCCACATGTCACCTTGATTCATGATTTTCGTATACCTAATGTGCCAACTAGACCTTGACACTTTTCACCAGTTGATTGTGCCATGTTTCATCTTTGTCTTCTGCCACATGTCTCCCTCCTGGATCATGGCTCTAGACTGTTTGATCTAACGGTTCGTATTGCTCCCAAATTTCTTCCCTCGATCTGACGGTTTTTTGGATTTCTTGACTTTGGGGCTTTGACCTTCCGATATTCTTGGTTTTTCTAAACTTCTTATCATCGGAGTGGTTAGCAACGAAGTTGACCACCTTCTTTCCTTTAGTAAAATCCGACATTTCAACATTTCCATTTCAGATCGATGATCAACGATTAATACTAGATTAAATCTTGATCTAACGACTGAGAACTCATCTGAAGATCCTTCCTGATCGATGGTTAGCGTTATTTCGTGACTTCGGGATTTTGTGGATTCTTCCTCGTCTCTAGTAATTGCCGAAGTGGCGAAGTGGTGAAGTGCCGAAAATTACGTTATCCTTCCACTTGGCTTCGATCTGACAATCAGGATAGATCCTGAGCTGATCTAATAGTTGTGATTACTCCCGAATTTTGAATGGACGATTAGGATTCCAGGATCCTTCACAAAGGGTTCTTCTATGTAGGTTCTAGCTTCTGCGTGATCTGATGGTCTTGGATTTCTATGATATTTTGATCGACTGCCGACTGTAACAGAGTTTCCTTATGATTCTTGAAGGGTTTCAAAGCTCTTGTTTATGACCTGTTCACCTCTATTTCTCCCGATCTTTTAATAACTGTTTGTGCATTTTTTTTTACTCCTTTTGTACATGAGTTCTATGTATGCTACCTCTCCTGAGCTTTATGAACATACAATCACAATTGATCCTATCATGATCAACAATGATCACAAATTTCTTCTTCACCAAGATGATCTTCCTTTTTTTTCTTTGATCACTGTACATGTTTTATTCATGTTGCCATCAATGACAACCCATAATCAATATTGCCAAAAATACCCTCCTTTGGCATTGAGGGAAACATAGATGCAAAACAAATACTTTTTCTCCCCCTATCACTGATCTCATTTTCAAGTTGGAAGATTTAACTTTTACTGATACCAAATTTGTTTTACTATTTTTCTCCCCCTTTGACATCAATGACAAAGAGTTAAAATTTTACTGCTTTTCTCCCCCCGTGAATGTGCCAATTGTTATCTCAATCTCTTGGACTTTTGTGTTCAAATAGGGAGTCTTATTGATACCAATTTTTTGTAGTGATCAAGTATTTTAAACCTAATCCAATGACTTCCTCATTTGATTACCAAATTAAATACTCCCCCTGAGTTTTTACTGCTTCATAAGGTTTTATTGTCTTCTCCTTTGTCATAAAGGACAAGGGTGTGAATCTTACTGATGTTCTTGATCTATTTCTTCTTCTTCATGATATTCTAATTTTTGCAAGGGTACCAATTGATACCAATTGATCATATACAGTTATACCAAATGAACATTACCAATTGATCATTTTCCATTTATAATCAATTATTAAAGTATGTTATCACTTTTTGTTCTTTGATTCCAAGATATCTTTACTATTCTTTGATACCATTAATAACTTTCCTATGTTCATACTATGTGTTTATATATTTTGAACTCCTTTGTTTATTTCTTCTTTAGATATTATTTTTTTTATTCATCACACAATTCTACAGACTGATTTGCTTTTGAGAGTTCATCATCATCACCACTATTTTGTGCATAAAAAGTTTCTTCATCTTCTTGTTTTTGCATTTTTCTTTCATTGGCTAATGGACTATTGATCTGCGTGATATCGTCAGGATATGCTATTGTGTCATATTCTTCTTTAGGAACTCTCCTTTCTTGAGCTTGATCCATTTCATATTCAAATCTCTAAATTTCACATTCCTTATTAGGAACTTCACCCATCATTTTCTTGTTATCAATTTCTTCATTTTCAGGGGCCATATCATCTTTCTTGCTTTCTATTTCAGATTTTCTTCTCCATACATTTTCATGAGATATTTTGTTTGTTGGATCTTTCTTTGCTAAATTTTTCCTTTGAGTTTTGTCATCTCTTATTTTCTTCCAACCTTCATTAGATTTTCTTCCTGACTTGTATGAATTATTTTTTATGGATTCACTTCTTGATTTTCTGCAGTTTGGGGATTTGTTGTTAGAATTGCAAATGCAAAAAACACAATTCACATATGATAATCAACAATCACATAGATAAGAAACACAAAGATTTCGCGTGGTTCACCCTAACGTTGGGCTACGTCCACCAAGCAAAGGTATCGATTTTCTTATTATTTAGATCATGGAGATTACAACAGCTTCACTAATACATCTCTCACTCTGTCTCAGCCTCTACGAGCATACACAAATTTATAGTAATTTACAAAAGAAACTAATTCATGTAATGCACTCCTATCCACATTCTAACTTGGTCTATTTAGTTGCAACCAACGCAGAATAATAGAATCCAAATCCATCTTTGGAGGAATTCGTTGTCACCAAATTCAACAATCTCCACATTAACAACAATTAACTTGATACATTGCTCCTTCCTTTTGTTCATCACCTTTTCTGCAAGCCAAGAGAAGCCAAGCACCATCGTATCTTCTCTAAAAGTACTGGTTTTGTGAACATGTCTGCGCAGTTCTCTTTTGTATGCACTTTCTTAGGAAAGACTCCACGTTCATTGATGACTTGTCTTACAAAATGGTACTTGATAGGTATATGTTTTGTTTCACAGTGGTAGGATGGATTCTTAGCCAAGTGAATAACACTTTGACTATCACAAAATAACTTTACTCTGTCCTGCTTCCTTCCAAAGTCACCAAAAAAACCTTTCAACCAAACTGCCTCTTTGCAAGCATGTGAAGCAACTACATATTTTTCTTCTATAGTTGCTAAAGAAACAATGTTCTGTAGCTTTGACATCCAACTAATAGCTCCACCTGTAAAAATACATACCTTGAAGTCGACCTTCTCTTGTCCAAATCACCTGCAAAATTAGAATCAACATATCTACAGACTAATTCACAACCATTGTTATAAGTGATATAGTAATCACTTGTGCCCCTCAGATATCGAAGCACCCATTTCACTGCTGCCCAATGCTCTTTACCTGGATTTTCCATTCCCATTGCGGAGATGGGTGACGAGTTAAAACACTCACAGATTGTGGTTGCACAATCATTCTCGATCATGGATATGTTATAAGAAACTTCACAACTGTTGGTTCACTTTTGAATGGAAGGACAGGATAAGCGAGAAAAACGTTTGATAATTCGATTATGTGAATTCCTATCAGTCGTCAAATCACTTTCAAGTGGAAGGACAAGATAAGCTAGTAGAGACACAACGCTGACAGAACAAACCGTCGATCTAAGATCCTAATCGATGAACAACATTTAGTTAAGGTTTAAAGTCGCGAAGAGGCTACGCTCCAGAATGTTTGAGATATGAAATACCCGAAGCCTAGAAATCCGAAATGAATAAGGACCGTCAGATTTGGAGGACAAATGAGGATCATTGGTTCAGGGTTGTTGGTCAGCAGACCATGTTAGCAAAAGGGCATAGTGGCAGACCTCATCAAAAGACCACGTCGGCAAACCATGTCAACAAACCACGTTAGCAAATACACATGGCATAATCAGGTGATGAAAAGCATCAAGTGGAAATTGGCTCGTGCCATGTCAATAAGTGACGTAAACAAGTTATGTCACTCTGGGAGAATTTCTTTGGGAGTTTCACCACCATGAAATGTCAAAAGTCTCGAAGTCACGAAGGACAAAGGTCTGAAGGCACTCTTAGTTGTTGATCTAAGATACTATCATGATCGTCAGATCAAGGACACGTGGAACAGTCAAAGAATGACAAGTGTCAAGTTGAAATCAACATTTCAAGTACGTGCAAATCACGAATCAGAGTGACATGTAGAAGCTGCTCGGCTCCTGACACATCATCAAGTGACATAAGCATTACCTCACTCCAAGATTTTTTCTTTGGGAGTCTTATCACCAGCACTTGCCCAAAGACCAGAAGTCCCAAATGTCGAAGACCCGAAGTGGACACAAGAGGTTCGACCTGAAGATCACTTAGGGAGCAGTCTAATCCGTCGATCTACTACAGTGGAAAGATAGTGTAAGTGAAAACGTTAACCGACAGCAAGCGGTCTCCGTTGTCTTATGACTGACTCAACAAGTGATCACTCTGGAGGAAAGAACGGGTTGATATTTGAAATCTTTGTAGTCCAAAGACCTGAGGAGATATCGATTGTTAATCTGAGAGGGACACACATCAGAGGCTTGTCAGCTCCGAAAGATTGACGTACGGAGGAAAGAAAGGGTTGAGATTCGAAATATCCAAAGTCCGAAGACCCGAAGGAGATCTCGACCGTCGATATGATGTCGGGTGTACTATCAACCATTGATCAAAATACAATGGAAGGATAGCGTAAGCATAATAGACAAAGTCATGGAGTAAAAGGTGGCCTTACATCTCATTGCTTGATTAAGTCTTGGCCGTTGGATTAAGCAATGAAGGATGGCTGTAAGGATTAACGCTAACCATTGATCTAGTTTCGAGATGTAATGTGAACCTTCCAATCTGTTCAAAATTTCTGAATCAGAAGTTTTGAAAGGTTTGAAACCCAAAAGTTTCGAAGGGAATAGTGCCAAAGTTATGAAAGTTGTCCATTTCAGAAGAATAAATTGTGGTTGTTTAATTGATAAGAACTCAAGCAATCATTAAGACCGAGCGTATGGTCACCACCAGTGATCACGTGAAGGAAGGGGCTTAGAAGCCAAAGAAGCCATAATTGACTGGCTGTAACTGACAGACAAGACGAAGAGTTTCGACTTGTAGAGAAGCTAAGGAATCTCAGCATAACACCCACTGATGATGAACACATGGAGTGAACCTCCAGAGGGAACACAGAGTTGCCATGATGATCAGGAAGAGGATTCAACATGAGAAAGAGATGAAAAACAAATAAGTGAGGTGATTTTGTTGGTTAGCTATGCAGTTGTGAGGAAGAGACATAGTGAACAACCTGTAGGGAAGAATAGTGACATAGTGAAGAGAATGCAGAGGCATAGCGCATATAAGAGAGATGGCGCACAAAGCATAAATGCAGAAGAACAAAAAGCGCAGATGAGGCGAGAAGAGAGACACTGATGTAGGCAGAGCAGAGAAGTGTAGTAGAACAATGATGAGACTGGTAAGACATAGATAAATGATCTATCACTGTCATAAATTCAAGAAAAGAAACGATTTATATTTCAGGGTGGTAGGGAGGTTCTAGGGAGGACTGGTGTCCTTAGAGTTTCAAGTGGGTGCTTGAACACAGGGAGTTGTAGCTTCCATCTAGTTGCAGCCAAAAAAAATAGGGTGGCAGGGTGGTGCAAGGGAGAACTATTGTTCTCTGTTATACAGGTTGATGCATGTGTGACTGGAAGTTGATGCTTCCATCCAGTTGGTGATGGAACACTCAGGGAGTTGGTTCTTCCTTCTAGTGGGTGCTAGAGAAACCAGAGATTTGGTGCTCTCAGCAAGTTGTTTCTTGTAAAACAGAGGTTGTAGCCTCAAGAAGAGTTGGAGATCATAAGAATGATAATGTACATAAAATAAATATTACTTATCATATCAAGAAGAAGAGGTTTTTCCCTTGATGAATTTCCTCAGGAAATATCTGTCTTTATACATTTTATGTGTGTGATTGATGTTGAATATTCTATTGGTTACTTCCATGATTTATTGTGATCGTCATTGAGTATTCTGTAAAGAGTTTAAAATGGGCATAATTGTTTAAGCACGGTAACAACTTATTCACCCCCCCTCTTAGTTGTCCAACAATTGGTATCAGAGCTGGTTACTTTTATCTAAGGGTAGATCCTAGAGCTTAAACACAACTAGCCATGAAGGAACTTCAACCAATAAGCCCCCCCTGTTCAATGGAACAAACTTCACCTTCTGGAAAGTGAGGATGAGAACCTACATAATGGTCCTAGGTGCAGATGTTTGGGATGTGGTAGAGATTTGTTATGTAAAACTAGTTGTACTATATTCTAAGGATGACAAGCTAGAATTCATCTTCAACGCTAAGGCTATGAATGCTATTATGAGTGGGCTTGCAGAAATAGAATTTGTAAAAGTTATGCACTTAGAATCTGCCAAAGAAATGTGGGACAAACTCATCAGTAGTTATGAAGGTAATGAGAAGGTAAAGGATGCCAAGCTTCAAACCTATAGATTACAGTTTGAATAGCCAAATATGAAAGAGGATGAAATTGTTGGGAAGTACTTTCTAAGAGTTGAAAAACAAGTAAATGCAATGATAGGATTTGGTGAAAAATTGAGGATGTCTCTTTAGTTCATAAAATTTTGAGATCTCTGCCAGATAGGTTCAACCCAAAGGTCTCTGCTATAGAAGAACATAATGATCTAAAAGCTTTGTCTATTGACTAACTCCTAGGAACTCTGAATGGCTATGAAATGAGGATAGGTAAAGATAAACTCACCTCTAGAGAAGCATCATTTATAGAAGATAAGAATGAGGATTCTGAGCCTGATGAAATCGAAGCAAAATTTGTGAGAATACTAAAGAAAGGATCAAGCAAGTACCAAGGCAAATTTCCCTTCAAATTTTTTAACTGTGGAAAGATAGGTCACTTTGCATCTAAGTGTCCACACAAGAAACATGATCAAAATTCTAAAGGTGAAAAGAAGTACAAACCTAAGAGATTTGGTAAAAAGAAAATTCTATGTGTAAAAAATAATGACTCTTCAGAAGACACAGATAGTGACTCTTCCTGTGAAGATAAGATTAATGACTTTATGCTTATGGCCAAAGAGGATTATGATAATAAAGGCACATGAAGTGATGCCGACGATGAAGAAGTTGTGGTTGAATTGGAAGGAGAACTGATTAATTCTCTAGACGAAATTGCTAAACTCAAATCTAAGAAGGAAAAGCAAAAACAATTGCTGATACAATTCGAGAAAGACAATAAAGGACCCGATGAAGAATTTTCCCTGATAAAAGTGGAATTAGAAGAGGAAAAGAAAATAGAGGACATTCTGAAACATCAACTATCAGAAAATAAGACAAGATGTGAAGCCTTGGAAGAAGAGGTAGTAAAAACTAGAAAAGAGATGGAGAAGTTTAAAACATTGTATCTCCAAAATCTTCCAAGCATTAAAGACACAACAGAACTTAATGAAATTCTGAGAAAACAAATATCTCCTTTGTTGAAGACTGGTTTAGGTTATGTAAATGGTTCAAGCAACAAACAACCAGAAAGCAAAGATCCAGTAAAGATGATCAAGTTCCAAGTTAGTAGACAATCAGACCATGGGAGTACTATGTCACCAAAATCTAATAAAGACAAGATGATCCCTGATAAAAAACAAAGAGATCAGAATATGGAGCAACAAATGCCAAGAAGAAGGCCATCCTTCAGGTACCAAAATTTCTTCCATGGCTATTGTTTTACTATTCTAATTTTGGTCATAAGATTGTAAATTGTCAAATTAAGTTTAGAGACATCCAACTGAGGAGGTCAAGAAATAAACAATATTTACAACATAGAACTAAGCATCCAATGAATAGACAACGTAGCACCAATCACTTTGACCTACTGAACAATGAGCTTGAATGTTATAACTATCATAACTTCAGCCACAAAACTGCAAACTGCCATCTAAAGAAGTACAAGGCAGATCCAAGGATAAATCCTTTAGCTAGAAATGCCAGCACATGGAAAAAGAAAGAAAGTGAAAAATGTGGTCTAGTACTTTCAGCTCAAAAACAAAAATACCCCTGGTATATAGACAATGGATGTTCCAAGCACATGACTGGAGACAAGGATAATTTTTTGTCTATAAGTAAAAGAAAAACATGAAATGTAACCTTTGGAAATGATGAACCATGTAAAATCAAGGGTAAAGGGATGGTGAGTTTGAGTAATGGTAAAGGAAAATCCCAGGATGTTCTTCTTATAGATGGGCTGAAACATAATTTTCTCAGTGTATGTCAAATGTGTGGCAGAGGATGTGAAGTGGTGTTCACTTCCAAGGATTGTAAGATAAAATCTGTAAATTCAGGTCAAGTGGTGGCTAAAGGCATAAGGACAGAAAATAATGTATATGTGATGAAATACGATAAAGAAGAGTGCCATCTAAGAAAACATGATGAAAGTTGGTTATGGAATAGGAGACTTGGACATCTAAACTTTGACCACTTAATCAAGCTCAGAAATCTTGAGGCAATAAAAGATCTTCCAAGAATATCAAAGCCACAAGACTCTGTGTGTAAACCCAGCCAAGTAGGAAAGATAACCAGGACACAATTTAAATCCAAGAGCTATGCTTCAATAGAGAAACCACTCCAATTAGTTCATATGGTTTTATGTGGACCATCAAGACAAGAGGGCACAAGGAAGGAAAACTACTTTATGTTGATCATTGATGATTACTCCAGACTTACTTAGGTTGCTTTTCTCAAAGAAAAAGCTGAAGCATTTGAGAAATTTAAAATATTTAAGGCTTTAACTGAGAATCAAACATGCAAGAGGTTAAAGGCAGTAAGATTAGACAGAGGAGGAGAATTTATGTCAAGTGATTTCAAGGAATTATGTGACAAATATGGGATCAAGAGAGAATACACAATCCCAGGAACTCCACAACAAAATGGAGTAGTTGTGAGGAAAAACAAAACAGTTCAGCAAATGGCGAGGTCAATGATGAATGAGAAGAACATTGGTCAAACTTACTGGGTAGAAGCAATACACACAACAGTCCATATTCTTAACAAAGCCCACCTCAGACCACATAGTGACAAGACACCTTATGAATTGTGGTATGGAAGACCTGCTTCAATCAAACACTTCAAAGTCTTTGGGAGTAAGTGGTACATAAATACTAATGAAAACTTTGGTAAGTATGATGACAGGGCTGATGAAGGCAAATTCTTAGGATATACTACCAATAGTAAAGGATATAGATGCTTTAATAAAAGATTGCATAAATTAGTTGATTGCATTGATTTAAAGGTTGATGAAGGAGTTCTAGTAAGAGAGGTGAGCAATATCGAGTCTACTACAGAGGACACAACTGAAACTGAAGATGAACAGGTCCAAGAATCATATGGAGAAGAGACACCCAGAAAAGAAGAGTCAGGACAACAATCAACATCAAATCCTTCCTCCAGAATTACTCAAAAGAATCATCCTGAAAGTCAGATAATTGTTGAGAAAGACAAAGGTGTATAAACCAGGAGAAGGATAACCCAAGAAACTGAGCAATAACATATGGCCTTCATATACATGGTGGAACCCAAGAACTTCAATGAATCCAGTGAAGATGTAAATTGGTTAAAATCAAAGAATGAGGAACTAGATCATATTGAAAAGAATGACACTTGGGAACTTGTTCCTAAGCCAACAAATAAAAATGTAATAGGATCCAAATGGGTCTACAAAAATAAGATGAATGAGCAAGGAAATATTGTAAGAAATACAACTAGATTGGTCTGCAAAGGATATTCTCAAATAGAAGAACTAGACTTTGATGAAACAATTGCACCTGTAGCAAGATTAGAAGCTATTATAATGTTTATTTCCTATGCTAGTCATAAACAATTTAAATTCTATCAAATGGATGTCAAGTCAACTTTTCTAAATGGAGATCTAAAAGAATAAGCCTATATGGAACAACTAGAGGGTTTCCAACTGTCAGATAACCCTGACTTTGTCTGCAAGCTGAATAAAGCCTTATATGGGTTGAAACAAGCTCCTCGTGTCTGGTATTATAGACTGGATAAGTATCTTCAAGACAAAGGGTTCAAGAGAGGAACAGTTGACAAAAATCCATATATCAAAACATAGGGTAATTATTTTCTAATAGTGTTGGTCTATGTAGATGACATCATATTCAAAAGCAATAATGCTTCGTCAGTACAATGGTTTGCCTCTGCCATGCAGTCTGAATTTGAAATTTCTATGATAGGGGAACTGCCATTTTTTCTTGGTCTGCAAATTACTCAAAGGTCTGAAGGATTATTTCTTTCTTAGGAGAAATATCTAAGAGAAATGTTGAAAAGGTTTCAAATGGAAGATTCTACACCTATGAGCACACCTATGGTCACTGGATGCAAGTTAAGCAAGGATGATGACTCACCTGATCTTGATCAAAGTTCTTATAAGTCTATGATAGGCAGCCTATTATATATCACAACATCCCATCCAGACATAATGCATGTTGTTGGAATGGTAGGAAGGTATTAGGCTGCACCTAAACATAGTCATTTGTTAGATGTCAAAAGATTATTCAAATACTTGAAAGGAACAATGAACTATGGCCTATGGTATCCTAGGAATCAGAATTTTCAACTGTCAGTCTATTCAAATGTTGATTGGGATAACTGCGTGGATGAAAGGAAAAGCATGAGTGGAGGTGCATTCTTCTTAAGAGATTCTCTTGTATCATGGTTGAGAAAGAAGTAAGGTTCCATTTCCTTATCAACTACAGAAGTTGAATACATTACAACTGCCTCTTGTTGCACCCAAGTATTATGGATGATCTAGACACTTGCAGATTTGGAGGTAAAATATACTGCACCGATCCCAATTCATTGTGATAATACCAGTGCAATCAGTGTGTCAAAGAACCATGTATTTGTTGATTAAGGTTGGTTGTCATTGATGTCAACCCTTGAAGAGAGCCCCATAGCACAAAGGTTTGGGTAATGGACCCAATATTGTTTGATGTAAATATGACTCATTATTTTTTTGTCATGGTTGATAAGAAGTAAATATGGATGAACTGCAAAGTGGTCCCCTTATGGTGAAAGCCCTCACGGGAAGACGCTTTGTGGAGTAAGAGAACCCATGCTTAATTGTGGAATAATGAGATGAAGGAAAGTGAATTTGTCAGGGAAAATATCCTAGATGGATATTTTTTGTCATGTCATTTCCGATGGTATGTGGAACTTCACATAATTCCTCACGGTTAGAGAGTTATGGCCATGAGAAGTTGGAGACCGCAGGTTTGGGTAATGGACCCAAGTTTGTTTGATGGGTAATAGTATGAGTTATGATATATTTTCAGATAATACTATTCTATATGGATAGTACATGTCATTCCATTTCTGGTGGTATGTAGAACGTCACATAACTCCTCACGGTTTGAGAGTTATGGCCTTACGAAGTTGGAGGACCCTCATATGTCATCTAAAAGCCCCAAAAGGTCAAAGTGGTTTAAGAGTTTTTAAAAGGTAAATAATAAAGTGAAGTGATGAGTGTATTATAATTCAAAGTGAATACAAAATAAATTATTTCAATAATAAATTTAATTGAGAAATTAGAAGTGGACCCAACCCTAAAGTAAGGAAAGTGGGCCAAGTGACCTAGAAGATGTTTTTAAGGAAGCTACTTGGAGAGTATAAATAAGAGGCAAGGCTCTCTCATTTGAAACACACTTGAGAATATTGAATATATATATGTGTGTCTGGGGTAACAAAGGATATCTAAACCAGAATTATGAGTGAAGGTGAAGAAAAGAAGGCCGAAATGCAAGGAAGGATAAATTCTTTTGATGGTGTTTTCTAAGGTATGTTATTTACAGGTCATCTCACCATTTTCACTATAAATTTTTTTTCTATAATGATTCAGACCGTGAAATTGCTATGCAAGTAAGAAAACATATCCAAGTATATGTGGTAAAAAATTCAGCTTGTGGGTCGTTGTATTTTGGGAGTTACACTCCGTGGAAAATAGGGTTTGTGGCAAGTCCTGAAACTAGTCAAAATCAAGTGTTTCGGGTAAAAAATTCATAAATTATTCATAACAGATCCAAATTTAATGAGACCAAATGTGTTGGTTAGGGTACAGTCCATAGTATTATGTGTAACAATTTCATATCAATTTATGAAACAAATTTTGTGGGGCACGCTCTACAAGGTGGCTCTCTAGAATAAGCCAGAATTCAGCAAGGTATGTCATTTTTTCTATAACTCCTTTTCTGAGAGGTTCCAAGTAGTGACACTTGGAGTAATTACATTAAAAACACTGAAGAACATTGTGTATCCATTTCAGATCTTTATACATTACAGGTTCAAAGTTATGATTACTTCAAGTTAGGGTTGTTGACTAATCCAAAACTAGGCATGTGAGACTAAATAAAAGTTTGATGAAATGCTAGTCTCTTGTTGTTAAAGTTAAGGAAGGTTTGCAGGAATGTGATCATATACACCAAGTATATTACAGAGCTATAAATCAGATTTGGATGATGAAATTGTTGAGGGATTTTGGTTGAGTTACATGTTGAGTACATGGTTGAGACAAGTAGTTGATGAGTTGGCACATACATGAGGTGTAGAGTTGATGATGTTGGTACATATTGACGAGTCATAGCTGATGAGTAGTTGACACATGATTGGTACATACTTGGTACATGGTTGGATGCACTTGTTTATGGTACAGGTTGATTACAGGTTGGTGCATGATTGATGCACTTGTTTATGGTACAGGTTGATTACAGGTTGAGGTACAGGTTTATGCATGGTTGATGCATGGTTCAGATTTATTGGTACAGGTTTACAACGATATATCTCACAGTGATAGTGTGACAGTGGTTCCATCATTCTACTTCTACTTCAGGGTGGTAGGACGGGGCAATGACATGTGGTTGTAGCCACCTTCCGATTGTAGCCGGAGAACATTGGGGGTTGTAGCCTCCTTTTGGTTGTAGCCATAGAATTGGGGAGTTGGAGCTTCCCTCATGTTGTAGCTTGAGAAACTAGGGGGTTGGAGCCTCCTTCCAGTTGCAGCTAGAAAACAAAGGAAGTTGGTGCTTCCAATGAATGTAATTCTTCAAGACATATAAGAAAAAGTATTTCGTGGTTTTCTCCTGATTTGGGTTTCCACGTAAAACACTGGTGTACTATGTATGTGTGTGATTGTTTATTTCTTACTGCTCATTATTGGATAATAATTCTACATTGACATAACATTTGAAGAAAAAGGATTATAATTACACTATTACTGATTCAGCCCCCCTCTCAGTAATCCAACAATTGGTATAAGAGCAGGTTCCTTTAGAAATTAGTTTAACTACTGAAAGGTAGATCATGAAGAGTAACAACTCGTATAAAAATAGAATACCACAGTTTGATGGAAAGAAGTATGCTTTTTGGAGCATAAGGATGAAAACATATATACATGCACAGGGATTTCAAATTTGACAATCAATTGTAGATGGATACACAACACCAGCAGTTCCACCAACAAATGACAAAGCAGTGAAACTCGATGAGAATAATTCCAAAGCGATAAATGCACTTTTGAATGGTCTCAATGATACAATATTCACCAAAGTTGCACATTGTAAATCTGCTAAAGAGATTTGGGACAAGGTTCAAAATATTTATGAAGGAGATTCAAAATTCAAAGCAGCAAAGCTTCAAACTTACAAAGGTCAGTTCGAACAACTAAAAATGAAGGAAGATGAAGATATCACAACCTACTTCTTACAAGTCGATGAAACAATGAATGCAATCATAGGATTGGGAGAAGAAATCGAAGAATCTGTAATTGTTCAAAAGGTACTAAGATATCTTCCTATGAGATTCAACCCTAAGATATCAGCACTAGAAGAAAGATCGGATCTAAACTCAATAAGCATGGACGAACTGCATGGAATCTTCACAGCATATGAGATGAGAACTGAACAAGAAAATCCATATGTAAAAGAAGCAACCTTCAAAGCATCCGAAAGATCAAAGAAAAAGAAAAAGGAATAAGAAGAATATAGCAGCAACAATGACGTCTCGGAAGATGATGAAGAAGTGATCAACTTTGTCAAAAGACTGAACAAGGGAACCAATGGTAAGTACAGAGGTAAGCTTCCTTTAATTTGTTTTAATTGTGATGGTATTGGTCATTTTGCTAACAAATGTCCTCATAAGAAAAAGAGAAATGATGAA
This sequence comes from Picea engelmannii, assembly GCA_009831015.1. NCBI lineage: Eukaryota > Viridiplantae > Streptophyta > Pinopsida > Pinales > Pinaceae > Picea > Picea engelmannii. Next base: position 597,342 of record ML778727.1, on the reverse strand, counting down.
GGTTACTCAAAAGGAAAACAAACATATAAAGGTAAAAGAACTACAAAGAAAGTTTTCAAGAAAAAAWTTTGCACCAAAAAAGATATCTCATCATCAGATGAAGATGAAGTCAGTGACAATGAAACAGGGAGAGTTCTATTCATGGAAGTAGAAGACTCTGATAAAGAAGACTCCGAAGAAGAATATGAAGAAGCATATGAAGAAGAAATTGAAGAGGCAGAAGTTGACTTCTGAGAAGAATTAATGAGTGCCATAGAAGTTATCAGAAGAGAAAAGAAGAAAAACAAGAAACTACAAGTAGAAATAGATAAGAAAAGAGACACTAAAGAACTAGAACAAATGATCACAAAATTGAAGGTTCAAATAGAAGAAGATAAAAGAATTGAAGAAGCACTCAAAGAACAACTAGAAGGAAAGAACATGATCATTGGAAACCTGGAAGCAGAGATTGTCACACTAAGAAAGGATATTCAAAAGAAAAATATGCATAATAGCTCAAAAGTTCTGGATGACATTATCAGCAGTAAAAAATCTTATCTTGACAAGTCCGGACTTGGCTACAATCAAACAGAAAATGGATCAAGCTCCAAAACAATAGAGCAAGAAACAAATCCAAAAAGTTATGCATAAACAATCAAAGGGGATAAAAAGATATACAAGGAAGATTACAAGGACACTCCTCCACCGAGAAGATTCAGATTTCAGAATCAACAATAGATAGATAGGCCTCAAGAAGAAGAAGGATTCATAAGAGCACCCCCTTTCATAAGATATTCAACTACCAGGTATCAAACTATATTTTTGGGTTTATGTTATGCATGCAATAATTTTGGACATAAAGATATAAATTGCAGAGCTAACAACAGGAACAATAACTACTTTGAGAGCCATACACAAAGGGGTTATTGAAGAAGACCTAGTGAAACACAGAGAAGAAGTTACAACAAGTTTGAATCTTTGAGCACTGAAGTGGAATGTTACAAATGTAACAATTTTGGACACATGGCCAAAAATTGTAGAATGACAGTCCCTCCTAAAGAACCTTAACAGAGTCGCAAACAAAAACCTCAGAAAATGACATGGATAAGAAAGCAAGATTAGTATAGCAATGAAGAATGCACAGTCGCTCTACAAGATAAACATAAGAAACGTGGTTGATATGTTGACAATGGATGTTCAAAACACATGACAGGTGATAGAGACAAGTTTCTTACATTACGAAAGGAAAGAGATGGATCAGTCTCCTTTGGAAATGATGATTCATCCAAAATCATTGGAAAAAGCACAGTTCGAATTGGGAACAAGAATGAAAAGGCATAAAATGTTCTACTAGTAGAAGATATGAAACATAATCTTTTAAGTGTGAGTCAAATGTGTGACCAAGGTCATAAAGTTACTTTCGATTCACAAAAGTGTGAGATAGGAAAAGAAGGTTCATGGAAATTGGTCGCTACAGCTGCAAGAACTTCAAGCAACATATATGTGTTAAGCGAAATTGGAAATGAAAAGTGTTGTCTAGGAAAGGAAGATGAAAGTTGGCTATGGCACAGAAGAATGGGTCACATGCATTTTGATAACCTTGTCAAAGTCAGCAAAAGAGAAGCAATCAGAGAAATGCCCCAGATCACGAAACCAACCAACGCTTTGTGCAAGCATTGCCAACAAGGAAAGCAAAGGAATATTCAACAACAAAACCACTAGAAATTGTGCATACTGATCTAGTTGGACCAACTACAATAAAAGGCTTAAAAGGTGAGAGATACTTTATGTTATTAGTTGATGATTATACAAGAATGACTGCAGTTTGTTTTCTCAAGAACAAATCAAAAGCTTTTGAAAATTTCAAGATCTACAAGGAAATGGTTGAAAATGAGATGGATTCAAGAATCAAATTCTTAAGATCGGATAATGGAGGAGAATTCACCTCAAAGGAATTTATGGACTACTGCAGCAATCATGGAATAAAAAGGAAATTCTCCGTTGCTAGGACACCTCAACAGAATGGAGTTGTTGAAAGAAGAAACATGGCAGTACAAGAAATGGCTCGAACAATGATAATGGATTCAAAGTTGACAGATATTTTTTGGACACAGGTAGTGCATACAACAGTTCACATTCAAAACATAGTAATGCTTAGAAACAACATTGATAAAACTCCCTACGAGCTATGGAAAGGAAGACCAACAAATGTGAAGCACTTCAGAGTTTTTGGAAGCAAATGCTACATCAAAAGAGAAGATGG
>ML778727.1:507115-595069 GCA_009831015.1 Picea engelmannii | reverse complement strand
AAAGGAATACTTGTTGGTTACTCAAGTACAAGGAAAGCATACAAGTGTTACAATCTAATATTAAACAAAGTTGTGGAAAGCATCAACGTAAGAATTGATGAAACAGGAAGACCAGAATAAAAAAAAGAAGAAAACAAATCAATGGAACAACTTTTTGAAGAAGAAGATGAAAAAGAAGAAGAAGATGAAGATGAAGAGAATCCAACAGAAGTAGAAGAGCAAGTTCAACAAGTATCTCCAAAGACACCTAGCAAACGAGTACAGAAGAATCATCCTTCAGATCAGATTATTGGAAACAAAGATGCAGGAGTTGAGACTAGAAGAAAAATCTGTTCACCAGAACAAACACACTTAACACTCTTATCTACAATTGAACCAAACTGTTTTGAAGAAGCCAACAAGGATGAATTTTGGAATAAGGCCATGGATGAAGAACTAGATCAAATAGATAAAAATGACACTTGGGAATTGGTTCCAAGACCAAAGAATAAGAATGTGATCGGCACAAAATGGGTTTTTAGGAATAAATTGAATGAAGATGGACAGGTTACAAGGAACAAAGCTAGATTGGTATATAAAGGATATGCACAGATTGAAGGAATCGACTTTGAAGAGACATTTGCCCCAGTTGCCAGAATGGAAGCAATTTGTTTTCTTTTAGCTTATGCATGCTCCAAAAATGTTAAAGTATATCAGATGGACGTAAAATCAACTTTTCTGAATGGGGAACTTGAAGAAGAAGTCTACATTGAACAACTAGAAGGATTTTAGTTGTCAGAGAACACAGACTATGTGTGTAAATTAAAGAATGCCTTGTATGGTCTAAAACCGGCTCCTAGAGCATGGTACTCCAGACTGGATAAGTATTTGCAGAAGGCAGGGTTCAGAAAAGGAAGTGCAGACATCAACCTCTACATCAAGGTAAGTCAAGGTAATATTTTATTAATTGAAGTTTATGTTGATGATATTATTTTTGGTAGTGATGATGACAGGTTAAGACGGAAATTTGCAAAAGACATGCAGAATGAATTTGAAATGTTGTTACTTGGAGAATTATCCTTTTTTTTGGGACTTCAGATACGTCAAAGCAACCAAGAAATTTTTATTTCTCAAACCAACTATATCAGAGAAATGCTAAAGAGGTTCGGAATGGAAGATTGCAAACCAATTATCACTCCCATGCAAACCAGTTGTAAGTTGAGCAAAGATGATGATTCAAATTCTACAGATCAAAGGAAATATAGGTTAATGATTGGTAGCCTACTATATGTGACAACATCCAGAACAGATGTAATGCAGGCAGTTGGACAAATGGCACGATTTCAAGCAACACCAAAGGAATCACATGTATTAGCAATAAAGAAGATCTTCAAATATCTCAAAGGAACAGAAGAGTTTGGATTATGGAATCCAAAAGGAAAATATCTATCACTTATTGCCTACATAGATGTAGATTGGGCAGGTTGTATTGATGACCGACGAAGCACCATTGGAGCAGTGTTCTACTTAGGTGAGTGTTTGGTATCATGGCTAAGAAATAAACAATCATCGATATCACTATCTACAGTCGAGGTAGAGTATATTGCAGCAGCAACATGTTGTACACAGGTTCTTTGGATGAAACAAACTTTGACATATATACATGTTGAGTATGATGAGCCCATTCCAATATATTATGATAATACAAGTGCCATCAGTATCTCAAAAAACCCGGTGATGCACTCCAAGACGAAGCACATTCCAATCAAGTATCACTTTCTACGGGAATAGGTTGCAGAAAAGAACATCAGAGTTGAGTATGTAGGCACAAAAGAACAAGTGGCAGACATCTTTACAAAACCACTTCCACGGGAAGCCTTTGAATATCTTCGCCAAAGACTTGGAGTTATTTCTACTCCAAAAATAAATGATTTTTGAATGCGTATCTTATATGTCTTAGATGTACACGAGGAAGCACCATAAGAGGACAATCTGTCAGGGGGAGAAGCCTCGGATGGAAAGATACCTTTGCCATTGATGACAAAGGGGGAGATATTTATCAGATGCAGAGGACAGAGGCATGGTTCCAGGGGGAGAAAATTTATCAGATGCAGAGGATAGAGGCATGGTTCTAGGGGGAGCAGATTTATCAGATGTAGAGGAAAAAGACATGGTTCTAGGGGTAGCATGAGTGATATGATTTCAGTATTGCATCAGAGTGTTKCCATCAATGCCAAAGGCGGAGATTTTTTATTAAGGTTGGTTGTCATTGATGTCAACCCTTGAAGAAAGCCCCGTAGCACAAAGGTTTGGGTAATGGACCCAATATTGTTTGATGTAAATATGACTCATTATTGTTTTGTCATGGTTGATAAGAAGTAAATATGGATGAACTGCAAAGTGGTCCCCTTATGGTGAAAGCCCTCACGGGAAGACGCTGTGTGGAGTAAGAGAACCCATTCTTAATTGTGGAATAATGAGATGAAGGAAAGTGAATTTGTCAGGGAAAATATCCTAGATGGATAGTGCTTGTCATGTCATTTTCGGTGGGATGTGGAACGTCACATAATTCCTCACGGTTAGAGAGTTATGGCCATGAGAAGTTGGAGACCCCAGGTTTGGGTAATGGACCCAAGTTTGTTTGATGGGTAACGGTATGAGTTATGATATGTTTTCATATAATACTATTCTATATGGATAGTACATGTCATGCCATTTCTGGTGGTATGTAGAATGTCACATAACTCCTCACGGTTTGAGAGTTTGTTGACGGGCGAAAATGAACGCTCGCCAACTGGAAGAGTGGATCCGGTCCGGGGTTGTCTAAATAACCCAAGCCATTTGGGATGATCCACCCTAACGGGTTTAACGGCTCCGTTGGCCGATCTAAGTCCTAGAAAAACGAAAGAAAACTACACTAAGGAACTAATCTAAATGAAAAACAACAATTAAAACAAACTATAAACAAATCTGAAATATATATATACAGCCTACTGTCTAATAATATACAATAATAATTCTATGAAATTAAATGTTGAATTATTAACAGAATTAAATCTAACTACAAATGTACAATATTTACAGATTTACAGATTTTAAATGAAAACCTGCTAAAATCATTTGTAAACTGTCCTATGACAACAAAACTATTGTTTTTTTTTTTTTTTTAATTTTATGAGAAAGAAATAAACTAAAAACTAACTAAGCTGGGCAATTAAAATTATAATCCTAACTATAAATCTAAACTATATATATCTATCTAAATTACTTAAATAACACTAATAAATTAACTATTAAATAACAAATAGCAAACTGACCTGAAGTAACGCTTTAGGTTTGTCCTGTATACAATAGTTGATTTAGTTGTTCGGTGGGAGGAAACCTGCACCAGATTCTCCACAAGATTCTTGTAAACAGAAAGCAACAGTGCTCTTCAAATATAAATGACAGGACAAACAAGACATAAAAAATGACAACAATCTTATAATTTACAAATCATCACATTTAGATAAATCTGTGTGCAAAGATTTGTACAAAATGATTCATTTAAAGAAGAAGAGAAATCTTTAATTCACTAAATTGAAACATAGTAATTGCTGTATTTTTAAAATAAGAGAGATCAGATATGGATGACACATAAACCAAATCACATCAACCTGCAACAAATTACGATAGATAAAGTAGTCGATAATTGATTGCAATCTGATATGAAGAAAACTTGAAATAAAAGTTTGATATATTGAAAGCTAAAGCTGTTACAGGACATCAGCTTTCATCCTAGTCTGTATTATAAATCCATAGTCTGGTTCTCCCAACCATGATGATGATGGGTTCATTACAAAAAATAACAAGTATTTAAAGACCACAGGGTAAAACATCCCTGTGGGAATTATCAAAGCAGTTCACCAAAAATCTGGGAATAATCTCCCAAGTCTTTATTCCTAACTAAAGCTAACAACCTATAACAAAACTATATCACCAAGGTATCTCCTAAACTGCTACAGCATATCCAATTGGTCATTGAAATTTGTATGCACCTGAAAGTGGACAAGAATAGACAAGTTTAGATGATATTTTATTTGTAAAAATAACAAAAATCTAAATTTTAAGACTAGCTACAGAATCTCACGATTCTGTAGCTGGTCTAATTTGAACACATAATCGTTTTAAAATATATCCAAAACTTAACAGAATTATATTTGACTTATTAAACCAAATCTTTAATTACTAATTCCAAACAGAGCGAATCATTCATGCCACACCAAACCAAAACTTGTATGCAAATTGAAACAAACCAAATCGTGGTTTCTTAACCGAACGGTGACAGGAATATATGCAAAATGTCAAACGTTTGTTATTACCAATTGGGAGAAGATAGAATCGATTGACAGTTGGGGAACCAACGAAATCATCTCTTGAACCAATTTCAAAACAGACTATAATCGATTTAGCCAAGTCTTTCATACGAATTCAATAGAGACAAAATATGTCAATCCGAACTTAACAGAATCGTTTTTCAAAATCAAAACTAACAGAGTCATTTTTCGAATCAATAGATTACATTGTATTTGTCAAACCACTCTGTGATATTGATGCATTGCATACATAAAAGACCATGCTAATCCAAGCATACAGAATCGTCTCAAAATCAAACCAAAAGAAATGAATGGAACTATAATTGAGCCGACACAATCGATATGCTAAATCGTATCAACAAAACACAGTTGCATCCGAGTTTAGCAAAAAAGATCTTCCACTCATGATTCATAACGAAATTATTTTGGTAAAACGAAAGTAACAGAATCATTTTGAATCTATCAAAACGAACAGAGCTATTGAAAGCAAATTCAATCGGTTATATTAATTCAAACAAACTCATAAAGAAAAATCGATGTTGAAATACATACCTGGGCAGTAAGAAAACAACACGGTCATGATAATTTTGAATTGACAAAGGTCGTGGCTGCCTCGACATTTCTAAAGACAATTGAACCGGTGGTTTTATGTTTCTTCTCGTTGGCTTGTAGCCTATCGTTCTCCTTCGCCAACACTGTCACCCGTTCCTCTAACGATTTGATCTTTGATTGCAACATGGGAACGTCGGTGTAATAACGTTCTAGCCAAGCATTACATTGGGTACATGGTGATTGATTGGGCTTCAGCATATCGGGCAAGGGTTCTTTCAATTTACCAGGGGTTTCATTGTGAAGCTTACTTCCCAGAAATTTAGGATCGTTTTTGAGGCACGGAGGTAAGTTAGAGACATCGTTATAGGGTTCCATAGAGCATAGGCCATGAGAATAGGGGTATTCCTCAGTCAAGAAACGTTCAATTTCGAAGTTCGAGTCCTCGCTCAACACTATTGGCTTCTTGTTAACGTTTGGATTGGGTTTGTTCCTAGCACATCTCGATATCCATCAGACATTTTTCTTTCCCTTACTGTTGACAGTAGTATCACCTCGGCCTTTCTTCCTCACAGGCCTCTTGACGACCTTAGTATTGTCTTTAGTACACGGGTTGGCCATGGTATCGGGTAGGTCCATGTCAGGGCAATCCGAGGGTTTGATAGGGGGTAGAAGGATATGAAGTGGCACGGCCAGTCCAACCAATGTTTCAGTGACCACAACCTTGTCCACTTGGACATACTCGGGAGTGGAAAAGCCATTCCTAGATAGGAAGGCTTGCCAACAGTCACCACTAAGGCTTAAATGGTGGACGATAATAACTTTGATCATTCCGTGATGGAAAAGGCTGCTATCAACCTTCTCACGCTTGAATCTTTTAGACATTTTGTAAAGACTACGTAAAAGATAATGTGGTATATTCAGAGGGTAGCCTACAAAATTCATCAACAACCGAAGATGATACAGAAATACCAAGCCATAACGACCTTCGCAGGTCACAAACTGCTTAACAATTGCCAAAAGATCGTGCCACCTGGGTTTGGGGGTAGTAATAGGCATACCTCTATCACAGCTAACAATCTTCCTTGATGTGAATAGGAGAGACCATGGCACCTCGTCTACTTTGGAGTTTTTAAACCACCTTTGCCCTGTAGCTGGTAGTCCTGTAGCCGAACTGAGGAATTCCTCATTTAGCTCGAGCTGTACGTCTCTGACCTTAGCCCTGTAGCCGTCGAAGGTGAGGGTGAATTTTTAGGCAACCGAAAGGTTAAAACCCTCAAATCTCTTGATAAACACCAGCCAGCCACTATTTTCCAAATCTTCGTGGGCATTGTCGAAAAGCAGGAGTGTTTGGCTGCCATTGGGCTCTATGCGCACCACAGGTGCCATAGGCCAGGACACATAGTGAGCCGAGTGAACGGACAAGGGTTTAGTTAGGGTAAACGTAGGATCAAATAGCTCACAGACTTCCCCGGAACCAATAGAGGTAACCCAGGATAAGAGGGAGGCATTAATGCCCAAATGTGCGAGGGTGGTGGAGCTAGATTAGCCCATGAAAAATAGTCATATCCCATTGTACAACCGACGACGCATATGGTGATTCAAATAACTATTGCAATGTGTTAAAATCAAATTCCATTCAAACAATTAATGAAACTATGGTGAGTCAACCCAAATTTTACACGAGAAATAGTATTTTCATGGTTTTAAGATCAAAACAATTGTTTTGGAATCAACACCAAGGGTTCGATCATAACAAATATATGTTGTATGAAATGATTGCGCCAAGGGTCTAATCCATAATGTCAATGTGTTTTCATGAAACCAATGTGCCAAGGAATTTGATCAAAATACATCAAACCACCAATAAATCAACGATTGAATCAAAATCATTAGAAAATCATCACAGTCTCATAAAAATTGAAATCATATTAACAACAAAAATGACAAATGAGTAAAGATTTTGGTGTCTTGTCAACTGTGCGACTATAATTAAATTGGAAATACAATGAACACATAGACAAGAGTGACCATAATAATCCAGTGACGATTTTAATTCCATTGACGTGACTTCAAAATCAAAGTTTTCACGCTTGCAGTCGTGAAAACTAGAACATAAGGTAGGTGTGCAAATGTGCAAAATGACAGTGTTGTTTTATTCAAAAACTTGCGATGAGAATCAAGGGTTCAAAAACACTTGTGTAGGCAGCTTATAGAGATAGGATAAAAAAGCGAGATGGCTGCCAACAATGGCGACACACTGGTAGAAGTAGTTATCTCTGTCAAAAGAACAAATTTAGGTTATGATAATGAGAAAAATTCTAACTCAAAAATAACAACCAGAAAATCGTTTAAACATCATCATTGATCAAATATTCCAGCAGTGTTTAAAGGATGAAAACTGATAACAGTCTTAAGACAAGCAAGCCACGATATTAAAGATAAAATCCCCAATACTGTTGATAGAGACACTACTGTTAGCAAGCGTCCATAGCCTCGACAGGGTTGCCATTTAACCCACTCTGACATCCGTATCCTGCCAAGAAGTTCCAGATCAGAATAAAGGACATTTTAAGGTCAAGAGGTTTCATATTTACTAATTTTCATATACCCGACATTGCTTCGCTGCCAGCGGGCCTGTTCAGTACCTCGACGAAGTTGTCTTGGTGTCATGCATGCATTTACCCGCTGCCAGCAGACCTGTTCAGCATCCCGGCGGGTTTACAAGCACTTCCCACAGCTCTTTTAATGATTTATTTTATTTTTTAAAGACATATAATTGAGCGGGGTGGCGCAGAAAATTATGATATTTTTGCATATTTTTCACAGACCTCAACAGAATTTTTTCGAGTTGTCCTTCATTAAGATCCAGAGATGGTTTATTTACAGAACCAACTTTCTAAGGCAGTGAGACATCTTCTGAGTTATTCCCTTAAGGAACAAGGACAGTGTAAAGAGATAATGGATGATCGTGGCGGGCTTTACTCACAGATCGAAATCAGTTAACTTCTTTCAAACAACAGTTTTTTGCCAACACAGATGTAAATTTCAGAAGTATATAATTGATGTTTACACAATTTTTTAGCAGTCATTTTAGTGAAATAATTTTCTGTTTTCCTTATCTGAACAGTTCCAAAATTCAGGTATGTGTATTTCCAACAACAAAAACTGATAAGCGCAAAGGAAAAATCAAAACTAAAACAACAAAAGAAAAGCAAACAAAAGAAAAATATGTACATAGTATACAAAGAGTTTTCATCAAGCGAAATATATTTTCAGAGCTTGGCCATTCACCGGATAGGTGTTAGGCTGTCCTTCTAGATTCTGTAATCGGAAAGAGCTGGGACCCAATTTCTCAGCAATTAAAAATGTTCCAAGCCATAAGTTCTGAAATTTCATGTGCTCTCCCTTTCCCTCATGCGGTTTGTCCCATTTCAAGACAAGGTCACCTACTTCGAAGTTCCTATCAGAGGCAGAGTTGGCATCAAACCATCTTTTAACCACTAGATGATGATGATCTAACTTACGTTTAGCTTGAGCTCTTACCTCTTCTAGTTTCATTAAAGCGTTAATTCGGTTCTCCAGAGGGGGACAGTCTTCTTCTTGTATTTTCTGCGATAGCTGTAGTGAGGGAAGAAGAATGTGTGGTGGTAGAATTTCTTCTCTTCCATAGACGAGAAAAAAGGGAGAGTTACCTACAAAAGTTTTTGGTGTTAACCTATCAGCCCAAATTGCATTTAACAGTGCATTATGCCAGTTTTTATGATTCTCAGAAACCGTTCTCTTGATGATTTTAATCAAATTCTTATTTGTTGATTCTGCCAATCCATTGCCCTAGGGGTAATAACTGGCAGAATACTTCAACTTAATTCATTTTTCTAAAGCAAACTTGCTCATCTCAAGAGATGAAAAATAAGAAGCGTTATCGAATACTAAACAATCAGGGATACCAAAACAAGTGATAATATTCAAATTTAAAAAGGCAATTACCTGACTGGTATTCACAATTCTTAACGCAGCAGCTTCAGACCACCTGGTGAAATAATCTATGGTTGTTATGATAAACTTATGCTGTTGTGAGGATGGCAGATTGATTGGACCTATAATATCAAGGCCCCACTGCTGAAAAGGAGAGTCTACTGAAACGGGCTGCAAAGGAAAGGCTGGTTTCTGTAACCGCCCTGATGCTTTTTGACAAATAATACACTTAGGACACAAGGCATGGGCGTCTCTAAAAGTGTGGGCCAGTAATAACCAGCTCTCAAAACTTTATGGGCAGTGGTGTCACCACCAAAATGCCCACCAGCTTCTCCTGCATGCAACTCTAGCAAGACTTTTTCTGCTTCGTCTTTCTCAAGACAGCGCATCAGTACGCCATCAAAATTTTGACGAAACAGAATACCATTAACCAAATGAAAGGAGGCAGAATTTAACGTTCTTCTTTTAGTGGGATCCAGGTGACGGGAGGCTGACCCATGTTCAAGACAGAATTTTATATCATCATACCAGGGACAAACAGAGTTTTGTGCACAACAAATTGCATTTTGTTTGTGCTGTCCTAGGTTTGACCTATCGTTTTCTTCTTGTTGTTCTGTTGTTGAATCAACAACTAACTTGCATAACCCTTGGCCTCTCACTATCTGAGCTATGGTAATTTATATGTCGTACTCATGCAAGGAGGTAACCCAGTTCGCCCTCTTTTCACCTAGTTCTTTCTGCACTAACAAGTTCCTGACAGCTTGGTAAGGGACAATAACTTTAGTCCTAGATTTAAAAAGATAAGACTGGAAGTGCTTGACTACTTTGAAAACAGTGTAGGCTTGCTGATCAAATGCTGGGTAATTTAGTTCAGCACCTTTGAAATCAGAGCTCATAAAGGCAATGGGTACTTCATTGTTTTCAGCGTTCTTTTGAGTTAGGACTGCAGCTTAGGAACAGTCAGAAGCAAATGTGTAGAGTGTGAAATCTTGCGAAAATTCAGGGCTCATGAGAGAAGGAGCGTCTATTATGGATTTTTTTATTGTATTAAAATCTTGGTTTTATAAGGGTCCCCAATGATATTGTGCGTCTTTCTTAATTAGGTTCTGTAAAGGTCTGACCATTTCGGAGAAACTGGGGACGAATCTCCTGACGAAGTTCATCTGGCCTAAGAAAGATTGCATAGACTTTTTGGATGTAGGAGGGGGAAGTTTCGAGATGACTTGAGTCCTTTCGGAGTCGATAATCATCCCTTTGCTTGACATAATAAATCCTAAGAGTTTACCTTGTTCTACTGCGAATATAGATTTTTTAGGATTCAAAGAAATGTCATATTTACGACATCGCTGTAGAACGACACGTAAATGAGCTAGATGATCAGTTTTGTTTTTTGAAAATACAGTAACATCATCTAAGTAAACTATGACGGATTGATTGATTAAGCCTCGGAAAGCGATGTCCATCGCTCTCTGGAAAGTGGCACCAACATTAATCAATCCAAAGGGCATTTTTCGATAAGCGTAAGTGCCTCATGGAGTGCGGAAGGTAGTTTTAAGTTGGTCTGGAGGAGACATCAGGACTTGGTTGTATCCTGAGAAACCATCCAATAAGGATAGCCTCCCAGAACTAGATACCTGTTGAAGGATATGTTCCATGGGTGGGACAGGGTAGTTGTCTTTATCATACGCTCTTTTAAGGTTTCGGAAATCAACGCATAGTCGAATTTCCCCACTTTTCTTTCGGACAGGGACAAGGTTAGAAACCCATTGAGTGTGCCTAACAGGGAAAATTATCTTAGCATTTAGGAGTTTATTCAATTCTTTTTTGACGGTCAGTTCGAGCTTAGGGTGCATTTTTCTTATTTTTTGTTGAAAGGGAAAGGTTTGGGGTTTCATAGGAATGACGTGTTGTATGATGTTAGGGTCGAAAGTTTTAAGGTCATCATACGTCCACGCAAAAACAAATTTAAATTCTTTAAACAATTTAATAAATGCATCTTTTTCTTGTTCAGAACACCCAACCCCTAAATTAATGCACTGCGGATTGTCATTAGTTCCTAAGTTTACTTTTTCATATGATAAAGAGGAACTATTGGTTTTACAGTTGACCGATTTTTTGAATTTATCTTGAAGATCATAAAATTTATCTAATCTAACTACAGACTTAGGGATCGAATTTACCATGTCCGATGAAGATTCAGGAGATCTCGGATCTGGTATTACCGTGAAATCACGCAAATTGTCGTCGTGAGTGCATTCATCGATAACCACGCCTTGAAAAGTTTCCTCCATATGCAGGAAGCTAATAATATGTTGATCATCATCGAAGACTCTCCAATTCGTGATGTTGTCGGGGACAGATGGCCTGAACAACAGTTCGACGGAGAAATCATTTGGGGACAAGCCTTCTACAAGAAAGAGTTTGGAAGCTACGTTAGCTAATAAATCAACTTCAGAATTATTCAATCTAGGAATAGAATTTATATTGAAAGAAGAAAATTTATTCATTAAATTCCATACCTCGGATTGGTAGCTTTTAAGATGCGGAGACAGACAGTGGATAGAATCTCTTACCTGTCTAACCATGATTTTGGAATCGCCAAAGACAGCCAAGTTTTGAATGTTCATATCTAAAGCTTTTCTGAGACCTTGCAGTAAAGCCTCATATTCTGCAGTGTTATTAGTACATTCAAATTATAGCCTACATGAAATCAAGGTTTTGTTACCTGAGGGATCGATAATAACGCAGCCTGCACCTGCTCCTTCTTTGGACTTTGACCCGTCAAAATAGAGAGACCACACTTGATTTTTATCGGGTGCATGAGACCATTGTGTAGAAGTTGATGGTTGAACATATGCTACAATCTCAGACTATTGTTCTGGGTTGGTGATAGCTGAAGTCTCGGCCATGAAATTGCCGAAAAAGGTATCCATCCCTTATATTTCAGGTGAATCGACAAAAGGTGTAAATGTTCGTTGGGATCATTCAAATCTGTGACCGTGAACTTAAGGTAGCGTTCACGATTTACCTTGATTTTGTTGGGCTTACTATTCTCTGGAAGCCATAGGTGAGACCAATCTGTCACGAAATAGCCGTGTAGCTACTCCGACCAGTCCCTGCTTAAAAACAGACCATACACTTCTGGAATATCCACAACAATAATATCAATGACTTGATGAACTTTGGGGTTAGACGATAATCTTATAAGCACGTTCCTTAATTCGCCTACGACTTTAACACTAGTTCGATCAAGTTGGATGATTTTTAAAGTGGATGGTTCAACTTCAGCGTTAATCTTCTGACACACAGACCATGGCATCACATTAGATGACGCTCCTGAGTTTACCATACAATTGTGCACGTTTCTATTAAAGATTTTGAAAGTTAACAAAAATGGAGGTTCATTTCTGCGAGTACTAAGTGTGGTAGTTTATGGTTTTTTACTAGCAGATTCTAAAGCTACTTTATCTACATTTGTTACATTATTTACAGGAAGGCTCCCTTTATCATGAGGATCAATATTATTTTTAGTGGAAGTCTTCTGAGGAACTTTGTTCTGAACAACCTTGTTGCTGCTTGAATTACCATTTTTTCTATTCTCTGCGATGTTCTGTAACATTTTTTGTAGCAGAAATGGAAATTTTAATAACTCATAAACATAAATGTTAGCCCTTAACTTTTTAAGATATTCAACTAAATCATAATCTAAGTTGGGTTTTACATGACTCTGTTTAGTCTCAGCTGGTTTAGATTGCTTTAGGGGCAAAGTTGTAGTGTTTTCAGAAGAAGGTTTGCTTGTTGTCTTACTCCTAGTATTGTAGGGATGAATCGTCTCAAAGTTAGCTTGAAAAATACTATCCGAGAAGTGTCCAAAAATGTTCGGAGAAGATTGCTCTTCTTCTTGAATTGTCTCTTGTTCAACAACTTCCTCAGGAATCTCAGGAGGTATCAAGTTATCCTGGGCTTCTAGAATGGTTTGAAGGGAAAATTGCAGACTTTCTAGATTTAGGCCCTCAGTATTTGGATTAGGTCGGTTGGTGGGAAAAGGCTTCCTGAATGGGGGTTTGTAAGGCACTTTGCTTGAAGAAGCTTCTTCGGCCATCCTTTTCAAATCTATAACTTGATTTGACAGTTTTTGAACGACTTTAGTTAAGTTTTCTAAATCTGAGCTTTCAGGTTGTGCTTTGTTTTGAGCAGGTCTAGGGAGGATTTCGATCTTCTTTTTGGAAGATGAACTAGTCTCTGTTTCATTGCTAGTAGTGTCTTTTAAACTAAGGATGTCTTTTTCAATCTGGCTAGCCTCCTCGAAGGCCTCGAACAACATGGCTTTCTTAGATCGTTTAACCCAAATGGATATACTTTGATGCAAGGCTTTAGTATAGTATGCTATTATAAGATTCTCGGCAGACATGGAATCCATAGGGATTTGGTTTTTAAGTGTTAAGAATCTTTGATTAAAGTCTTTAATTTTCTCTTTTGGGTTCATTCTTAAGCTAGAAATCTCCATGACTAGGACTTCCAGGGACTTATCGTCTCCGAATTTTTCCAGAAAGCATGACTCGAACTTCTCCCAAGACACGATGGTATGGGGTTGTTGGGAAAAATACCAGCTAGAGGCATTGCCTTCGAAAGTATAGGGGAACAACCTACAGACTACGTCTTCATGCTCAACATCACAGAGTCTTATAGCTAACATAAACTTTTTAATGTGATCTTCGGCAATCTGTTTAGAGTCAGGGTCAAACTTGGGAAGACACTTCTCCGGATGTTTGGGTAAGGGATGTTGTGCTCCAAGTACGGCTACTGCATCCTGGTCAAGCCAAGGTCTGGCAGGATTGTTCTGGTTGGCCATTGGTGTAGGTGGCGTGGAAGGATGAGAAGGGGAATTGCCTTCGTCAGAAGAGTCTTCTCCCGAAGAAGAAGGAGATGATGGAGGTGGTGAGGGTGGTATTCCAGATCCTCCTGTAGCAGGAGTGAAGATTGGATCTGTAGGGTTTAAAGTAAGGTTAGTGCCTCCAAGCTGTTCTCTGATATCAGAGAAATCTAAAGGTTGGTCCAAAGGACGATTTGGTTCCCTTAAACGGGTGAAGGCACTATGTGTTCTTAAAAGAGATTGGTGAACAATTTCTTGTATGTCACCACCTGTAGGATTTGGGGTTTTTGGTTCAACTGTGATATGTAGATCGTCGTTTGATGTAGTTGTTGTTTGAGGGGGAATGTTATCGTTCGAATGACTTATTGTCACTATAGGTGAGCGGTTGGGTGGTGGAGGAGTCTTATGACGACCTCGTGCCATTAATAAGTTTCAGGCCCTCCTTCTAGCGCCATTTGTTGACGGGCGAAAATGAACGATCGCCAACTGGAAGAGTGGATCTGGTATGGGGTTGTCTAAATAACCCAATCCATTTGGGATGATCCACCCTGATGGGTTTAGCAGCTCCATTGGCCGATCTAAGTCGTAGAAAAATGAAAGAAAACTACACTAAGGAACTAATCTAAATGAAAAACAACAATTAAAGAAAACTATAAACAAATCTGAAATATATATATATATATATATATATACATATACAGCCTACTGTCTAATAATATACAATAATAATTCTATGAAATTAAATGTTGAATTATTAACAGAATTAAATCTAACTACAAATGTACAATATTTACAGATTTACAGATTTTAAATGAAAACCTGCTAAAATCATTTGTAAACTGTCCTATGACAACAAAACTATTGGTTTTTTTTTTTATAATTTTATGAGAAAGAAATAAACTAAAAACTAACTAAGTTGGGCAATTAAAATTATAATCCTAACTATAAATCTAAACTATATATATCTATCTAAATTACTTAAATAACACTAATAAATTAACTATTAAATAACAAATAGCAAACTGACCTGAAGTAACGCTTCAGGTTTGTCCTGTATACAATAGTTGATTCAGCTGTTTGGTGGGAGGCAACCTGCACCAAATTCTCCACAAGCTTCTTGTAAACAAAAAGAAGCAGTTCTCTTCAAATATAAATGACAGGACAAACAAGACATAAAAAATGACAGCAATCTTATAATTTACAAATCATCACATTTAGATAAATCTGTGTGCAAAGATTTGTACAAAATGATTCATTTAATGAAGAAGAGAAATCTTTAATTCACTAAATTGAAACAGAGTAATTGCTGTATTTTTAAAATAAGAGAGATCAGATACGGATGACACATAAACCAAATCACATCAACCTGCAATGAATTACGATAGCTAAAGTAGTCGATAATTGATTGCAATCTGATATGAAGAAAACTTGAAATAAAAGTTTGATATATTGAAAGCTAAAGCTGTTACAAGACATCAACTTTCATCCCAGTCTGTATTATAAATCCATAGTCTGGTTCTCCCAACCGTGATGATGATGGGTTCATTACAAAAAATAAAAAGTATTTAAAGACCACATGGTAAAACATCCCTGTGGGAATTATCAAAGCAGTTCACCAAAAATCTGGGAATAATCTCCCAAGTCTTTATTCCTAACTAAAGCTAACAACCTATAACAAAAATGTATCACCAAAGTATCTCCTAAACTGCCACAGCATATCCAATTGGTCATTGAAATTCGTATGCACCTGAAAGTGGACAAGAATAGACAAGTTTAGATGATATTTTATTTGTAAAAATAACAAAAATCTAAATTTTAAGACTAGCTACAGAATCTCACTATTCTGTAGCTGGTCTAATTTGAACACAGAATCATTTTAAAATCAATCCAAAACTTAACAGAATTATATTCGACTTATTAAACCAAATCTTTAATTACTAATTCCAAACAGAGCGAATCATTCATGCCACACCAAACCAAAACTTGTATGCAAATTGAAACAAACGAAATTGTGGTTTCTTAACCGAACAGTGACAGGAATATATGAAAAATGTCAAACGTTTGTTATTACCAATTGCGAGCAGACAAAATCGATTGACAGTTGGGGAAGCAACGAAATCATCTCTTGAACCAATTTCAAAACAGACTATAATCGATTTAGCCAAGTCTTTCATACGAATTCAATAGAGACAAAATATGTCAATCCGAACTTAACATAATCGTTTTTCAAAATCAAAACTAACAGAGTCATTTTGCGAATCAATAGATTACATTGTATTTGTCAAACCAATCTATGATATTGATGCATTGCATACATAAAAGACCATGCTAATCCAAGCATACAGAATCGTCTCAAAATCAAACCAAAAGAAATGAATGGAACTATATTTGAGCCGACACAATCGATATGCTAAATCGTATCAACAAAACACAGCTGCGTCCGAGTTTAGCAAAACAAATCTTCCACTCATGATTCATAACGAAATTATTTTGGTAAAACGAAAGTAACAGAATCATTTTGAATCTATCAAAACGAACAGAGCTATTGAAAGAAAATTCAATCGGTTATATTAATTCAAACAAACTCATAAAGCAAAATCGATGTTGAAATACATACCTGGGCAGTAAGAAAACAACTCGATCATGATAATTTTGAATTGACAAAGGCCGTTGCTGCTTCAACATTTCTGAAGACAATTGAACCAGTGGTTTTATGTTTCTTCTCTTTGGCTTGTAGCCTGTCGTTCTCCTTCGCCAGCACTGTCACCCGTTCCTCTAACGATTTGATATTTGATTGCAACAGGGGAACTTCGGTGTAATAATGTTCTAGCCAAGCATTACATTGGGTACATGGTGATTGATTGGGCTTCGGCATCACAGGCGAGGGTTCTTTCAATTTACCAGGGGTTTCATTGTGAAGCTTAATTCCCAGAAATTTAGGATCGTTTTTGAGGCACGGAGGTAAGTTAGAGACATAGTTATAGGGTTCCATAGAGCATAGGCCATGAGAATAGGGGTATTCCTTAGTCAAGAAACGTTCAATTTCGGAGTCCGAGTCCTCGCTCAACACTATTGGCTTCTGGTCAACATTTTCCTTGGGTTTGTTCCTAGCACATATCGATATCCATTGGGCATTTTTCTTTCCCTTACTATTGACAATAGTATCACCTTGGCCTTTCTTCCTCACAGACCTCTTGACAGCCTTAGTATTGTCTTTAGTACATGGGTCGGCCATGGTATTGGGTAGGTCCATGTCAGGGCAATCCGAGGGTTTGACAGGGGGTAGAAGGATATGAAGTGGCACCGCCGGTCCAACCAATGTTTCAGTAACCACAACCTTGTCCACTTGGACAGACTTGGGAGTGGCAAAGCCATTCCTAGATAGGAAGGCTTGCCAACAGTCACCACTAAGGCTTAAATGGTGGATGATAATAACTTTGATCAAGCCGTGATGGAAAAGGCTGCTATCATCCTTCTCATGCTTGAATCTTTTAGACATTTTGTAAAGACTATGTAAAAGATAATGTGGTATATTCAGAGTGTATCCTATAAAATTCATCAACAACCGAAGATGATACAGAAATACCAAGCCATAACGACCTTCACAGGTCACAAACTGCTTAACAATTGTCAAAAGATCGTGCCACCTGGGTTTGAGGGTAGTAATAGGCATACCTCTATCACAGCTAACAATCTTCCTTGATGTGAATAGGAGCGACCATGGCACCTCGTCTACTTTGGAGTTTTTAAACCACCTTTGCCCTGTAGCTGGTAGTCCTGTAGCTGAACTGAGGAATTCCTTCTTTAGCTCGAGCTGTAAGTCTCTGACCTTAGTGCTGTAGCCATCAAAGGTGAGGGTGAATTGTTGGGCAATCGAAAGGTTAAAACCCTCAAATCTCTTGATAAACACCAGCCAGCCACTATTTTCCAAATCTTCGCGGGCATTGTCGAAAAGCAGGAGTGTTTGGCTACCATTGGGCTCTATGCGCACCACAGGTGCCATAGGCCAGGACACACAGTGAGCTGACTGAACGAACAAGGGTTTAGTCAGGGTAAACACAGGATCGAATAGCTCACAGAATTCCCTGAAACCAACAGAGGTAACCCAGGATAGGAGGGAGGCATTAATGCCCAAATGTGCGAGGGTGGTGGAGCTAGATCAGCCCATGCAAAATAGTCATATCCCATTGTACAACCGACGACGCATAGGGTGATTCAAATCACTATTGCAATGTGTTAAAATCAAATTCCATTCAAACAATTAATGAAACTATGGTGAGTCGACCCAAATTTTACACAAGCAATAGTATTTGCATGGTTTTAAAATCAAAACAATTGTTTCGGAATCAACACCAAGGGTTCGATCATAACAAATATATGTTGTATGAAATGATTCCGCCAAGGGTCTAATCCATAATGTCAATGTGTTTTCATGAAACCCATGTGCCAAGGAATTTGATAAAAATACATCAAACCACCAATAAATCAACGTTTGAATCACAATCATTAGAAAATCATCACAGTCTCATAAAAATTGAAATCATATTAACAACAAAAATGACAAATGAATAAAGATTTTGGTGTCTTGTCAACTGTGCGACTATAATTAAATTGGAAATGCAATGAACACATAGACAAGAGTGACCATAATAATCCAGTGACGATTTTAATGCCATTGACGTGACTTTGAAATCAAAGTTTTCATGCTTGCAGTCGTGAAAACTAGAACAGAAGGCAGGTGTGCAAATGCGCAAAATGACAGTGTTGTTTTATTCAAAAACTTGCGATGAGAATCAAGGGTTCAAAAACACTTGTGTAGGAAGCTTATAGAGACAGGATAAAAAAGAGAGATGGATTCCAACAGAGTTATGGACTTAAGAAGTTGGAGGACCTTCATATGTCATCTAGAAGCCTCAAAAGGTCAAAGTAGTCAAAGTGGTTTAAGAGTTTTTAAAAGGTAAATAATAAAGTGAAGTGATGAGTGTATTATAATTCAAAGTGAATACAAAATAAATTATTTCAATAGTAAATTTAATATAGAAATTAGAAGTGGACCCAACCCTAAAATAAGGAAAGTGGGCCAAGTGACTTAGAAGATGTTTTTAAGGAAGCTACTTGGAGAGTATAAATAAGAGGCAAGGCTCTCTCATTTGAAACAAACTTGAGCATATTGAATATATATATATATATGTGTGTCTGGGGTAACAAAGTATATCTAAACCATAATTATGAGTGAAGGTGAAGAAAAGAAGGCCGAAATGCAAGGAAGGATACATTCTTTTGATGGTGCTTTCTAAGGTATGTTATTTACAGGTCATCTCACCATTTTCCCTATAACTTTTTTTCTATAATGATTCAGACCGTGAAATTGCTATAAAAGTGAGAAAACATATCCAAGTATCTGTGGTAAAAAATTCAGATTGTGGGTCGTTTTATTTTGGGAGTTACACTCTGTGGAAAATAGGGTTTGTGGCCAGTCCTGAAACTAGTCAAAATCAGGTGTTTCGGGTAAAAACGTCATAAATTCTTCATAAAAGATCAAAATTCAATGAGACAAAATGTGTTGGTTAGGGTACAGTATTTAGTATTCTTTGTAACAGTTTCATATCAATTCATAAAATATTTTTTGCGGGGCACGCTCTACAAGGTGGCTCTCTAAAATAAGCCAGAATTCAGCAAGGTATGCCATTTTTTCTATAACTCCTTTTCTGAGAGGTTCCAAGTAGTGAAACTTGGAGGAATTGCATAAAACACACTGAATAACATTGTGTATCAGTTTCATATCTTTATACATTATAGGTTCAAAGTTATGATTACTTCAAGTTAGGGTTGTTGACTAATCCAAAACTAGGCATGTGAGACTAAAGAAAAGTTTGATGAAATGCTAGTCTCTTGTTGTTAAAGTTAAGGAAGGTTTGCAGGAATGTGATCATATACACCAGGTATATTACAGATCTATAAATCATATTTGGATGATGAAATTGTTGAGGGATTTTGGTTGAGTTACATGTTGAGTACATGGTTGAGACAAGTAGTTGAATTGTTGGCACATACATGAGGTGTAGAGTTGATGATGTTGGTACATATTGATGAGTCATAGTTGATGAGTAGTTGACACATGATTTGTACATACTTGGTACATATTTGGATGCACTTGTTTATGGTATAGGTTGATTACAGGTTGAGGTACAGGTTGATGCATGGTTCAGATTTATTGGTACCGGTTTACAACGGTATATCTCACAGTGATAGTGTGACAGTGGTTCCATCATTCTACTTCTACTTTAGGGTGGCAGGATGGGGCAAGGAAAGGTGGTTGTAGCCACCTTCCGGTTGTAGCCAGAGAACATTGGGGGTTGTATCCTCCTTCTGGTTGTAGCCAGAGAATTGGGGAGTTGGAGCTTCTCTCAGGTTGTAGCCTGAGAAACTAGGGGGTTGGAGCCTCCTTTCAGTTGCAGCTAGAAAACAAAGGAAGTTGGTGCTTCCAATGAATGTAATTCTTCAAGACATATAAGAAAAATAATTCCGTGGTTTTCTCTCGATTTGGGTTTCCACGTAAAACACTGGTGTACTGTGTATGTGTGTGATTGTTTATTTCTTACTGCTCATTATTGGATAATAATTCTACATTGATATAACATTTGAAGAAAAAGGATTATAATTATGCTATTACTAATTCACCCCCCCTCTCAGTAATATAACAATATTTCACTCTAGACCAAGCATATACCCATCAAATATCACTTCTTGAGAGAACAGGTGACCAACACTGTTGTTTCTTTGCATTATATTCCATCCAAAGATCGGATTGTTGATATCTTCACTAAACCGCTTGCAAAATCTCAGTTTGAGTATCTACGCCAGAAGTTGGGTGTGACCCCATTATCAACCTAAGAGAGTCCATCCTGTGAGGGGGAGTATGTGTTGGTTAAATATCTGATACCTCTGAAAAATACTGAAACAACTCAGGGGGATCATGTTTTCTTTAACATTGATGTCAAAGGGAGAGAAAAGGAGTAGTCTGGATGCTACAGTTGGAGGTCCAAGAAATCTAGCGCAACCTTTGAGGGTTGCCATCAATGCCAAAGGGGGATATTGTTGGCATGTTTTGTAGGAAAGAGTGTGCTTGTCATTGATGGCAAGAACAAAAGGTGGAGTAGAAGGAAGCGTAAGCTTAGGAGGAGGAGAGAACAACAAGCAGATATCACAACTCACAAAGGAAAGCGCAGTACATAAGCGACTGGATATTAAAGCTCAGAAGAGATGGCGCGATAAAACTTAGATCAAATCAATATTGTCGGATCTGCAAGCTAGATCAATGGCAAGGATGAATTGCGAGGAGCGAAAGTTGAATTAAACTACTCACTAGTTACAATCCTGCAATCTGTATAGATCATCAGATCTCATAGCTTCAAAGATCTACGACTACGGTTGATCCAACAAACAATGAGTTTAAGTCAGATTAAATCATGTCTGTCAGATGCGCAATCACCAAATCTACGACAGGGATGAATTGTGGAGATTGAAAAGAGGATTAAACATCGGGCTTGTTCCCATCTCGCAATTAGTCAGGACAGTCTGATCTGATAGCTTCAAAGATAAACGATTGTGGTTAACTCACCAATAGTGCACATCTTCCCATTGCAGAGTTTGGTGATGAGTTAAAACACTCACAGATTGTGTTTGTGAAATCATTCTCGATTGTGGATCTGTTTTAAGAAACTTCACAACTGTTGGATCACTTTTGAATGGAAGGAAAGGATAAGCAAGAAAAACATTTGAGAATTCAATTATGCGAATTCCAACATCCGTCGGATCACTTTCAAGTGGAAGGACAAGATAATCTAGCAGAGCTACAACGCTGACAGATCAAGTCGTCGATTTAAGATCCTAATCGATGAACAAAATTTAGTTCGAGTTTAAAGTCATGAAGAGGTTACGCTCCGGAATGTTTGAGGTATGAAATACCCGAAGCCTGGAAATCCGAAATGAATAAGGACCGTCGAATTTGGAGGACAAACGAGGACCATTGGTTCAGGGATGTTGGTTAGCAGACCACGTCAGCAAAAGGGCATAGTGGCAGACCTCGTCAGAAGACCACATCGAAAGAAAATGTCAGCAGACCACGTCAAAAAATACGCATGGCATAATCAGGTGATGACAAGCGTCAAGAGGAAATTGGCTCATGCCATGCCAACAAGTGACGTAAGCAATTTATGTCACTCTAGGAGAATTGCTTCAGGAATTTCACCACCAAGAAATGTCAAAAGTCCCGAAGGATGAAGGTCCAAAGGCACTCTTAGTCGTCGATCTAAGATACTATCCTGACCATCAGATCAAGGACACATGGCATAGTTAGAGAACGACAAGTGTCAAGTTGAAATCAACATTTCAGGTACGTGCAAATCATGAATTAGAGTGACACGTGGCACATCATCAAGTGACGCAAGAGTTACATCACTCCGGTAGTTTTTCTTCGGGAGTATTATTACCAACACTCGCCCAAAGACCCGAAGTCCTGAATGTCGAAGACCTGAAGTGGACACGAGATGTCCGATCTGAAGATCACTTAGGGAGCAGTCTCATCCGTCGATCTACTACAGTGGAAGGATAGTGTAAGTGAAAACGTTAACGGACAACAAGCTATCTCCATTGTCTTATGACTAACTTAGCAGGTGATCACTACGGAGGAAAGAACGGGTTGAGATTTGAAATCTCCAAAGTCTGGAGACCCAAGGAGATCTCGACCGTTAATCCGAGAGGGACACGCATCAGAGACTTGTTAGATCCAGAAGATTGACATACGGAGGAAAGAAAGGATTGAGACTTGAAATCTCCAAAGTCTAAAGACCCGAAGAAGATCTCGACCGTCGATATGATGTCGAGTGTACTATAAACCATTGATCAAAATACAGTGGAAGGATAGCGTAAGCATAATAGACAAAGTCGCGGAGTAAAAGGTGGCCTTACATCTCATTTCTTTATTAATTCCTAGACATTGGATTAAGCAATGAAGGATGGTTGTAAGGATTAACGCTAACCATTGATCTGGTTTTGAGATATCATGTGAACCGTCTGATCTGTTTAGAAATTTTGATTCAGAAGTTTCGAAAGGTTTGAAATGCAAAAGTTCTGAAGGGAAAATTGTCAAAGTTACGACAGTCATCCATTTAAGAAGAATGAATCGTGGTCGTTGAATTGATAAGTGCTCAAGCGATCACTAAGCCCAGGCATATGGTCACCACCAGTGATCATGTGAAGGAAGGGGCTTAGAAGCGAAAGAAGCCATAATTGACTGGTTGTAACTGACAGAGAAGACGAAGAGTTTCGACTACCAGAGAAGCTAAGGAATCTCAGCATAAAACCCACTGATGATGAACACATGGAGTGAACCGCTAGAGGGAACGAAGTTTTTCCATGATAATCAGGCAAAGGACTCGACGTGAGAAAGAGATGCAGAACAAAGAAGTGAGGTGATTCTGCTGGTTAGCTATGCAGTTGTGAGGAAGATACGTAGTGAACAACCTGTAGGGAAGAACAATGACACGGTGAAGAGCATGCAGAGGCATAACACATAGAAGATAGATGACGCATAGAGCATAAAATGCAGAAGAATAGAAAGCGTAGATGAGGTGAGCAGAGAGACACTGATGTAGGCAGAGTAGAGCAGTGTAGCAGAATAATGATGAGACTGGTAAGCCATAGATAAATGATCTATCACTGTGATAAATTCAAGAAAAGAAAATATTTATATTTCAGGGTGGTAGGGAGGTGCTAGGGAGGATTGGTGTCCTCAGAGTTTCAAGTAGGTGCTTGAACACAGGGAGTTTTAGCTTCCATCTGGTTGCAGCCAAACAAACCAGAGTGGTAGGGTGGTGCAAGGGAGAACTATTGTTCTCTATTATACAGGTTAGTGCATGTGTGACTGGAAGTTGATGCTTCCATCCAGTTGGTGCTAGAACACTCAGGGAGTTGGTGCTTCCTTCTAGTGGGTGCTAGAGAAACCAAAGAGTTGGTGCTCTCAGCAAGTTGTTTCTTTTAAAATAGAGGTTGTAGCCTCAAGAAGAGTTGGAGCTCATAAGAATGATAATGTACAGAAAATAAAGATTACTTATCATATCAAGAAGAAGAGGTTTTTCCCTTTATGGGTTTCCTCAGGAAATATTTGTCTCTGTATATTTCATGTGTGTGATTGATTTTGAATATTCCATTTCTTACTTCCTTGATTTATTGTGATCATCATTGAGTGTTCTGTAAATATTTTAAAATGGGCATAATTGTTTAAGCACAGTAATAATTGATTCACCCCCCCCCCCTTCAGTTGTCCAACAATGCTAACACAATTTGAATTGAAATAGACTTAAAAACAGGTGAAAAAATATCATGAAAGTCAATACCTTCTTTCTGAGAATATCCTTTCGCAACCAGGCTTGCTTTGTACCTTTCCACCTTATCATCAACACCCTTCTTCATCTTGTAGACCCACTTGCAACCTATAGTTTTTATGTCTCTTGGAATTTCTACCAGGTCCCATGTGGCATTTCTCTCTAATGCCTTCATTTCATCCTTCATTGCTTCTTTCCATTTATCATTGTTAGAACCCTTCACAGCTTCCTGATAACACAAAATTTCATCATCATTAGTACTTAAAGAAACCAATGAAACAAAATCATCATACCTTCTTGGAGGAACTCTGACCCACGTAGACTTCTTTAGGGAAGTTTGTGGCTCATCCACATTCTATTGATTGTTATCATCAACCATGTCTTCCTCTACAGGAAAATCTGAATGAACATCTTCAGAAACTTGTTCATGTTCACTTTCATCTGTATTTGAACCGGTTTCAAACTGAATCTGTTGATACTTAGGTACTTCTTCCTGTTTCATTTGAACATCTACATCTGATTTGATGAGAGGTGATTCAACAAATATTACATCTCTGTTAATGGTGATCTTGTGGGCAGTAGGATCCCACAACCTGTACCCCTTAATACCATCACCATATCCAACAAAGATAATCCTTTTTTTATTTTGGATCTAGTTTAGAATGCTGATGTTTCGGAATAAAAGCATAGGCTTCACAACCAAAAACTTGAAGATTAGAATAATTACAAGGGTGACCTTTCCATACCTCTTCGGGAATCTTGCATTCTATTTTTGTTGATGGTGATCAATTCACCAGATAGCAAACTATATTTACTGCTTCTACCCATAGTTTATGTTGTAAATTGGTGTTACTTAGCATACCCCTTGCTCTCTCTAGAAGAGTCGTGTTCATGCATTCAACAACTCCATTTTGCTGAGGAGTATAGGCAATGGTTTTATGCCTATCAATCCCAAACTCTTTGCAATAGTTTTTAAATTCCATTAACGTAAATTCACCAACATTATCAATTCTTAAACATTTAATGGATCTACCAGTGCTCTTTTCCACTAAAGCTATAAACTGCTTGAAAACAATAAATACATCAGCCTTTCTTTTCAACATATAGATCCACACCTTCCTAGAGAAATCATCTATAAAAGTTACAAAAGTTCATAACTCCACCTTGAACAATACTCGTATATCCTCCAATATCTAAGACTCCCAAAGAGATTGGGTTCTTCCTTAGCTCAGGTACATGTCTCACATCAGTTATCATTTTAACAGTTCCATCAAACATCTTAATTTGAATGCTACCAATTCCCACAACTTTACATGATATTCCATTTCCCATGTAAAAAATTCCATCATCTATAAACCGGTAAGTAACAAACCAATGTCTATGAAGACACATGTGATTTGAAGCACCAGAATCTAATAACCATTGTTGATCATGACATGAACCAATACTAATTGATAAAAATTCATCAATCATACCTGAACCTATTGCTAAACCTATTTTGGTTGCATTTGCTTCCTTCGTCTCTTTTCAAGGGTCTTCTTTGGAGGCTTGTTGTCTCTTCCAACAATCATTCTTCAGGTGTCCATATTTGCCACAAAACCATCACTTAAGTTTTCTCTTCTTTCCCTTCGACTTTGACCGAGATAAATCACTCTGAACATGTCCTTTTTCTCTAGGTTTTCCTCTGACCATCATCGCCTCAGATGTAGAGGTTTCTGAATTGGATTTCTTCCTTTTTTACTCAAATAATAAAGCTCCAACAATAACATCAAACTCAACACTTTTTGTTCTGCTGAAACTAATAGAGGTAACAAAGTGATCCCATGACTCGGGAAAAGAACACAATAATGTAATTTCCTTATCTTCATATTCGAATTTTACTCCTATGCTAGTCAACTGGACTAAAAGAGTATTAAAAGTGTTTAAATGATCAGCTATTTTTGTACCTTCCTTCATGCGCAAACTGTACAATTTTATTTTCAAGAAGATCTTGTTCGTCAAGGATTTCGTCATATATAAGCTTTCCATCTTCGTCCACAAACTGGTTGTTGTCTTCTCCAAGACAATGTTGAACAACACATCATCGACCAAACATAGGCGTATGGAACTCAGTGTTGTCGCATCGATCTCATCCCAGTATTCATCTGTTATGGTCGCGGGTTGCTTTGCTTTTCCCAAAAGCGCCTTCACCACACCTTGTTGCATGAGTAGATCGTGCATCTTAACCTTCCAGATATTGAAATTGTTCTTGCCATTGACCTTCTCAATTTCAAATTTAGCACTATGAGTTTTCACCATTAGTAGAGGAAAAAATTCCAAAAAAAAAACTTCTTATAATAACAAAGGCCCTTTGAAAAATAATGTGGAGGAATAATGCTATAAACTTCACAAGGTTTAATAAAAAAAATTTTAATAAAAACCTTTTACTAAAAAATTCACCTTTTAATAAAAAAATGACCTTTACTTTAATTCCTCCACCTTTTTTAATTTTTTATACTTTAAGCATTCACCTCACAACCATGCATAATAGGACAAAGTCGATCCACTCACATTTTACACCATCAAATTTTTCTACAATGCAAAATAATTTTTTTGGAGATCAACGCTCCTTTGCTATGGACGGGGGAGCGCTAGTTTGAAATATCAGTGCTCCTTGAGTGTGGATGGAGGAGTTCTAGCGCTCCTTGAATATGGACGAGGGAGCGCTAACGCTCTGTGGTGCATGATACGGGTGCACATAGTTCACAAAATTTTCAATTTCATAAGCGTGAGGGTGTCAGTGCACCTCTAACACTGCATATGGAGCGTTGATGCCTTTCTACTCAATTTCCCCCTGCAGCACCTACTCAATTCACCTTCTTTCACCACATATATCGCCTCACATATCTCCAACGCAGCTCTAATACCAATTGTTAGAATTGCAAATGTGGAAAACACAATTCACATATGATAATCAACAATCACACAGATAAGAAACACAGAGATTTCACGTGGTTCACCCAAACATTGGGCTACGCCCACTAAGAAAAGGTATCGGTTTTCTTATTATTCATATCATGGAGATTACAATAGCTTCACTAATACATATCTCACTCTGTCTCAGCCTCTACAGGCATACACAATTTTATAGTAATTTACACAAGAAACTAATTCATTTAATGCACTCCTACATATTCTAACTTGGTCTATTTAGTTGCAACCAACGCAAATTAATAGGATCCAAATCCATTTTTGGAGGAATTCTTTGTCACCAAATTCAAAATTTGTGACCAAACCTATCACAATTGTAGCATCTTATTGTATGACAAAACTTTGCTATGTAGCCAACATAATTGCATCTCCAACATCTCATTAAGTTATTTGACCTTCCTAATTTTATTTTTTTCACGACTCTTGCATTCCAATGCTTTGTGACCAAAGATATTAAAAGAAAATAAATAACCATTGAAGGTGTTTCCATACTTGTGTATGTTGTGACATGAGAAGTATGCCTTTTGGTATGTTTCTTGTTTTTTACTTTTATAGCTTTGTTCCTTGACAAAGTTCATGGTTTGTTTTTGGTTTGTGACTCTACCTTTTTCCTTTGAGGAGTATGATCCTTTATCATG
This sequence comes from Picea engelmannii, assembly GCA_009831015.1. Classification (NCBI taxonomy): domain Eukaryota; kingdom Viridiplantae; phylum Streptophyta; class Pinopsida; order Pinales; family Pinaceae; genus Picea; species Picea engelmannii. The sequence continues at coordinate 567,342 of ML778727.1, read as the reverse complement.
TTTTTGAATGTTGCTCCATTTGCCACCTTCTTCTTTCTTATTGTATCCAAGACCATTTTTTCATCAATTGGTCTTTGACTGTTCCAGATCCTATCTAGGATAGTTGATTTGTTATGGAATTTGACAGTTTCTTTTGTCTTTTAATTCTTCTTTTTGCATTTGATAACTTCCAATTCCAACATGTGACATGTTTCTTCCTTTTTAGTCAACTGGATCTTCAAGGCTTCTTCTATTTCCTTAGCTTCTTCAAGTTGAGTCTTTAAACCAATGAAAATTTTTTCTGTCTCATCCAAGACTTCTATGCATTTATTAGTTTTGTCATATTTTTTCAACTCTTCTATTTCTTTTGTTAGATCAATAGCTTCATTCTTCAATCTTTAAATTTCTTCCTTGCTTTCTAGATGTATCCTTTTGACGTTGATGACTTCCAATTCCAACGTGTGGCATGATTCTTCCTTTTTAGTCAACTGGATATTTAGCGTTTTTTTACTTTCCTTAGCTTCTTCAAGTTGAGTCTTTAGACTGTTGACCATTTATTTTGTTTCTTCTAAGTCTTCTGTGCATTTATTGAGTTTGTCATTTGCCTTCAACTTGTTCATATCTTTTGTTAGATCAACAAATTTAGTCTTTAATCTATTGATATCTTCTTCTTTGTTTTATAGATGAATCTTTTGTTCATTCTCTTCAAGATTAAATTGATCTAACTATTGTAGTAGCAACATATATTTCTTTTGAAGTTTCTCCAACTCTTCAAAAGTGCACATAACTGTGTATTCAATATAGTCATGAACATCCTTAGTAACTTCAATATATAGACCATTTCCTGGTTCCATACTAATCATTTAAAATGTAGTTATAACATCAGTCTTAAAATCTAATAGTTTTTCTTTAGTGAATACTAAGGCATTTATCAATTCCTTGATGTAGTAGTCTTCTCTTTTGATGACTGGGGTTTTCATCAATTCTTTGATGGAATTTTCATCTTCTGTGTTTTGTTTTTTATTCTGATTAGAATTCTCTTTATTTGTATTTTGTTCTTCAATCTAATTGGATTTCTCCATTTCTGATTTTTGTTCTTTAGTCTGATTGGATTTCTCTATTTCTTTGTTTTGTTTTATAAACGGATTGAATTATCCATTTCTTTGTTTTTTTCTTTATTATGATAAGAATTCTCTAGCTAGAGCCATAGTACTTTAGCAGAGGTACAATGTACCATATTTTCTTTGACTTGGTCTAACAGTCCATTCTGGATTGCCTTTAATGCTATTGAATTATTTTTATTTTCTTCTTTTTCAGTTTTGGATTCGTTCTTTGAGGTAGTTGAGTACCAAGGTTTAGATACTACTGAGTCCCAAACACCAGATCCTCTTGACTTTAGATATCATTTCATTCTTTCCCTCCATGAAGAGTAGTCTATTACATCAAATAAGGGAGCTTCATTTGTGGGGAGAGCCATTTGTCGACCCATTTCTTTAGAATCTACCTTCCAGTGTTTAAACTGTGTTGAAGGCACTGGCTCTGATACCAATTGTTGAAACACACAATAACACTGAGAAGGGGGGATGAATCAGTGTCTAGAACTTTTGACTACTTTTCACACTTTCATCGATTAACTGAATTAACTGAATAATATATATGCAGCTCAATTAATTATTCATAAACATGTATAACACAAATGTATGAAGTAGATATTTTATTTATTTAACTTGAATGAATACAAATAAAACCAATCATTTAATATCTTCAACTTCAACAGAATATGAGAGATCCAACTCACTGATACAAGACCTAGCTTGTTGATATCAGATCCAACTGAGATGTGAGGAATCCAATCCTCATGACAAGACTCAACTTGTAAACAAGCACCAATGAAATTTCATTCAATCGATTATATATATATACACACACATACACACACACACCAAGACACACTTTCCACTTTGTTTGCTTGCTTTATATACTTTTCCAAAAGTCACAGGGTTAATCCATTGTCTTTTGGTTGAATCAAGATGTCTTTTGAAATTGAAACATTGTACCCTTTCATTTAAATGATAATATTAAACTTTAAACCATACCATTTTTCCTTTTTATTCTTTATTCATAATGCTCATGATTTAACTCTTCTTTAATAATGATTGCACGTATCGGTTCATTAGTCTATAGATCTTGAATTGTTGTGAATTCGAGTCTTAATCAATATGAGCTCCCTTCAATCAAAAATTTGTGTGACCGCGAGCTTGAAACCACGATCTTACCTACTAAGCATTGCCCTAAGTGCTAGTGTTGCACCTTCGATACCTTGAGCACTCACATGACCAACAACATAACCTTTTCCTTCAGGATTTGGCCCTTCGGATATTTTATCCTTTACCAAAATCTTGTTATTTCCAAAGATATATATTATGGAGTGTTACCTTCCGAAGTGGTTACATCTCATGCTAGCTAATCTAATGGCTAGAATTACTCCAAAAATTCTCAGATCGATGGTATGGTCTAATATTTGCACAACTTGTGATGTGATCATATATTATCCGTTGATCTCTTCCTCCTCCTTTGATCGATGATTAGATTTCAATCCTGCAACTTTGTTGGCTCCAACTCATTTTCAAGCCTTGACGATAAATGGTTTCGACTTAATTAGTCATTGAGATAGATGACTTTCATTTACTTTGGGACTTCGGAGATTCAGGACTCCGAGATAGTTGTGCCTCTTACTTAATTCCAACTATCCTCAGAGTGGTGAATTTCTTCTCCACCGTTGATCTTTTCCCTGGTCTCATCCAATGGTCCCTCTTATCCTATCTTTCCACTACACTTGATCAACTATAACGAATGATCTTGTAGTAGATCAATGGTTAGATTTACTTTGTGATTCCGGCCTTTGACGATTAGATGATAAAAGAATCTTGGATATCCCCAAAGTTAGTAATCCCAGAGTGGCATGGCTTGTTGATGTCACTGTTGATGTGGCACTGGTTGAGTGGCTGCCACATGTCACCTTGATTCGTGACTTTTGTATACCTAATGTGCCAACTAGACCTTGACACTTGTCACCAATTGATTGTGCCACATGTCATATGTGTATTCTACCACATGTCTCCCTCCTGGATCATGTCTCTAGACTGCTTGATCTATCGATTCATATTGCTCCCAAAGTTCTTCCCTCAATCTCACGGTTGTTTGGATTTTGTGACTTCGGGGCTTCGACCTTGGGGTATTCTTGGTTTTTCTGAAATTTTTATCGTCGGAGTGGTTAGTGCTGAAGTTGACCACCTTATTTCCTTTAGTACAATCTAACGTTTCAACATTTCCATACCAGATCGACGGTCAACACTTAATTCTAGATTAAATCTTGATCTAACGGCTGAGAACTCATCTGAAGCTCCTTCCTGATCGATAATTGGAGTTATTTCGTGACTTCAGGATTTCATGGATTCTTCCTTGTCTCCAGTAATCGACGAAGTGGCGAAGTTTTGAAACTTATGATATCCTTCCACTTGGCTTCGATCTAATGATTATGATAGATCCCGAACTGATCTAATGATTGTGATTACTCCCAAATTTTGAATGGATGATTAGGATTCCAGGATCCTTCATGAAGGGTTTTGTGCAGGTTCTGGCTTATGTGTGATCCAATGGTATTGGATTTCTATAATATTTTGATCAACTACCGATTGTAACATAGTTTCCTTACAATTCTTGAAGGGTTTCAAAGCTCTTCTTTCTGACCTGTTCACCGTTATTTCTCCCGATCTTTTAATAATTGTTTGTGCATTTGTTTTACTCCTTATGTACGTGAGTTCTTTGTGTGATACCTCTCCTAAGCTTTAGGAACATAGGATCATTGTTTATCCTATCATGATCAACAATTATCACAAATTGTTTCTTCCCCAAGGTGATCTTCCTTTTTTTTCTCTGATTACTGTACATGTTTTATTCATGTTTCCATCAATGATAACACACGATCAATAATGCCAACATATAATAATCAATGATATATAACCTCTTAAGAGGAAACACATATTCTTAATCATTAATGCATTTAAAACTTTTATTTACTTGTTGATGTATTCCTAAAAAAAATTATATTTTTTACTTATTTTATTTGTGTATTTATCTCAATGGTTTCATGAAATTAATAATTAACCCATAATATGTATATATAAATTTTCAGTATTTGATGTATGAATTTTAAAGATATATAGTAATCAATGATGTATAACCTCTTAAGAGGAAACACATGTTCTTAACCATTAATGCATTTAAAAAAAAAAATGTTTGTTGATGTATTCCTTAAAAAATTTCATATTTTTTACTTATTTTATTCGTGTTTTTATCAAAAAAAAATATTATTTTTTAAAATATTTTATTAGAGCATTTAATATTTTTACTTACATAGTGTGTATAATTAAAGTTGATAAATATTTTTTTTTAAACATTTTAAAGAGTTTATGTATTTTTCCTCTTTCATTAAATCATTAAAAGTTTCTCCTATTCATCACAAGGATTTATATTTGTTGTGTTTATTTAAAGCTATTTAAAACCTTTTTTTATTGGTAATTGTTCATGTGTGCATCTTAAAAATTTATATTTACTTTATGTTTTATCAAAGCCTTTAAATATTTTATTTATTTGTTGGCCTATTCATATGGTATTTTGTGTTTCATAAACAAGGATTTTATTGATTTTTAATCATATGGTATTTTGTGTTTCATAAACAAGGATTTTATTGATTTTCTTTTGTGTATTCATCTCAAGAATCTACATTTATTTTTGTGTTTTTTTGTGAAGCATTTAAATATTTTATTTAATTGTTCGAGTTTTCAAAATTTATTCTACTGTCACACTTGAGTTTACTTTTCCAACGAGTAAAACATTTTATTTCTTTGCATTTTGGTATGAGATTCAAAGATTCCCTTGAGAAAGGAATCACCTACTCACATAATAATGGTTGTTGTTGGAAAACATAGAAAGAATTTGTATGTCTTTTAACCATTATGGATTTTGCTTTGGCAGAGGTTTGTTGAAGATTATGTTACATATACCAAATACTTCACTGGAAGAAAATGGGGACAAATATGTATATACAAAATACTTCACTTGAATAAAATGGGGCAAATTTCATTGGCCTAAGATGAAGAATTCAATCAAAGGTAAATGAATTGAGAAATGGAGGAGAAAGCATTGAATACACTTCTCCAGAAACAGATGTTCAATCATGTTGTGCTCAACTAACTTGCAAATGTAGTGACGATACCATACATAAGAAATCCAAGAAAAAATATGCAATAATGGTTGCTAGATATTCTAGTGAACCATTACAAAGGTGCTTTATTTTTTCCTATGGAACTGGGTTGAATGATTTGACTTCAACATGTTGGTTTATTTACCTTCTAACGTTTTTGATAGAAATTTGTTTCACTCCAAGGTAATTGGCTTCGTAATTGATTGAAATAGTAACACCCTTCTCTAGACAGCTGGGGAGAAAAAGGAATTACTAGGATTGCAATACTAATTGGACAGTTTGATGTAATTGCAATCTTAGAACAAGAGTGAGAAGGCCTCCTCTAGCAACATATCCTAGTTCAATTAACTCTCAAAATAATCAACCTTGATGTACCTTTTAACATGAAAAGTTCGGGACATAGGGAATTCGTAATGAGCTGACTAATTTGCAATATGTTAGCAACCACTCTGTATTTGTTTCACTATTTTCTATCAAATTTAACAACTGATATGATACTATGATAGTATTTAGTTGGCTAAACAATTTGATTCATACCAATGTTATAAATAGATTTTTGACTCATGCACTTATGATATAGTTGTTGTAGCTTGATCATCTAAGAATTGGACCTGTGATGTTCATAATGAAAAAAAATAGTATAACATGATATTTATCAATAATAAACTATTAGGTTTTTTGTCTTTCTCTATTGTGTGGAATAATTCAATATTGTAAGTGGTCTTGTGTCTATAAATGGAGCTTTGTAATGAAGTATATAACTAAAGATGGTATTGTGAATGTGTGTGAGTAGTAATTGGTCTTTTGTCTGTAAATGGAGTTGTTTAATGAAGTATATAATTGAAGATGGTATTGTGAACGCATGTGTGGAGTAATCTATATGCATGCCAAATTAAAATGAAAATTATTACATGTGAGTAGGGTTTTCCCTCTCTGCAGGGTACATAGATATCAAATAATGAGCCAAAATATGTATGCCAACAATAGACGTTTCAATAGAATATATGTTTTCTATGGGAGCTACACTGGCAACAAAAAAATTCAATGATGTTGCCCTCGATATAAGCAAGGAATAATAATATTACATGATTCTATGTCAATTGCTTATGTTCCTCATTAACCCCTATTGTTTTAGCAAGCCTCCATGTTGATGATATATTCATCTATAGAGTATTGATTCAATTTGTTGAATATGTATGACCCCCTGCAACCAATTTTATTTTCATAATCATTTGTCTCCTCAAAGATTTGAATTAGTGTTGGAGCCGGAAGTCACCCCTGGATTGCTTGCAGGAGTAGAGCCCGACGCCCATCAGTTTAATGTCACGATTTGTTTGAAAGAGGTGATCAGATGGAAGAAAACTCGGAACAATCGTCTCAACTTAGAAACTAGGCCAGGTATGCATGAACGAGTGAGGTCTTGATAAACTTCAGACAGTGAGTTGCAATAAAGGGTGAGTAGGGGGAAGACTTCGTGAGAGGGGTGCAAGGGTCTGCTATGGGCATCAAGCTTCTAACAGACTGTGAGAGCAGGCATCAGAAAACAAGATCTTCTTACTTTCGAATGCGGGAAACCAGAGAAAACAACAATGCAACAATAAATCATTTATCATAACATAACTGTGTCAATCCATGCGAAGCATTCGATCATGAACTCTCTAGCAAGAAATGAAATATAGATGGAAAAGGAAAACTGTCTGTTATAAACCAAGAAGTCTCAAACATTGATACATAACCCAGAAAGCTAGAATGTTTACTGAAACTTTACAGTCGGGAGCTTAGCTCTACCATCGATAGATACAAAAATGGCGAAAACGCCTACATATACTCAGAACAATCAACAACGGTGAAATCAAGACGATGCATTGAAAGCTTTGCGTCTGCATGGTTTCTGACAGTCAACCTCTGAAGGGTCGTGCAACTTAAGTTAGACTCAATCTAATTCTTTGTCAGTTTCCAACGACGAATCGACGTACCTTTAATTCATGGCCGTGCTTTCCCATTATGGTGGAGACGATGTCTAACCACCACCAACCGCTTCAATAACTGCTTTCTTGGGATCGAGGACGATCTGGCCAACTCAACGCTTTGGGATATGGAAGGCTTCTCGCGCTGCCACCTAGAATAACCGAATGACTTGACGAATAGGCATAGAGGCCAGCGCAGAGAGTGGGGCTCATGATAGGAGTGATGGCGTCAGACTATGAAGGCATGGAAGACGTGGCGAGGTGTGGGAAGGGTGACAGAGGACGATTCATGGCGGAAGTCATCAGGCGGAAAGGGGGAAGACGAGGGGTAATGAACTCGCCTTTTGGTGAAGGGATGACGTGGAAAAGAGCGGGACACATGGCGAGCAGGAAGTGGATGATAAGAAGGAGGGAGGACCATGTGGACCAAAGAGGGGAGGTGGATGGATGACACGAGGCAGCAGGAGAAAGGTGGAAAGGAGGATGACAAGATGGGGGAAAGGGCCCATGCCAATTAAACCCAAAGCGGCTGAGAAGGATGGGGCGGTCCGAACGCCGTTGATCCGGGCGCTGTAATCTCAGCCGTCGAAAGCTGATTGCTTGATTCCGGACCCCCCCCCTCCGCTTAAAGGTAGAAAAGCAGGGGGGGTCCGGAATGGTCTTCATCGTCGTTGATCCGGGTGCGCTAATCTGGACCGTCGGAGAGTTGCACCCGTGATTCCGGACCCCCCCCCGCTTAAAGGTAAAAAGGCAAGGGGGGTCCAGAATTGCATGCGTGCCGTTGATTTGGGCGCGCGGATGCACGCTGTCCAGATCTATTCGTTGTTTATTATGGATTTCGGACCCCCCCCGCGCTTAAAGGTAGAAAGGAGGGGGGGGTCCGGAATTCGCTGTGCGCCGTTGATCCGGGCGCGCAAATCCCAGCCGTTCAGAATTGATTTCCGTTTAACATAGACACATTCACGCCTAAAACTCAAGACAAATGGGTTTTAACCCATTCTTTTACATTCTAATCTTCTTACAAGAAATATCGCTAACATTTGGCTCCATGGGGGATAGAGTCGTCCCTATGATGCTCTAAGAACTCTTTTGCAGATTCAGTGCCTTTGTTGTTGGGCTATGGAGTCATTTATTAGTCCGAAAAACAAAACAGAATCAATATTTACAAAACAAAACAAAAAGAGCTGACTGCGGCTCACAGAAAACATTTTTTTAAGAAATGCCCATTGACTGGGCCACTAAAAACCTCATTGCCTTCCAGATCCTGCAACCTGTAAGTGTTATTTGAAAATACTTCAAGGATCTTAAAAGGCCCGAACCAGAGGGCATCAAATTTACTGTGTTTGCCCCTTTCCTGCCTGGGTGCATCCCATTTGAGCACCAGATCACCCTGCTCGAATTCCTTCTTTCTGTTCTTTCTGTCAAAAGCCTGCTTAATCTTCTGCCGATGATTGTAGGCTCTGTCCATGACCTGCTCTCTGATCTGCTGCACTTCTACCATCTGATGAATCCTTCTAAGTATATGATTAGGTTCTCCTTCAAGGTCCTGGAGGAGATTTTCCACAGGTAAGGCAAGCTGAGTGGGGAAGACGGCCTCTATTCCATAAACAAGTTGGAAAGGTGAGAGACCTAGGGACTTCTTGGTTGTCACCCGATCAACCCAGAGAGCAAATTTGAGCTTTGAGTCCCAAGCCCTCTGATTGTCTTCCAACAGCTTTTTGATGAGCTTGATCAGGCTTTTATTGGAGGACTCTTCCAGTCCGTTTCCTTGAGGATAGTAGGGAGTGGAGTGAACCAGTGAAATCCCAAACTGTTCACAGAACTTGACCAGAGGTTCAGACCTGAAGGGGGTGGCATTGTCAATGAAAATCCTACTAGGGAAGCCAAATCTAGCTATGATGTCTTCCAAGAAGCCGATGATTACTTTGTGAGAAGTGCTTCTAGTAGGGACAACTTCTATCCATTTAGTGAAGTAGTCAGTTGCTGTCAGAATCCATCGGTGTTGGCCACTCGAAGGAGGATGAATCTCCCCGATGAAGTCCAATCCCCACTGTTGAAAGGGTGCTGAAACTACCATAGGATTTAATGGAAGGGATTTGAGCTGTTGCTTACCTGAGAACTTCTGGCATTCAATGCAAGCCCTGACTTCTCTGCAAACATCAGTAAACAACGTAGGCCAGTAATACCCAGCCCGAAGGATTTTGTGGGCTGTGGTCTTCCAAAAATGATGACCTCTGCAGAGATTGCTATGAAAATCGAACATCACTTTCTGGGCTTGCAGCGGGTCTAGGCATCTTAATAGTATTCCCAAAGGGTCTCTCCAGTACAACGCTCGGTCAATGAGACAATACCTGAACGCTTTGAGCTTTAAATCCATGGCCTTACTTTTTCCCAATCCATCAGGGGGCTTCAATTCTTGCAGGAAATACAAGATGTCTTTGTACCAGGGACATGATGCTAGGGGTATAATGATCTGGGAATTCCTGCTGGATGACTCAGTTTGCTCATTGATGAAGTTAATCCCCAGAGTTTTGAAATTGGATTCAGCCAGCAACCTGGCTAAACCCTGCCCCTTTATCAGTTTGGTGGGCTTAATCTCCAGATCAAATTCTAGGATCTTAGCGATCCATTTACCTCTCCTCCCGTCTATGTCAGGTTGTATGAGAATGTCCTTCACAGAGGCTGAAGGGACATATGCAGTGATTTTTGAATGCAAGACATAGACTCTGAAAGCCTTGAGGGCTTTCACCAAGGCATAGGATTGCTTCTCCATGATCTCGTATCGGAGCTCTGCATCTCTCAGTGCCTTGCTAAAGAAGGCAATAGGCTGCTCTTGTCCTTGATCATTTTTCTGCAGTAAGACTGCTGCTACTGTATCAAAAGAAGCAAAAGAAAATATCAGAAAATCTTTGAAATAATCGGGACTGATTAGCACAGGTGCCTCAGTCAACGCTTTCTTTATTTGATCGAAAGATTCCCTGGGTGCAGAGGTCCATCTTACTTCACCCCCCTTCTTGAGCATGGCAGTGATGTGTTTCACCAACTCAGCGAAATTTGAAACAAATCTCCTCAGAAAATTAATCCTCCCCAAAAATGCCTAAACCTCTTTCTTAGACCTGGGAAGTGACAGGGCCTGAATTGCTTCCACCCTGCTTGGGTCAATCCTTACTCCTTCTGCTGACACTATGTAACCTAATAGCTTTCCCTCCTACATAGCAAACAATGACTTCTTGGGGTTTAATGATAGGCCATACCTCCGACATTTCAGGAAGACTCTTTTTAAGTGGTAGCAGTGCTCTTTATCAGTCTTGGAGAAGACTGTGATGTCATCCAGATATATTACCACAAACTGGTCTTTCTCCCCTATAAAGGCTATGTCCATGGCTCGCTGAAATGTTGCTCCTGCATTCATCAGTTCGAAAGGCATTTTGGCATACATGAATGTGCCCCAAGGAGTGGTGAAGGCTGTTTTTTCTCTGTCCTCAGGCATGACTGATATCTGATTGTATCCCGAGAAGCCATCAATCATGGATATCCTGGATGCGCCAGTAACCCTCTGCAATATGTGTTCCATGTTGGGCAGGGGATAATTTTCCTTTCTGGAACTTCTATTCAGGTTCCTGAAATCAACGCAGAGTCTGATTTCCCCGCTTTTCTTTCTTACTGGGACCAAATTGGCTACCCATTCTGAATATCTCAACGGGACAATGATCTGGGCATCCAGCAGCTTCTTCACTTCCTTCTCCATGACAGGTAGCAGCATGGGGTTTATCGGTCTCAGCTTCTGCTTAAACGGCTTAGCATCCTCTTTCAGCGGGATTTTGTGCTCGATGACTGATGTGTCATACGTTTTGAGGTCTTCGTAGGTCCATGCGAACACATCAAAAAACTCCTTCAGTAGCTTAGTATATCTGACTCTCTTCTACTCAGTCAAACTCCTTGACAGCTTGATCAATTTAGGCTCCTCAGGTGTGCCTATGTTGCATTCAGTTGTGCCATCATCATCACCTGAAACTTTACCCTTCACTGCCACATCATTCCCGTTGAACAATCTTTCTAATGGGATTAGTCCTTTCGGAATGTGATTGTTCGGTAGCTGAATGATCTGATGATCGGAAATTCTATTCACAAATTCCCCAGGGTGATGGTCATCTTCCTCCTCAGGATTCTCGTCTATGTGCATTGTGGAAAAGTCATCAATGGACTGGAGAAATCTCTCAATTTCTTGATCATCTTCAAACACCTTCCAGTGTTTGACATTGTCTGGTATAGAAGGTCTGTATTTTATTTCAACATCATACCTGACAGTGGGCGGTGTGGGAACTTCGAGCATACTAGCCGTGAAAGCTAAAAAGTCGGCCGAGGCATTTTCCTCCCTTGGAATGTAGGAAATGTTAAAAGCCAGGAAGGAAACATCAACCAGATCCCATACCTCGTTCCTGTAATTCCTGAGCCGAGGATGCTTAGTCTGATAAAAAAAATTGACCTAYTGGACAATCAGTTCTGCATCACCAAACACAACCATCTCCTTGATTCCCATTTCTATTGCAGCTCTTAATCCCAGAACCAGAGCTTCATACTCTGCCACATTATTGGTGACCTCGAATTCCAGCCTGTATGACAGAGAGATGGTCTCATGAYAAGGTGATATAAATATCACTCCGGCACCTGCACCCATACTGGAGGAAGCTCCATCAAAGAACATCTTCCAAACAGAGGAAGTTGGAGGGGAGGTCTCATGATTAAGGATGGGCTGCTTTCTGATCTACAAAGAGGCTTCAGGGGTGTGGGTGAGCTGTAGTAAACTGGAGCCTAAATCGGTGTCCAAGGCATAGATGGGATGATTGGTAGGGTTAGCCTCGTCACTGACAATGTAGGCTAGCTGGGCTTCTCTGTATAATCTCCTATGTTCCCCTCCAAAGACCGGAATGGTGGCATATGTGAGATCCATCTGTAACGTCCCTCCAAGTCTCTTGATCCAAGACCTTGACAACAGCATGCCAAATTTGGGGGGAACATCAACTACCACAATATCCATGATCATACTCTTCATGGGCAGCTGAAACAAAGAGACTACCAGGTCMTTGATGACTCCCAAGCATTGCACCCTCCTGGAGTCAAAAGAATAGAGGTCATGATAGGCTCAGGTGACTTCCAGTCCTAATTCTTCCATGACGACTTTGGGCATGAGGTTGTGAGAGGCCCCTGAATCCATAAGGCAATTATGCAGCACTTTGTCATGTATGTTCAGGGATGTGTAGAAGGGAGGGGATGAATCGTCTTTGTCTTCTACCATGGGTCCTAGGGCAACTGCAGGCCTTTCATCTTGGAGGTTTATGGAGTCTGTAAGAGGGTATGAGGCTTCAGACTTTAAAAGCTCAGAGAAGTGCTTTTTGAACTACCCATGTTTAATTAACTCAGTGAGTGGCACAGGAATTCTGATTTTCTGAATCTCATGTTCGAAATTGAAAGATGACATAGGCTTTGGGATTTCTCTAATTTCAGGAACATGATTATGGACAATGGGAGAGAGAGGTTGGGCCCTCTTACCTCTGTGAGCATCCGCTATCTCATTGGCAGGCCTCTCTTCTCTAGTGGATGGCTCAGGAACATCAGGTGCTGCTGCCCTTTTGTCAAACCTCAAGTTGTACCTGCCTCGGCCGCCGCTAGCTTTCTCTCCCTTGCTCAATTCGTTCAGCTGACCATCCATGAGAGACTCTTCATATGTTGATTGGGTCAGATGAGGGAAAGGGGGAGTGACTTCTACACTGTGGATTTTAGGCTCAGGCTCATCTGCTTCCCCTTCTTCTTCATCAGCCACAAAATTGTTCTGGAAGGGGGGCTGAATTCTTTGGTCGTCTCTGTCTCTTTCCTTCTCTCTGTGCATAGTCGGAGGAGCGAAATTATTTGGCCTTCTGAAACCTCATTTATTTTCGATGTTCTGAGGGCCCTTGTACATTTGCTTCCTTTCCACCTTCAATCTCTCCACCTCTTCTTTAAGGAGGTTCAAAACTCGGGTCAGCTCATTTACTTGAAAGTGGGGCAACGATGGGCCGGAAGTTGAGGCTTCCGATTTTTCCTTTTTTCTGTCTGTGTCAGCCTGGCTTCTCAATCTGTCAGCTGCCAGTATGTTGGATTCCAATTCTATAGCTGCATCTTGCATTTGAGCTAAAGAGGTGGCTCTTCTTTCTCTTAACACGAGACAGAAATCAGGGTCAAATGTGCCAGCATAGGAAATTTGAGCAGAGGCCTCTGAGGGTTTAATCTCTGCAGGAATCTTGTTATACATCTTATTAAATATTTTGGAGAAGTCTGAGACAAACTCCCCTTCCATCTTCCTCAGAGACCCAAACTCTGTCATGTAATACATATAATCTTTTATGTCTCCCCACTGCCTCAGGAAAACGTTATCCAAGGATTCAATGCCAGCAATAGATCCAGGGGCCAGTCCCCGGAACCATTTCCTCACCTCTCCATCCAGGCTCTGGACAAAGACTCTCATCCAGACATCTTCACTCTCGATATTCAAGTTGTTTGCATAACTGTAAAAAGCAGCCAAGTGCTCTTCAGCAGTTATGTCTCCCTCCCCACTAAACTTGGGCATGTACTTCATATAGTCTCCGGCAGGGAGGGGATTCATAGGATGTGGTAGGATTAAAGGAGCATATCTCGCAGCAACTATGGCATCCATTCTATTCAGAGGGGGATTAACACCAGCCATAGGGATATTGGGTAGAGGAGAACTCGGAGGAGAAGGAGTATGGACGGGGGATGTCGGAACAGAGGTTCTCACAGGATATGAGGGGGAAAACAGAGAGAGGTCTAATGGGCCTGAATGCGCAACTGCCTCTCTCTGTGCAACAGTAGAAAAAGAAAGAGGGGTAGTGAAACCTTCCGGGAAATGTTGGTGTGAAGTCACAGTTTCGAGGGAAGGAGGAGTGACAAGGATCTCTCCCTCTGACACTAGACCAGGAGGAGAAAACTCAGCAGGAACACTCTCGAAATTTAGAAAACGGGAAACCTCAGAGGAAGGATGACTAGGAAGATGAGAGGAAGAAAGTGGAGTTTTTACAGAAGGAGGTGGGGAAATACCTGTTTCGGCGATGGAAACTTCTTTCACAGATCTCTTTCCCTTTCTGCGCACTGCTTCCGCGTCAGCCTCCGGTGTAGCTAAAGGCAAGTGTGGATTAGACCTCGTGTGTCTGCCTCTCGAAGCCACAGTTGATAGGCCATGTTCTCCTCAGCGGAGTCGTCACAATGGAGTCGCTAGGTGCACAGTAGAAATCTTCAAGTTCTGATATCTGATGCACCTTCAGAATCAGTTGATCTTTGTCATTCAATCCCGGGGAAAATATTCAACTTCGTCCCCGGCAACGGCGCCATAAATGTTGGAGCCAGAAGTCACCCCTGGATTGCTTGCAGGAGTAGAGCCCGACGCCCATCAGTTTAATGTCACTATTTTTTTGAAAGAGGTGATCAGATGGAAGAAAACTCAGAACAGTCGTCTCAACTTAGAAACTAGGCCAGGTATGCATGAACGAGTGAGGTCTTGATAAACTTCAGACAGTGAATTGCAATAAAGGGTGAGTAGGGGGAAGACTTCATGAGAGGGGTGCAAGGGTCTGCTATGGGCATCAAGCTTCTAACAGACTGTGAGAGCAGGCATCAGAAAGAAAGATCTTCTTACTTTCGAATGCGGGAAACCAGAGAAAACAACAATGCAACAATAAATCGTTTATCATAACATAACTGTGTCAATCCATGTGAAGCATTCGATCATGAACTCTCTAGCAAGAAATGAAATATAGATGGAAAAGGAAAACTGTCTGTTATAAACCAAGAAGTCTCAAACACTGATACATAACCCAGAAAGATAGAATGTTTACTGAAACTTTACAGTTAGGAGCTTAGCTCTACCATCGATAGATACAAAAATGGCGAAAACGCCTACATATACTCAGAACAATCAACAGCGGCGAAATCAAGACGATGCATTGAAAGCTTTGCGTCTGCATGGTTTCTGACAGTCAACCTCTGAAGGGTCGTGCAACTTAAGTCAGACGCAATCTAATTCTTTGTCAGTTTCCAACGGTGAATCGACGTGCCTTTAATTCATGGTCGTGCTTTCCCATTATGGCGGAGACGATGTCTAACCACCACCAACCGCTTCAATAACTGCTTTCTTGGGATCGAGGATGATCTGGCCAACTCAGCGCTTTGGGATATGGAAGGCTTCTCGCGCTGCCACCTGGAATAACCGAATGACTTGACGAATAGGCATAGAGGCCAGCGTGGAGAATGGGGCTCATGATAGGAGTGATGGCGTCAGACTATGAAGGCATGGAAGACGTGGTGAGGTGTGGGAAGGGTGACAGAGGATGATTCATGGCGGAAGTCATCAGGCGGAAAGGGGGAAGACGAGGGGTAATGAACTCGCCTTTTGGTGAAGGGCTGACGTGGAAAAGAGCGGGACACATGGCGAGTGGCAAGTGGATGATAAGAAGGAGGGAGGACCATGTGGACCAAAGAGGGGAGGTGGATGGATGACACGAGGCAGCAGGAGAAAGGTGGAAAGGAGGATGACAAGATGGGGGAAAGGACCAACGCCAGTTAAACCCAGAGCGGCTGAGAAGGATGGGGCGGTCCGAACGTCGTTGATCCGGGCGCTGTAATCTCAGCCGTCGAAAGTTGCTTGCTTGATTCCGGACCCCCCCCCTCCGCTTAAAGGTAGAAAAGCAGGGGGGGTCCGGAATGGTCTTCATCGCCGTTGATCTGGGCGCGCTAATCTGGACCGTCGGAGAGTTGCGCCCGTGATTCTAGACCCCCCGCTTAAAGGTAGAAAGGCAAGGGGGGTCCGGAATTGCATGCGTGCCATTGATTTGGGCGCGCGGATGCACGCCGTCCAGATCTGTTCGTTGTTTATTACGGATTTCGGACCCCCCCCCCCCCCCCCCCCCCGCGCTTAAAGGTAGAAAGGAGGGGGGGGTCCGGAATTCGTTGTGCGTCGTTGATCCGGGCGCGCAAATCCCAGCCGTTCAGAATTGATTTCTGTTTAACACAGACGCATTCGCGCCTAAAACTCAAGACAAATGGGTTTTAACCCATTCTTTTACATTCTAATCTTCTTACAAGAAATATCGCTAACAATTAGGAATGATAACTTTGATGTTAGAATCACATAGATTATCGTTCAATTATTTAACTAATTGGTCTTAGCCTTTATAAAGGATAATTGTGTTCTTTACTTGGTGGTTGATGTCTCTGGTATGGGTTTTTAGCTTTTGTTCTCATATGGGTTGTATTCATATTTACTAGTAGAGTGAAGAATATACCTTGTATATGGTGGGGAATTGTTGGACTCATGGGTTTGATTTCTCAAATGGTTTACAACAGTTGATGTCATGTTCTTGGGTAAGTGATGAAATGGAATGGAATTAGCATTGGTTTTATGTTTCTTTAGAAAAATGTTAAATTAAATTTGGCATATACATTTTTATACTAACATCTCTTTTTTGCATTGTCCCATTGTTTATTGATGTCTTCTTGTGGTTGACTCCATGATAAGGTCATTGATTTTGGTTGACTTCATGGTAGGTTCATTCCTATTGAGGTACCACGAATTTCTATTACATGCATATTCTTGTTATAAATATTTAATATATGTTGGGATTTATTCAAGACTATTTGTAGGCATGGAATTCAATCAAAATAGATGAGATGGTTTTCGAAGGAGTTTTTAAGGGGTGGTTATTCTCCCACCTTCTTTGTCTGTCACCACCTCTTCTTCCTCTTCCATTTTTAGTTGGAAAAGTCGTGGTCACATATATGTGGCACTTTAGTTTGGAGTTACAGGATTGTTGAAAATATTTTTCTAGATGTCGGATAAAGATGGACCTTGTGAAGTATTCATTTTTCACCCAAAGACAAAGTCCCATGGTCTTTAAACACCATACCCACCCTAATTCACTTTGGTGTTTTCTTTCCCCAGTGTCGAGGGTATGCTAGTTATATGGAGCTAGTCTTATATTTTAGTTATTAAGGGGTAGAATTAATATATGGAGGTTGATGTGCACATTCATTACTTTGAGTCGTCGCCTTACTCCATTCGTGAAATGGATTATTTCACATGGATTAGTTTCCATTGATATGGAGGTGACATCATATTGATGGGGTTTCGCCATTTCTTATCCATACAATGCATTCTTTTGTATGGTGTACAAATAGCGTGGTATGACATCATGGGAAGGGTGGGATTTATGTTATCAAAGCCACTTTGATAGTTCAATCTTGCATTTGGTTGATGGATAGTACTTATGAAGGAAGCATGCTTAGAACATGGTTTGGATTGGAACAAATTGTGGAGTTACATCATCTTGCATGGCGTTTGGTCAACCACATTGAAAAGGAGTTACATGCTTACGCTATTTTTGGAAGTTAGTTGTATAAATAACTCCATTATATTATTATTGTTAAATTGTCTCATCAATTTGGTTAAAATGAGAACATTGTTATATTGTTTTCCCTAGAGAGGATGATTATTTTGGTGTTCTTCTAGGAGAAGAAGGTGGATCTCAATAAATCACTACTAATGTTCATATAAAGAATTTGCTAAAGAGGATAAAAATGTAATATTCTATTGTATTCCTTGGAGAACTAATGGATCTAAGAAAGAAATTTTTATTTTATTGTAAGAGGAGTTGAGCTCAAAACTATATAAGGGTTTGCTCTCTCCTTCATTTGTATGGTTGGGTTTATGGAGAAATCCTTTGGAACCTAATTGATTATATATTGGATTCTTTTGGATGATCAAGGAAATTATATTGTGGGTGAGGAATCTTTTAGATTTATATATATTTTTTTTCTTGTTGTTGAAGTAGCTTGATATATGTTTATGGAGTAACAATTTCATAGGAACTCTCCATTTTCTATTATGTTATCTCTGGAATGTTGTCTATGTTTCCTTGCTTCTCAATATTTGGTTGAATGCACTTATATTTCATTCTGGGAGACTATAATCTCCATACTTATTGGATGTTATCTAGTGTAGTGATATCCTTGGCCATATTTTTTCAATTTGGGATAGCAAGGAAAGAGTGAAAGTTTCTTCAGAGTTTCAACATATTATCCTCTTTAATTAGGATATCCTCCCATATGAACCTTGATTTGACTCCATTTCCCAATGGAAAGACACTAGGTTTTGGTCTTTTTATCCACTTTATTTTCCTAATTCATTCAAAATATTGTTTTGTTGGAATTTACTCTTCATAACACCTTTGAACTCATTTCCTAAAATTCCATCAATCCTATCCTAGGGAAGCGCCCCTTAAGTCAAAGGAGATCTAACCTAAAGTGTAGAAGAGGGATGGTGAGGTGACAGTGGCCTCCTTATTAGTTACACCAAATAATTACTTGAGATTTAGAAATTTATCTCAATAAGTGAGGGTTTGTGCAATAACAGTGAGAAAGGGGTAATATGGGGGAATCATGATTGATCTAGAAATAAACCAAGAAAAGTAGTTCAAACAATGAACAAGGGGTATGATGAGGGCATGGGGCTCGATCTAGAAATCGATGAAGGAAACACTTGAATAGGTGAAAGGGGGACCCGTTTTCAAAATCAAAATGCAAGCGAAGTTCGAAAAGTGAAGAAAAGGCTAATTTTTTCATGAATGGTTCCAATGGTTGAAATATTAAGGGAAATTTGGTTAAGTGTGAAGGACCCCTTGAATATGTGAAGGTTATGGACACAAGGCTTGGTTTTGAATGTAGTTGGCTAGGCAAGTGATTCAGGATTAAAAAGGTGATGACAAGCTCAACAAGGTGATAACATAAACTCCTTTTACAAGATGGATCCTCCATGTGAGGAGTCAATATCTAGACTCTAGGGTGAGTATATTAGTGTCTTAATCCATTGGGTGTAATGTCCCTGATCCATAACATTTTGTAAAATTACATATAGGTTGATGAGCCATTGGAACCAAGTGTAAATGTAATGTACATTTAGGATGGTGAGTCGTTGGCATTAAGTTTTGATGTTGTGTGCATTAGAGTAGTGTGCGGAGAAGTGTTATCAAAGATAGGGTGCACATATTTTATGTGTTTTGCGTGCACCTAGGTAAGTGTGCACATTGCATTGTGTTGTGCATACTTGGGTAAGTGCGCGAGAACGAATGGGAGTGTAGAACTAAGTTATATATATATATTGACAATAGAGAGCATGTGTGATTATGGGGCTGGTGAGTCAGGACGGAGATAGGCTAGTGCACCTATCCATGTAATTATTATCATGGTTATTAATATAATATTTCATCACTGCATGGATAAAGACTCGGACGGAAAGAGATGGGGGGCCAGATCCATCGGAAAAAGGGAAAAGGGGGCGAGTCGTAAGTCTTGGGGAATATTTTAATAATATTTTTGAAAAAGTGTAATGTTAGATACTTATTCTATCCTAAGTTACCGAGGGTAGGGAATGGTTCACCAAGTGGATTAAAGCGACTTTTGAAGGTGACAAGTGTCAAGTGGAAGGCATGCATTATATATTGTCGGCCTTAGTGTATTTTGGGTATTTTTATTTTTATTATTATTATTATTATTATTATTATTCATATTGATGTTCCAGGCTCTCGTGAGCAGAAAGGGGTCAAAATGTATGGAAAATATGATTATTACCTTATCTGCACCGAGAATCTTGTAATATTTGAGAGGTTGTAACCATAGTTTTATTTTCGAGGAGACAGGTTGATAGACCATGAGCAATCTCTCTAGGTGAGAGATTCGTTGTTGTGAAGTGGTTGTCAAAGTCATGAGCATACTCTCCCGGTGATATTTTTGTTGAGAGTTGTTCCCTGGTTCTCTGAGCATTATCCGCATGGCTTAGAGACTTCCTGTCTGGCCTGTTGTTGGTAACCTAGGAAGGGAAGTGGGGTAGATGAATGATTATTGAGTAGATAAGGGGCACACTTCCTTGGGTGTGACAGGTGCATGGGGAATGAGGGGTTGTGGGCTATTTGTAGCAGTGGGCAACTTGGACTGAGAAATTTTGTTGAGTATCAGACCTTAGCTTGTTGCTAGGAACCCCTTTTTTCCCTAGTGGAGTTAATCCCTAGATCGGGGGTGACCTGTTGCAGAAAGATTATGAGCAACAAAGTCTATGGTTGGGAGGAATGTCTAAGTTATGCACACAGTTGGTGACTTTCATAAAACATAAGTGTTTCTTATGTACTTGTCTTATTTACTGTGTGCATATTTGTCTATGTTGGACATGGGTTAATTATTGTATGTTATCACATATAATTAATTGTTTTTAAATTTTTTTTATAATGCTTTCACATGTAAGGTGGTGTTGTCATTTATTATTGTGGTCATGCATAAGTATGAAAATTGTTGTTAGTTCTCATGTTTAGCTATCTTTGATATTAGTCATGAGTCTCTGAGGTAGGAATTGAATGGATGGGTGCATAGGAAATTATCATGTGTGCACAAGGGACTGGATTTTCATGTGTACGATTCAAGGAAATAGACTCTATGCACAGTGGAATCATAATTGGCGCATGACGCCAAGGTGGTTGTGCGCACGGTTGTGTTGTGGGATCAATACTCTAGTGCATAGTTGTTTGAGTTACTTCCACTAATTAAGGTTTTGTTAAAAGGAGAATGTTGCTTCCACTGTTAAAGGTTATGTGGTGTGACTCAAGTTTGGGATAAGTGCATTACTTCAAGTGATACTGGGTGGACTTGTGTTTAAAGTAGAATCTGCACACTGAAAGTTTAGAATAACATTGGTCAATAATAAGCTGGTTGATGTTACGTGGTTGTATCATACCTGAATTTGGGAGAATTTGTGTGACGTGGCCCGACATAGGAGGATGGGGATGTTACACTCTAGTATCAGAGAAATATCAGAGTGTTGTATGGAATAACATGGACTAACCTAGATGGATGGGGATGTTACAAATTGGTATCAGAGCAATATAGGAGTGTTCTATGGAGTAGCATGGCCCAACCTAGATGGTTGTGGATGTTACATTATGGTATCATAACATTTTGTTTCAACACTGGAATTGTATGGGCCAAAGACTAGCATGAATATATGTATGCCCTAAGAATTGGTGCTACGTAGTGCAACGTTTAGCTTGCATGGAAAACTCTTGGTGCGCGATATAAAGTTGTGATACGCAAAAAGACAATGATGCAGGGGTGTGCACACTATAGTTTGGGATGTTAAAATCATCGAAGAGATCCGAGGGAAGGATTCTGACAAAGTGGTGCAAAGTTTTCATGTATTTGTTGCATGAAATAATCTAAAAAATCTTAATTTCTTTCACATTTTGCATAATTATCAGCGATTAGAGCAGGACATAGTCTCTGAAGGAGGATAAAAGCATGGAAGATGCAAAAAGGAATTATAGTCTTGATGATGAATTCATGGATATTTCTGTCATTTTGGGTGTTGATGGCACATAATCCAAGGAGGAGCACATGAACTTGGTAGAAACCATAAAAGACTGCAAAAATATGTCCAAAGCTATAAGGTTGATAATGGAAGGCTTATGAAAGCCAATAAGAAACAAGATGACTTCAATGGAAAATTGATGCAAAGTCTGGACATAATAAGAAATAAGATGGATAAGGAAACAAAGTCGAGTATATTAAGAAGTCACATGTCTCATGATGATAAAATAAGAGAAGAAAGAAGTGTCGGTAAGCATTCTTTCAAGAAAGTGCGCAGTAGCTTGAGTCCATCTCCTGTCAAAAAGCATAAGAGAAGGAATAGGGTGGACGAAATATAGGGAGAAATGAATAATATCAAGCCTCCTACCTTTTATGGTGAGCACAAAAAGGATGAATATGTAGAGACCTGATTGTTGGGTATGAGGAAATACTTCCAGTTGCATAACTATTCTGCACATGCATAAGGGAGAATTTTTATCTATTAGTTAAAAGGAAAAGCATAAATGTGGTGGGATTAGTATGTGAAATTGCAAAACATTGATGAGAAGAAAGTGACTTGGAGGGAGTTCAATAGGTATTTCCAAAGGAAATATTTAACCAAGCGCTACTATGACAAGAAAATGAAGGAGTTCTTCGAACTCAAGCTCGAGAGTATGATGATAGATAAGTATGAAAGAAGATTCTTAGAGTTTCTGAAATATTTTCATTTTATCAAGGATGAACATGTGAATATTCAAAGGTACATGAGTGGGTTTCCATTGTTTATCAACAACAAGATACAATATGATGATCCCAATACATTGGAAGAAACCATAAGGTGTCGTAAGTGTCTTTATGATCAGGAAAGGGGAAGACCTACTTTCCAAAAGTCTTGGGAATACAATATGAAGAGTAAGGTGGAAAAGAGAAAGAAGGGAGCTAAGCCATCATTTTTCAGAAATACTACGCAAGGAAAGTGTCGAGCAAGCAAATTATATGATAGTAATTGTGACATAAATTATCAATATGGAGTCGTAATCTTATGAGATGTACGCAAAGTATATGCAGGGTAAGAGGATTTCTAATCTATGCTAATGATTGAAAAGAAACATGTTAAACTACTGTTGTTGAATCTAAATCTAAGAAAGCACAAAATATGCAACTAATCTATGAAAGGAAACTATCCTAATGCTACATAAACTTGAGACTAAAATTGAATCTACGAAATCAAATGAGACATAATCTAACTATGAAAGAAAAAACTTAATCTAACTACGAAATCATGAAATCTAGAATTAATCTATGAAAACATGAAAGTGTGTAAATTAAATCTAATGAAAGCATTTTAAAAACATCTACAACAACACACGACAAAAAGGTAAANGACAAACCACTATGAGAAAGTAAAATCTTGCATTAAAACAATCCAATACATGACAAATAATGAAAATCACTATCTGAAAACTACAAGACTATGAATCAAAGCTCAATCACTCTATTATTCTATTCTCTATTCTAGAGAGAGGCCTCCTCCCAAATGAGGAGAGAACCCACTTATTTATACATGAATAAAGATAACAAACTCATAATTATAGATCCACTTTTCTCTCAACTTATCCCTTCAAATCCTCCACAAATATCTTAGATAAGATATTCTATCCATGATCTTCTCCTTGAAGTTAGCTTGAATGATTATCTCCAAATCAAAGCTTGAAGATGAAATTCGAATTTGAAGCTAGGTGGCGATTTTTGACTTTGTGAAAATCTTCAAATATGCCTGTAGTCATCACAAAACTCATCCAACTTTGAGATATAATGAAAATATGTTAATTTTCTAATATTTAGTCACAAATTCTCTTAAAAATACTCAAAATAAATAATTTGGAAAATGGAATTGTAAACCCATATGTTTTATGAAAGTGGTGGAGATTAATGGTTTTATGGAAGGATAAGATAAGAATGAGGTGATAAATGGTGTATGATCAAGGAATGAAAGGTGTATTTATGCGGTCCAACAGAAAGTCAACCCTCCGGGAGCTCAGAATGTCAGAAACAATGGGGGAAAAGTCATGGAAACAACCTCGAGTGTTTGGGTTGTGGTGGAAATCATATGAGCAGAGATTTCCCTCAAAGAGGTGATAAATCACGGACTGCACACATTGTACAACAAGCTACGAAAGTGGAGGACATGGGCATAAATGTGCCAAGGATTTATGCAGTGTTGGATAACAAGTAGGATGATTTTCAGTCGCACATGATCGAGGTGGAAGGTAAGATTAATGACCGACCCATTTCTATTTTAATTGACTCAGGATCTAGTCATAATTAACTAGATCCTAAGATGGTCGAAAGATTCCATTTACCAAGAAGCAAGCTTGGAAAACCATGGTTGGTGCAGTTAGCTACAGGAGCAAAAAGGAAAATTAATGAGTTGGTTAAGCCATGTCCAATGGAGATGAATGGATTATGCACAAAGTTTGATTTGAATATTATACCTTTAGGCTCATATTATTTCCTCATTGGTATGGATTGGTTGGACGAGCATTATGTTATCCTGGATTGTTACAATAAGGAATTCACGTGTTTGGTTGAGGAAGGAAATTTGAGATCAGTTCAAGGAATTCCAAGAGTTGTGACTATCAGAGAAGTTTCAGTTTTGCGGTTGAAGAAAAGTTACAAGAAAGGATGCCAAGTATTTGCAACGCACATGGAAGAGGAACCTAAGGATAAAGTGCCAAGTATTGAAGACTGCATAGTGTTGAAAGAGTTTGAGGATGTCTTTAAATAGATATTGGGATTGCCTCCAAAAATAGATATTGACTTCTCTATTAATTTGATGCCAGGAGAAACCATGGTGGCTTCACCTTGTTTACCAATATCTTATCACGTTCATTCATTAAGGGGTTTTTTAAATTGTGAAAAAAAAAGTCAATATATTGCAGGTATTAGGGGGGATGTGGGGTTTAAAGGGGCTTATAGGTATTGGGGGCATATAAAAAAGGGTATCTACTAAAAATAGGGGTTTATTTTATTGGAAATATGTATTGGGAGGGGGGGTCAAGGAGAGGGTTTTGGAAGGTATTTATCAATATGTAGTGAAATTAGGGGTATTCTTTAATATCCCATGAACGTAGGCACTATGTCACAAGTTCACTGAGTGAAGACCCCATGGAAGAAACACGTGTATCCAAGACCCTTTATAGGATGAGTATGCCAGAGTTGAAGGAGTTGCAAATGTAACTTGAAGAACAGTCTTCTGAAGAAGGGGTATATACTCCCAAGTGTGTTTCCTTAGGGTGCACCAATTTTGTTCATGAAGAAGAAGGATGGTACATTGAGACTTTGTATTGAATTCAGGTAGTTGAACAAAGTAACAATGAAGTAAAAGTATCCTTTTCTAAGGATATATGACTTGTTTGATCAACTGAGAGGAGCACAATTATTTTCTATGATAGATCTCAGATCTGGTTATCACCATGTGAGAATTAAAGAAGAAGACATCAACAAGACTGCCTTCAAAAAAAGGTATGGTCATTATGAGTTTATATTGGTTCCAATTTGGATGTCGAATGCACCAGTTGTCTTCATGTGTTTAATGAATGGAGTTTTCATAAATTACTTGGATAAGTTTTTCATTGTAATTTTGGATGACATTCTTATTAACTCAAAGTTAGAGGAAGAACATGAGCAACACTTGAGGATGGTGTTGCAGGTATTGAGGGAGCATCAAATTTATGCAAAGTTAAGAAAGTGTTCATTTTATTAGCGAAAAATTCATTATTTGGTTCATATTATTTCAAAGGAAGGAATAGATATGGACCCAGCCAAGATAAAATCCATTAAGGAATGACCAACACCAAGAAATGTCGCAAAAGTGAGGTATTTTATGGGAATAGTAGGGTACTACAGAAGGTTTATTGAAGTATTCTCACAAATTGCACATCTAATAACATCCTTGTAGAAGAAAGGTGCACGATTTGAATGTACTCCAGATTGCACAAGGAGTTTTCATCACTTGAAGAATTTGTTGACAAGTGCGCCAATTTTGAGAATTGATGATCCTGATGCAGACTTCATTGTGTGTATAGATACATTGAAGGAAGGACTCGGTGGAGTCCTGACTCAAAATGGACATGTGGTGTGCTACAAAACAAGGAAGTTGAAATCGCATGAAAGGACATATGCTATGCATGATTTGGAATTGGAAGCCATAGTGCATGCTTTGAAGATGTGGTGACATTATCTCATGGGTAAAATATTTGAGTTGAGAACAAACCATTGTGGTCTGAATTATTTGTTTGGACAACCAATTTTAAATTCCAGACAAAGTAGGTGGTTATATTTCCTTAGTAAGTATGACTTCGACACAAAGCATATTAGAGGAAAAGAAAAAAAAGGTGGATAACACACTCAACATGAGGATGCATGAGATGCATGCTACAACCATTAACATGTACCAGACATATTTGTGAGACATAATTTTAGAAGTTTCCAAATTAGATATGCACTATGAGGACATAAAGGAGACTTTACAACAAGGTATGTCGCAACATAAGTTGGAAGGCTATGAGATAAGAGAGGGTGGGATCCTCATGTATAGACATAGATTCTATGTGACAAGTGATCAGGAGTTGAAAAGCCTAATTTTGTTAGAGATGCATAAGGTTCCTTATGTTGGACATCCAAGTTACCAGAAGATTATTGTCTTGGTAAAGAAGCAATACTTTTGGCCATGTATGAAAAAGGAAGTTGTGTATTCTATTGTGAGATGTACCGAATGTCAGAAGGTCAAGGATGAGCATAAACATAGAGTTGGTTTTCTACAATCCTTTCCCATTACTTAGTGGAAGTTGGAAGTTATGACCATGGACTTTATAACTAAGTTGCATGACTGCTAATAAACATGATTATATTAAGGTGGTGGTGGAAAAGCTTACCAAAGCTTCCCATTTTATTCCAGTGAAGTCAATGCAAAAGGTAGTCGACATTGTTGAGATATACATGCGATACATTTCCAAGATACATGGTGTACCTAAGATAATTTTTCCTGATAGAGATTCCAAGTTCACCTCGAAATTTTGGAAAGGTCTATTCAAAGGATTTGGAACAAATCTGAATTTTAGCATAACATATCAACCTGAGTTGGATGGTCAAACCGAGAGGGAAAATTGGGTGATTGAAGACATGTTAAGGTTGTATGTGATGGATAAACCATCAAAATGGGAAGACTAATTGCATTTGGTATATTTTTCTTATAACAACGGGTATCATACATCTTTAAATATGAGCCCATTTGAGGAACTTTATGGTAGAAAGTGCAGCATGCCAGTGAGTTGGGACAACCTAGTAGATCACGCAGTAGTTGGGACAACCTAGTAGATCACGCAGTAGTTGGGACAGATCTTCTCTGGGAAATGGAGGGGCAGATGGTAAAGATAAGTCATAATTTCAAAGCTTCCCAAGATAGGAAGAAAAGTTGCACAGATAAAGGCAAAACCCAAAGTGAGTTTAAAGTGGGTGATCACATGTTTTTGAAAGTGAAGGCCATGCACAATTCCTTGAAGTTGGGAAAGTGTTCTAAGTTAGTAGCTCACTATTGTGGGCCATTTTAAATCCTTGAAAGGATTGGTCGCACTTGAAATCCTTGGGTGTGGCAGGTGTGTCAGGAGTGAGGGATTGTGGGATAGTTGCAACAACAAGAACCTTGGACTGAACAATTTTGTTGAGTATCAGACCTTAGCCTTTTGTTAGGAACCCCTTTTCCCCCAGTGTTACACACTAAAATGTCACACTTAAGTGTCACATATATTATGCACCTAAGTGTCGCAAAAGTGTCGTATGCACCTTAATAAGTGTTGCATACACTTTATCAAGTGTTGTTTGCACCTTACTAAGTTTAACATGCACTTTGACACCATGAAATAACATTTGTGATGATCCCTAGTCTTTGTGGAGGAGAAAAATCAGCACGCGATGGTCGAAAAACTACTTTTACCTTGATTTTTGACCCATTTTTTAAGTTCAATGCCCCCTACCCATGTATAGGGATCATTGAGCCTTGATCAACACTCCTTGTTGAATTATGGGGGAGAGTTGACCACAATATGTGCTCCATATTGGGGGAGCATTGAAGTGGTTAAAGTAATATTTGGTCAACCCACCTTATTCTAAGGGTCATCCTCGAGATTCTCTTAAGTGGTTTTGGTCAAGGGGTTGAGTCACCCATATTCCCTTCATTTTGGGTAACCAAATTCTAACCTAAAGAGATAAATAATCAAAGAAGAATGGGAAGTGTAGGATATGTGTGGAGTATTGGGATTTGAACAAGGCTACAAGAAAGGACCATTTCCCCCTACCTTTTATTGACCAAGTTTTGGATGTATTGTATGGGAAGAAATATTTTTACTTTCTGGATGGTTTTAGTGGATACAATCAAATTCAGATAAGTCATGAGGATCAATACAAGACCACCTTCACTTTCCCCTAGGGTACATTTTTATACAAAGTTTTTCCTTTTGGCCTATGTAATGCCCCATCCACTTTTCAAAGAGAAATTCTTAACATATTTTCAGAAATCATCCATGATAAAGTTGATATCTATATGGATGAATTTACCCCTTATGGAAATTCATTTGATGAATCCTTGGACAATCTAGATAAGGTTCTCCAAATATGTAGAGAAATTAATCTATCCCTTAGCATGGAAAAATGTAATATGATGATGAATGAAGGGATTGTTTCAGGACATCACATTTCCTCTAGAGGGATTGAAGTAGACAAAGACAATATGAAAATCATCACCTTACTTCCAACCCCTTTGAAACCAATAGATGTAAGAAGATTTCTTGGACATGAAATATATTATAGGAGGTTTATTAAGGATTTCAGTAAAATAGCTTCTCCCTTGTTTACCTTGTTGTTCAAAGATGTGGAATATTGTTGGACTATGAATTGTCAACAAGCTTTTGAAACAAACTTACAACTTATCCTGTATTGCAAGGTCCTAACTGGGGTCTGCCATTTCACCTTCAGATTGATGCATAAAACAAATACTTAGGAGTTGTATTAGGACAATATGAAGATGATAAACCTTATGCAATTTAATTCTTAATTAAGAATTTAGGTGGTGTAGAACTGAATTATAATGTTACATAAAAGGAACTTTTAGCAGTGGTTCATGCTCTCAATAAATTCATACATTATGTTACATGTTATAAAAAAAATTGTACATACAGATCATGTTTCCATTAGATACTTGATAAATAAACCTGACATTAATGGTATGATAATCATATGGTTTATTTTATTACAATAATCTGATCTAACAATTCTTGATAATCTTGGAAAACATAATGTAATTGCATATTTCTTGTCCAGATTGACCATTCCTACTAAAGAGGGCATGATTGATGACCAATTTCTAGATGAGAACCTATTTTCCATATCAATTCAAAAACCCTGGATTTATGATATATAAAATTACCTTACAATAGTAAAATTTCCTCAACATTTCTCCTACAATGAGAGATGCAAGATTGTCCAGAAAATTTCAGCCTACACTTGGGTTGCAGGGTATTTGTTCAAACTATGTCCAAATCAAATTTTGCAGAGATTCATAAGGGAAGATGAGGTGTATGATATATTGCATGATTTTCATGATGAACCATGTGGAGTGTTAACGATTAAAATCGCAACGGATTTTTTCTCGCAAAGTGTTGCTAAAGCCTATTATTATAAAAGATAAATAATAGTAGTAGGTGGGACCCCCTTGTAGATTGGAGATCAGGTCTGGTGCTTATTTGATGTTGTGTTATTGTTCGACACTGCTTACATGGAGATATAACATTGGTTTATTGGAGATTGAGATGGCATGTTCTATGTTTTTATGTTGCTCTAGGCTCAAGTTTTATTTTACAACTGCCTATGTTATCCTTGTTATCACTACTATTTGTTATCCAGATCTATTACTAGGAGACCTGCACAATAAACATGTTAGCAATAACATATACAAGAAATTGCAAAAAGGCAAAAGGAAATATAAAAGCAAAGGGAAGAAACTAAACCATGTTATATGCATTGGTTTTTAATGGATTGTTGTTATCCTAGCTACTAAGTTAATAGCTATGCTATTTTTTTTGAGTTATATAGTTGATATGAATGGTGATTATGTTATGGCATAATTTTATATGGATCACGATGTTGGTTTTAATGGTTGATGGTTTCGATATATTGTTTAATTAATTGAGTTAATGGATTATTGGTTGGCGTGTACTGATGAATTAAATGACTAGAGGGTGGAGGCAACGTGCATTTACTACACGTCACATTTACTCCTTCCACTGGCCGCCACCCTAGTCAAGCTATTGTTCAACTATGTTGTTATGGTTATGCTCTG
This sequence comes from Picea engelmannii, assembly GCA_009831015.1. Lineage (NCBI taxonomy): Eukaryota > Viridiplantae > Streptophyta > Pinopsida > Pinales > Pinaceae > Picea > Picea engelmannii. The sequence continues at coordinate 537,302 of ML778727.1, read as the reverse complement.
ACTTCCTAGCAGAGAGAAACCACTGATCCAACTCACGTTTTAAGGTGTTTTCATCACATGTATGTCTTTTTTTGCAATCCATGATTATGCTCTGTTTATGAAATAGATATTGGCTTGAATGTATGGGTTGTCCTTTCCTTAAGTTTGGAAACTGTGTGAAATTGTGATTTTATTTGGAATAGATCGATGTTGGCTCTGCAAAAATGATTTGAAGTGACAATGTTCTGAACGTTAGTAGCCATGAGGCTCTCTATCATCCTTGTTGGTTTTAGTTGGAGGGTTTTTGTTTTTTCTTGAGTGGCTAGTTGTCTTCCCGCATTTCGTATCACCATACCCAGGCTTTGTCTTTATGGGGTTTCATGGTTGGAAGCACCTTATGTCACTGCACATTGTTCACTTGGGCATTGGGTGTTTTTCTACTATGGTCGTGCAGTGGGTTATGTTGCTTCTTCTTGGCCCTGTTTTCACCTCAGCGTTGTAGTTGGTTGACTGGAGAGACACAAGGGTTATACCCTGTGTGTGCTAAGTATCGTTACAAGGTTGAAATGGAGCCTTTGTCCTCTGGTTATAACCTCTTTTGTCACAGGTTTCGTCACCTTGTCCACAAGTAAATTGTGGTGTTCTCTGTGTATACACCGTTGGTCTTAGAGGTTTTCACCATAGAAAAGAGTCGGCTCTAGTATCCCTGTGTTGGCCAGAGGAAAAAGAGGGAGAGGTAATTGGAACAGAGGCCCAAGAAGACCACGTTTCTCCATACATTTGATGTTGAATCACAAGATCTTGGCCAGTTGTTTCAGGCCATATTTTGCAATTGGATTAGGCAAGGAGTCGTCCAACCTAGGCCTGAAAGGCTTCCCTTCCAAGTTATGCAATCCCTTGGTATCCATGTGCCTCCTCACATCTCATTGCAACCCAAGGTTACTAAAAATGATGGATGGAAAGAGATTGTCCACCCGACAGACTCCCAACATTATGGCTGGCCTAATTTATCCCTACCTGCTCCTCCGCCTATTAACCCCATTGTCCAAGTTTCCCCCCACTCACTAGTGAAGTTCTCTCATGCTAGAAAAAGGTTGAAAATCAAGGCCCACCGTGCCCTTGACAAAGGAAAAGCCATTGCTTCCCCTTCCTCACCCTCCAATGGCTCTGAAAAATAAGTGTCTTCCCAGATGCATTTGAGAGATGATTGTTCTCACGTGATCAACAAGATTAGGCCTAAATGCTTAACACAACCAAAGGAAAATTTAGGAAAATCGAAGGATGACAGCAGCAATCAAGGAAAGATTGCATCGCAATGTGAGAAATATGGCTTTTAAGTTTTTATTTTATCTATTGTTGATGACAGTTGACTTCAGGAATTTTTGGACAACATGTTTTATTTTGGATATCTGAGTAATAATTTTTTTTAAATAATTTCAAATATCATGAGCTAAATTGTCAAATGTGGATATGTTGATGGGAGTCACAAGGAGGTGTGTTTTTCTTAACTAACTAGTTATGTTATGATTGTTATTTGCTAAAGGGAGTCACAAGGGATCCCACCTATTAGTTATTATTTATTATAACCCTTATTATGACTATTAGTTTTCCCCCTAACTAAAAGTTGGTTAAGTCTTTTAATTAACTTAACTAATGAGTTGGTTCAACTACTTCAACCAACTCTGATTTCTTTAAATACAAAAGGAAAGGGAGGAACAAAAGAGGATAGAAGTACAAGCATACTAAGGTTTTCTCTTTGAGTTTATGTTGAGATAGTTTAGTTTTTATTCATTCCTTAATGTATCACAAGCCTAATTCCTTTTATGATAGCAGGGTCTTATTGTAGACAACAAGATTTGGGGCTGAATTACATCATTCAGACACTTGTTTTTTAGAGGTGTTGATCTATCTTTGATGGTCTGTGTAGACATGTCTGTTTGTGAATTAGTTTTCATGACTGACAAAGGCTATTGTGCAGAGTCAAGTGGGAAACAATCTGTGGCAATCTAATTCAACTTTTAGAGTTCAATTTTTTATTTTTTGTCGGAGGTCCTTTTGTATGTTCCATCGGGGATGTCTAAGTTTGACTTTGGTCCTAAATTTCTGCATGAAATTTTGTAAAAGAATGACTCTTTGGTGAATTGGAATGGAATAAAGGATTTATTTATGTCTCATATGTCTTGATTATCATCTTGGTGATTTTACTTTTGTCTTTACATTTATTTCAACAACTGTTATATTCATAAAATTACATAAAAAGTAAATTTCCAGCAAGCTTTTTATTGATAAAAGACTAGCCTAAGCATTTGTAATCAATACTTGTGAGTTAGGATGTTATTTTTGTTGGCTATAAACATAGGGTGATATTCTCGTCTATTTTGCTTTAGACAAGCAGAATCTAACAATGCTTGAGTAAGATCATTTCATATCTTTTCATCAACATTTATTTGGTGACCATACTAGGGAGATCTTCGATATCTCTCTGGTTAATTTTTATACTTGATTTTCATCGATACATATTTCTTTTTCTGATATTGATTCTTTGATTGTTTTATTCTTAATGACTGTTCCTGTTGCAAGGCATCCCAATATTGAGCCCGGTCTTCAAGATCAATCTAGCATTGCTTTGAATCTGTTTAATATTATCTTAGACAATGCCAATGCCCGTGATGAGCTTAACCATTCTTGGTAAGAAATTGAACGAGATATTAGTGCTCAAGAATAATTAGAAGTTAGACGTAGACAACCTAGAAATCAGCAGTAACCCTTTTTGTTTCTTCAAGTTTGGGCATTTCTTTCATGTCCTTAGACTCGCGTGCTTCTAGAAGAAGAAGAGGCTTGTCACTTGAAATCAATCCTATTTATGAAATAGGAAGAAGAGACATTGTGTTGTCTGCCCAACAAAGTGCTCTAAGGAGGACTTTGTCTGATTCATCCAGTTCGTCTTTCTTTCCCTCATCTATCATCCATGAGATGGCATCTAGTGGTGGTTTCGGTGGCATTGGAAGTGTTCCATATTCTCAATATTCATCGTCATCAATGATTGGTATCTTATATAGCCACCATATCCCTATCCAATCTACCACCAATCCCACCAAAGTCATTAAAAAGTATGGGATTTTTCAGTTCAAAGAAGATGCCACAACCACACCGTGGCATGTGTCCTCTCCTCTTAACCTAACACCTGCTACTCGTCCACTTCCTAAATTTAAAGAGCATCTTCCTAGGTTTTTAGGAAATAACACTGTCACTACAAACGAACACTTGGTGGAATTTTCCAATGCTTGTCATAACATAGGGGCTAATGACGATGATACTTTCATGTGATTATTCGTCAATTCCTTGGAAGGAAAGGCTACAACTGTTTTCTTTGACCTTCCTCCTAAGATCCTGTATACTTGGGAGGAGTTAATCTATCGATTCTGATCCACTAATGGGAAATCTAAAAGCCCAACCGAGAAGTTGATGGAATACAATGTCACCTATAAGGATGGTGAGACCATCAAGTCTTTCAACTTGTGTTTCACTAAGTTATACAATCAAATCCCCGATCTCATCCGCCCTCAGAACCAAGCCGCTTTCATGCATTACTAAAATGCATTGCCTTCCCCCTACTATCATAATCTTGAGGAGAAATCCATTGATAATCTCGGTTTCTCTCTGCAAAATTGTACAGAGTATGAAGAACAGCTTGAAATAACTGGTCTTCCCCAGGGAGAGTCGGTTAGACAAATCGACATGTCCACCCTCTTACAGCTAGTACAATATATGAATAATCATATGATAGCATTTGAGAGAAAGGGGATTGTCTCCCCTCTCACCCTTGGAGCTTCATCCTCTTCTGAACCCCCCTTTAGAAATTCAGTTGAAAATAATTTTCATCCTAAAGCTATCTTGCCTCGAAGCTAGTGTTATTTTTGCGAGGAACACCACGAGGAAACCACATGTGAGGTAAAGAAGAGTGTCAGCGATAAGATCTTTGGTAAAATACCAGAAGCTACTATCGTTGTCCTAGATTTTGCAGAGCCAGAAGATGTCATGGTCATCAATACTAGGAACAAAGCCTATGCTCCCAAGGGAAAATTTGATTCTCCACACAGTTCCTCTAGCCCGAGCTCATCCTCAACCGCTGCTACTCTCCAGGTTCCTAAAGTTTTTGAGAGTCAAGGAATCACTCCCCCTCTCCCCTCTTTCAAATATAATATACTGAATCAGTTGGCCAACATCAAAGCAGATGCAACCCTTCTAGACATGGTTGTTGTCCCTAAACAACAGATGCATCCAAAACAATTCATGGAAGGAAAAGCTTCCATTGTAGCCAATCTTTCCGAAGAGGTAAACGAAGAGGATTCTTCTATAACTAAAGTAGGTGTACATAACTTTAGATACCCTGTAAAAAATCCCCCTTTTTATATTTCTGTAAAGATTATGTATAAGATTGCCCAATGTTGGTTCATTGATGGTGGTTCGAGCCCGAGTGTGATGTCGAAGATTATTATGGAAGGGCTAGGCTTGTCTTGTACAAATGAAAATGCTAGAAGAATGCTCTCCTATAATAGTTTACAACAAACAACCATAGGCGAGATTAAGGATGTGACCTTGGTTTTATGCATTCATCTTGAGATAAGGACAACCCTCAGCATTCAGGTAATTGATATGCCTGTAATAAATTACTCAATTATCTTTGGAAGAGATTGGAAAGCCTTAATAGGTGGATACCTCTCACTCGATGGGACACATTTATCCATTCCTCGGAATGGTAAGAACATTATATTCCTTAGAGAAGGAATAATTTCACCCTACATACAGAGTGTTCCGCAATCTAGCATAAACTATATCGAAGAGGACCTAGGAGTGTATTCCATATTTGTTGAAGAGGATAATATTCCTTTGGAAAAAATCAATTGAGATGATGATATGTGGCATATTCACTTTGATGGTTCACACTCTAATGAAGGTAATGGGGTTGGCATTATCTTGGTTTCCCCTGTAGGAAAAATTCATAATTTGTCTTATAGGTTAGAGTTTTCTTGTCCAAACAATGTCACTAAGTTCGAAGCTTTATTATTAGGCATTGAAAATGCCCTTAATCTTGGTTGTGGTCACCTTTTAGTTTTTGGAGATTTTGAGCTTGTTGTGAACTTGATACGTAAAATGTGCTCTCCTAGCAACAAGTTGATGGAACGATACTCCCAAACTGTTTGGGCACTTATCTTGAACCTTCTATCTTTCAACATCCCTCATGTTAAGAGGGAGTTGAATTCAATGGATGGTCAGTTAGTTGTCTTTGGAGCTTCTCCTAATCAACAAATTTTGCCTCACAGGCCTGATTTCTCTTTTCAATCTCTATATCGTCCATATATCCCTGACAATGTAGAATCTTTCCAAGCCCTCCCTAACAATGAGAGCATTGCTTCTCTCATTCAAGATGAACCTCTTAATCCAAAGGAAATTATCCCCATAGAAAGCAATAAGATTCCCGAGGGCTTGAATCCTCTTGAGAGTTCATTTTCATTGATTGATGTGGGAAATAAAGAAAAACAAAAAGAAGAGGAGTTACGAATGATGGTGGGAGAAACCATATCGTTGAACATTGGGGCATTTGAATCTTCAACGAATGATAACATAAGTACCCAATGTTATGATAAAGAACTAACGAAGTTTTCCAAGCTACTTGGTGGATTTCAACAGGTTTCAACTTGGCCTTATGAGGATCTTCGTGGTTTTGATCCGGGTCTTATTCAACATACTATGAAACCAACTAGGCAGAAACAAAGACTTGTTAACTCTGCACTTAATGCAACTGTTCAAAGGGAGTTGGGAATTTTCTTAAAGGCTCGGATCATTTTCCCATCCCACTCTGAGTGGGTTCAAAATTGGGTACCTACTTCGAAGACCACTGATCATATTAGAACCTGCATTCATTTTCACACTTCCAGTCAGGCTATTATGAGAAATTATTTTCCTCCCCTCAATATGAAATTAATTCTACAACAGGTTGTAGAGTCACAGTTAAGGCCCTTACTTGACAATTTTCTGGGTTACAATAAAATCAAGGTAAAAGGGGAAAATGTTCACAAAACCACTTTTATCTCTAATTACGGTACTATGTCTTATAAATGACTATTTTTTGGCTAACCTGATACAAGTACCGCCTTTAAAAAACCTATTCACGTGAATCTCGATGAATTGGTCAGTCTCCATCTCTATCTTGATGATTTAATTATGTGCATCAAGGGGCTGATAATTACATCAGAGTTCCAAGTGTTTTTTTCTAGGTCCCTTCAAAACTGCTTTTGTCTTAGACACTAAATCTTACATTCTAAGGGATTTATAGAAACAATGGTTTTCCTACAACACTAAGAGTCCTCGCTTGAAATATTGCGAGGTACCAACGTGAAAGGTTCTAATGCTGTCTGGATTTTCTGTATACTATTAGCTTAGCTTTACTTTCATTTTTTGTGGTTCTCTTTTCTGCTTTACAGTAGTTTGACTTCTGATTTATGGGTTAAAATTGTTCTTGCTACTTTTTCATTTCCGTCTTTTATTATTGTTGTTTTAATTCCTTCTTTTTTACTTCTGTCATGATTTTGTTGCCTATCATATTTTAGTTAGTTTGGTCAAGATAGGATGTTGGATCAATTCTGCCACAGTGACACTCCTGCAAAGCATTGTTAGTCGATAACAATCAAGATTACACAGCTGTTGTGATGTCTCCTCTGAAGGACCCTTGAAATTGTTATATATTTCCACTGCTATCTTATAAACAATTGGTTATCTCTCACCTCTTCTTTCCATTTCTTCATCCATTGAGATTTCAAGAGCCAGACTAAAAAAAAAATTCTTTAAACTTAAGAGCAGATTCTGGTCAAATGATTATGCATACAGTGGTAAAAACCCCTCATACTTAACACTTTTCATGAATTGTTCCCAAATTCCCAGGCATCTTTCCATTAAATCCACTCGCTTCCCCTTGTTGCATAATCTTCCTGGTTATATCTTCTTGACATGTTGTTCTTGGTCTACGAAACCATGAGTTCTGAGTTCTAAATCTGTTGAAAACAAATTTTCCTGTGGATTCGCCAGTTTGTGTACGATTAAAATCGCAACGAAGTTTTTCCCGCAAAGTGTTTCTAAAGCCTATTATTATAAAAGATAAATAATAGTAGTAGGTGGGACCCCCTTGTAGATTGGAGATCAAGTCTGGTGCTTATTTGATGTTGTGCTACTATTCGAAACTGCTTACATGGAGATATAATCTTGGTTTATTGGTGATTGAGATAGCATGTTCTATGATTTTATGCTGCTCTAGGCTCAAGTTTTATTTTACAACGGCCTATGTTATCCTTGTTATCACTGCTATCTGTTATTGGTATCTATTACTAGGATACCTACACAATAAACATGTTAGCAATAACATATACAAGCAATTAGAAAAATGAAAAATGGGGAATATAAAAGCAAAGGGAAGAAACTAAACCATGCTATATAATATACTACATGCATCGATTTTTAATGGATTGTTGTTATCCTAGCTACTAAGTTAATAGCTATGCGATTTTTTTTTAGTTATATAGTTGATATGTATGGTGATTATGTTATGGCATAAATTGATATGGATTGCATTGTTGGTTTTAATGGTTGATTGTTTCGATATATGGTTTAATTAATTGAGTTAATGGATTATTGGTTGGCGTGTACTGATGAATTAAATGACTAGAGGGTGGAGGCGACGTGCATTTACTGCACGCCACCTTTACTCCTTCCACTGGCCACCACCCTAATCAGGTTATTGTTCAACTGTGTTGTTGTGGTTATGTTCTGACTTCCTAGCAGAGAGGAGCCGCTCAACCAACTCGCATTTTAAGGTGTTTTCATCACAAGTATGTCTTTTTTTTTTTCATCCATGATTATGCTCTGTTTATGAAATAGATATTGGCTCGAATGTATGGGTTGTTATTTCCTTAAGTTTGGAAACTGTGTGAAATTGTGATTTTCGTTGGAATAGATTGATGTCGGCTCTGCAAAAATGTTTTGAAGTCACGTTGTTTTGAACGTTAGCAACCATGAGGCTCTTTGTCATCCTTGTTGGTTTTAGTTTGAGGGTTTTTGTTTGGTCGTGAGTGTTTGGTTGTCTTCTCGCATTTCGTATCACCATACCCAAGCTTTGGCTTTATGGGGTTTGATGGTTGGAAGCGCCTTATGTCACTGTGCATTATTTGCTTGGGCATTGGATTGTTTTTCTACTATGGTCGCGCAGTGGGTTTTGTTGCTTCTTCTTGGCCCTGTTTTCACCTCAGCGTTGTAGTTGATTGACTGGAGAGCCACGAGGGTTATACCTTGCATGTGCTAAGTATCGTTACATGGCTGAAATGGAGCCTTGCTCCTCTAGTTGTAAGCTCTCCTATCATAGGTTTCATCACCTTGTCCACGAAGTAAATTATGGTGTTCTTTGTGTATACACCGTTGGTCTTAGAGGTTTTCACCATAGAAAAGAGTCGGCTCTAGTCTCCATTTGTTGGTCAGAGATCAAACCCTTGAATCCTCAAGTCTGAGGGTTGATAGAGAATACCGTCGTGGCTTGTTGGGTTTACTATTGGTTATTGTTGATTGGTATGTATTGTCGACAGAATTGATTACAGGCTCGCCCAGTTGATCATGTGACAATTATGTCAGTTTTGGTATCTAGTCATTGCCTTTGTTATTACAATGGATAATCCTTGCATGTTTAATTAGACAGATCAAATACATAGTCGCTCTCCTTGTGTTTTGATAACCCAGTATTGTTTTTAATTGAGTAAGTCACAATGTCGCTTCATGTCAATGCGTGGGTATGTGTGGTTTCCACAAAAAGTCAGGTTGGGTTGTTGATTATTACGACAGTCCAAGTAATAGGCTCAACATTGAATTGGTTGATTGAAGATTGGGGTTGATACACAGTCATTGTCTTTTGCATTGAAGATTATTGGGATGTTAAACTCGACATTATTTACAATTTTTTAATGATGTTTGCGCATAATGCATTTGTATGTGTGGTGTTCCTGCACCACGAATAAATGGTCATTATAACTATTATCCTTTTTGGCCAAATGGTTATTGCAACCTGGATGACTATGGAAATTCCATCCATTGTATGTGTTATGGTTATTTGATTGCATCATCAATGATGAACCCGAGTTTTACACAACATGGTTTTGATTGAAGTTTGATTAATTTGAGAAATATTGTATTAGATTGATAGCTCGAAACGATGGGTTGGTTTAATGATATTGTGAATGTGTGTTTAGAATTTTCAAATGGGAATGTTGCATCATGGTTTTTGAGTTATGGTTGCCCATTGTGTATGCTATGGATATTTTTTGGGGGTTGCGCACTCAGAGATAGTCATAGAGTTTTAAACATCGCTTTGTTGCAATATGATTATTTGTATTATGAGGTCAGGTATGTCATTGTTGCTTTGTTGTGTTGGATGGATATCATTTTAAACGTTTAGAGTCAAAGAAAAATTGGACCTATACATGAAATTATGTTTGGTCAAATGGTTGTATATTTCCCAACATAGTGTGAGTTGAAATGGTGATTGGTTATCTGGGTGTTTAAATGACAAGCCAGGATCTTTGCAGGATGAATATGGATCATTGTGTTGATTTCCCATTGCGTAGGTTAAATGAATGGAATGCATTCTAAAACAGTGATAGGCATGAGTGTTGTGACAGTGTGACCACATTGCAGTTTAATTTTTAAACAAATGTAAAGACAGAATCAAACATGTTTTTTATGCCTACATTTGATGAGCAAAATGAAAATAGTTGACTGTGTATTTATTTGGAAATTTCTTATGGATAAATGGGAGAAAATAGAGTCCCCCTACATGTTATTGTTTTGATTCTTGATGCTTTGTAAATATTTGGTTATGAACAGTGAACTAGTTAATACACAGTAGTTGTTATTGGATCACAATGGTCATTTGGTTGGTGTATTTCATTTTTCAGAATGGCTATATGGATTACTTAATTAATTTTATGAACAGTACTTTCTCTCATTCCCCACCATTGTTTCGCTTTTTCGCTAATTACAACCCCATCACCTTCCCACATTCATTTTTCAATCCATGTTCTAAAATTGATTACAGTCAAGAAAAATTATGTGTTGAAGAAGTTGGCAGAAGCAGTGTCTTGGTTGGATTACAGTGATGTTTTCTTTGGTTTGCAGTTGATTGTTGTTTTCTTTGAGCAGTAACCATTTTTTCCCCCCTCATCATATCACGTTTAACTCAATACAAACCCTTCACATATCCCAGGACCCTTTATTCATCCCCTGCTCATTGATAAACAGTTAAACAATTTGTATGGATTGGATTGCATGAGTCTGATACATTGTTGAGCCAAATCTATTTCATATTTTTTAAGAGTTTTCATGTATGGTTATTTAAAATACTATTTGCTAATCAATCATGCATACAGGAATGAGTTTTTTCAGCTGAGGTATCCATGGCAGAGGCAACAAGGGAGAGGTAATTGGAATAGAGGCCCAAGAAGGTCAAGGTTCTCCATACATTTTGATGTTGAGCTTGGCCAGTTGTTTCAGGCCATATTTTTCAATTGGATTGGGAAAGGAGTGGTCCAACCTAGGCCTGAAAGGCCTCCCTTCCAATTTTCACAATCCGTTGGTATCCTTGTGCCTCCTCACATCTCATTGCAACCCAAGGTTTCTGAAAATGATGGATGGCAAGAGATTATCCACACAGAAGACTCACAACATTGTGGCTGGAATAATATATCCCTACCTGCTCCTCTGCCTATTAACCTGATTGTCCAAGCTACCCCCCACTCACCAGTGCAGTCCTCTCATGCTAGAAAAAGGTTGAAAACCGAGGCCCCCCATGCCCTTGACAAAGGAAAATCCACTGCTTTCCCTTCCTCACCCTCCAATGGCTCTAACAAATATGTGTCTTCCTGGATGCATTTGAGGGACAATTGTTCTCACGTGATCAATGAGATTAGGCCTAAAGGTTCAGTGCAGCCAAAGGAAAATTCAGGAAAATCGAAGGATGACAACAACAATCAAGGAAAGATTGTATCCCAGAGTGGGAAATATGGATTTTATGTTTTTATTTTATCTATTGTTGATGATAGTTGACTTCATGAATTTTTGGACAACATGTTTTATTTTGGATATATGAGCAATATTTTTTTGAAAATAATTTCAAATATCATGAGCTAAATTATCAAATGTTGATATGTTGATGGGAGTCACAAGGAGGTGTGTTTTGCTTAACTATCTGGTTATGTTATGATTGTTATGAGCTAAAGGGAGTCACAAGGGGTCCCACCTACTAGTTATTATTTATTATAACCCTTATTATGATTATTACTTTTCCCCCTAACTAAAAGTTGGTTAAGTATTTTAATTAACCTAACTAATGAGTTGGTTCAACTACTTCAACCAACTCTGATTTGTTTAAAGGAAAAAGGAAAGGGAGGAACAAAAGAGGATAGAAGCAGAAGCATACTAAGGTTTTATGTTTGAGTTTATGCTGAGATAATTCATTTTTCATTCATTCCTTAATTTATCACAAGCCTAATTGTTTTTATGATAGCAGGGTCTTATTGTAGACAACAAGATTTGGGGTTGAATTACATCATGCAGACACTTGTTTTTCAGAGGTGTTGATCTATCTTTGATAGTTTGTGTAGACTTGTATGTTTGTGAATTAGTATTCATGATTGATAAAGGCTATTGTGCAGAGTCGAGTGGGAAGCAATCAGTGGCAAGTTGATCCATCTTTTAGAGTTCAGTCTTTTATTTTCTGTCGGAGGTCCTTTTGTATGTTCCATCGAGGATGTCTAAGTTTGACTTTGGTCCTAAATTTCTGCATGAAATTTTGTAAAAGAATGACTCTTTGGTGAATTGGAATGGAATAAAGGATTTATTTATGTCTCATTTGTCTTGATTATCATCTTGGTCACTTTACTTCTATCTTTACATTTATTTCAGCAACTATTATATTCAAAAAATTACATAAAAAGTAAATTTCCTACAAGCTTTTTATTGATAAAAGACTATCCTAAGCACTTGTAATCAATACTTGTGAGTTAGGATGTTACTTTTGTTGGCTATAAACATAGGGTGATATTCCTGTCTATTTTTCTTTAGCCAAGGAGAATCTAAAAATGTTTGAGTAATATCATTTCATATATTTTCCTCAACATGGAGGTCATTATGCATCCAAGAGGATAGCTTATAAGATCATACAAGATGGATATTATTAGTCAATCCTACATAGAGATGCTCAAGAATACACTTTACATTGGGATGAATACCAAAGAATGGGGAAGCCAACAAAGAGGAATGAAATTCCTTTACAACCATAAGTATCATTGGAACCATTTGAAAAGTGGGGCATGGACTTCATAGGCCCAGATGATCTTCAATCGGGGCATAAGAAACACATTTTTTTATGAACATACTATCTGACAAAGTGGGTTGAAGTAAAGGCCATGAAGGATGCCATAGAATCAAATGTAGCAGCATTCCTCCATAAATGAATATTTTCAATGTTTGGTTATCCAAGGGAGATATTCACGGATCAAGGCCCTCATTTTACATCAAGGATTGTTGAAGAAATCGTGAGGGAACATAACATTTGCCACATGAATTCAACACCCTACCATCTTCAAGTGAATGGGTGGCCTGAAGTAACAAACAAAGAGCTAGAAAACATCCTCACTAAAATAGTGATCATGAACAAGAAATATTGGTCAAAGAAAATAACCAAAGAAGCATGGGAATACAACATTACATGGAAAACTACCACAAGGCTTACTCATTTTGTATTAGTTTATGGTAATATAGTCATGCTTCGTATTCAATTTGAATAGCATACATTGAGAACAACATCTGAAGTAGGCATGAATTTGTAGTCAGCACAAAAAGAAATATGGATACAATTGAATGCATTAGACGAGAACAGGATGTAAGCCCTCTTAAACACTGAAGTAGTGTAGTAGCAAATAAAAGACTGGCATGAAAAGAATATTAACTACAAAAAGTTCAAAGAAGGGGATTGGGATTTGCTATATGACTCAAGGTTTAAGGATTTCAAAGGAAAGTTTAAGGATTGAAAAATGTTATGATAATGGATCAATGTAGATTAGAACCATTGATGAAGAAGGAATACCACTACTAGTGAATGGATTTAGACTAAAGACTTACAATAATACCCTGACAAAAGAAGAATTCACAACAACAATGAAGAAACAAAATATGGATGTGATTGATAGAATTCATGCTCTCAATCCATCCCCATGATGACATACAAAAAAAAATAATAATAAAAATCTTGGATGAAAACCTCTTAAAGGCATCTAGGACATAAATGAGGGTGAAAACCTTTAATGGAGGAAGTCTCATATCTGAAGAATAAATGAATATCCTCATAAGGAAAACTTTTCAAAACCTTGATGAGGCAAGGAATTAGTGAAAACCAATTATCCAGGAGAAAATAGGTGGCCACCCACCTATTCCACTAACTCAAAACAGGGGTTTCTACCTTGGAAGTTTTTCTACAAATTTTCAGGTCCTAAACTTCTAGGGTCATTTTGAGGCCATAAGAAACATTTTTTTGGCCCCCCATAGTCACACTATAGTCTAAATCAAGAGTGTGACAGAAAATTGTGTATTCCTCGGATAGAACTTTCCAACAAGTTATCTTGCGTCCGAAATGGAGATCATATGCAAAAGTTATGCCCTTGGGAAGTTAACATATCAACTACCCCCCATCGAGGCCTCCAAACCTTTTGTAGTTTCATCTTCCGGGGTTAGGGTTTTGGATTTTATTCTTTTGAATGAGCGTAGCCATCACATCTCTTCTCAAAGATAAGCTCCCACCATTCTAGCGAGTCATTCACTTTGTATTTTGACAGTTTCTATAAATTTTTGTCATTAATAAAAATTGTGAATTATTGTATCTCTGTGTTTATCGCAATATATCTATATATTTCATTGTTATATCTTTGCCTTCATTTTGTTCTCAAAATAATCTAGATTGGTGGTATCAGATTCGGTTACTCCTTTTCATTTCTTAGTGCATGTCCCTGACGAGGTCAGGGTATACAGAGTTGGGTCTCGAGCTAGTTTCTCCTTCAGACAACCTCTCTCACCAACCGAAGAGGCCTCCCATGGAGGGAAAGAAGAGATACGAGGGAGAATAATATCCCATCAAGTTACTACTCGTGGAAGCCCTAGCACAACAGAGGAACAAGATGTTGGATAATTTTTCCCAAATCCTTCAACGTTTGTCAACAATAACAAACATTTCTTCGTTAAGGAGTCGCTTCAGAGACACTACCCCATTCAAGGTACAAGTTAATTTTGATAATCTCATATTTGAAGGTCATATCGATATAGATGCTTTTGAAAAATGGTTAAATTTGATAGAAGTTTATTTATTTGTTCATAGTTTTTCCGACAAAGAAAAGATCACCTTTGCTCTCCTTAAGGCTCTCCCCCATGTCAAACATCGGTGGGAAACCTACTAGGATAAAAATTCAACATAGGAGTCTGGAATATTTGGGGAAGTGCCCACTTGGGATTTTTTTATGGATGCAGTCAAGGAGAAATATTACCCTGTGGGAAACTATGATGACCAATACATGAGATGGACCGTGTTGCATCAAGAGAGGGGCCAAACAATGTGGTAGTTCAAAAATACCTTCCATACCTTGCGCACCAAGATGGGTATCAAAGAATTCAAGCAACATCTGGTTTTAAAATACCGTGGGGCTCTACATAGGTACATCTAAAATTAAATGGATTTTCTAGACATCTCATCACTGGGAGCAACTTATTGATATGCTGTCAAAATTGAGCATAAATTTAAGCACCAAAACAAGAGGGAATTTGGGTCTGCAAATCCACAAAAACAAAAGTATGGTAAATAAATCCATAAACACAGAATATCCAACCTCAAGACAACCATTTGAAGCCATGAGAAAAGAAGAACAATGGGAAGATGAAGAAGGACATTAGGAAGTGGTGCGACTTCCACAAAATCCCTTGGCACAACACCGATGAATGTCACTCGAAATAGACATCAATATATGAGCTCAAAGAAACATAAACGATCCCCAAATCAAACTCTAATTCAAACAATAATAAAAGGAGATAGATAATTCATGCAGAACCCACTGCTACTATCATGACCGTAACAATCCAACCAGAAGAACCAGAGGATCCTGAGGAGGGGGAGCACCTTTTCCATTCACAGATGTGGGTGAAGGGGACACTGCAACATTTTATTGTTGATAGAGGAATCAAGAATAACCTCATCTCAACAGAGTTCATCAATTAGTTGGATTTTCCGACAACACCACATCCACATCCATACAACAACAGATGGCTTCACTAGGGATGTAATATTTGTGTCAACCAACAGTGTCGTCTGTCATATGGCATCAAGCCATTCAAGGATGAGGTATTGTGTGATGTTTTCCCACTAGAAGTCTATGATGTTATGTTATACCTACCATATATGTGGAATCGTCATGTTTTTTATAAGTCTCGACCCCGTATCATCATTGTTACTCTGGGGGGTCAGCTCTACAAAATACCATAAGTAGTTCTAGCTATTGTCCTGAAAAAATAGTGTCGCAAAGTAATCTCTCATACTAAAAAGTTTATCCTCTTCATAATCTCACCAGAAGAGAAGGAAAATTCAATAACTGTAGCCTTGGCCCAATACCCTTCTATCCAGTGGAAGCATATCAACAAGATTGTAGAAGAGAACCAAGATATTCCTACTACACCTACGGGGTTGCCTCCACACTGCCCAGTCAAACCAAGTTATAATAAATCCCTTCATGTTATTCTTGTTGCATCTTCACCGATAGAGTCCTCCTACACTCAGAAATATCATGCAACTATATTGGTTAAACAGATCCAACCCCTCCAACAATGGGTTCATAACATCCTTCAACAAGCTAAGCAAGATAGCTTCTTCAACAAGGCAAGCAACTCACCAAGGTTCAGATTCAGAAAAAGCTTCCCCAGGGACTTAATGCAATGGATACCATTGATTCCTAAGCGGGAAAGAATGATCCAGGTAGATATCGATGGCCACCCACCTATTCCACTGGCTAAAAACAGGCGTTTCCACCTTGGCATTTTTTCTACAACTTTTCGGGTCCTAAACGTTTGGGCCTGTTTTGAGGTCTCAAACATCATTTTTTGCGCCCTCGACAATCATGTTGTTGTATATATCCAAATTGTGAAGTAAAAATGTGTATTCCTTGAATATACCTTTCCAATGATCTATATAACACCCCAAATGGAGATCACATGCATAAGTTACACCCTTAGGAAGTTGACGTATCAACTACCCCCCATCGGGGCCCAAAAACGTTTTAGCGTTTCATCTTCCAAGGTTAGGGTTTTGGATTTTATTTATGTTCAAAATATCTCTATAGCCTCATTGTAAACATCATTTTCTTCTTTTGAATGAGTGTATTTATCACATATCTTCTTAGAGATAAGTTGCCCCCATTCTAATGAGTCATTCACTATGTACTTTTACAGTTTCTATACATTTGCTTCATTAATAGAAGTTGTGCATTATTGTATCTCTGTGTTTATGGAAATATCTCTATATATTTCATTTTTATATATTTCCTTTATTTCATTCTCAAAATAATCCAGATCAGTGGTATCAGAGAAGGCTACTCCTTTTCATTTCTTAGTGCATGTCCCTAATGAGGTCAGGGTATAGAGAGTTGGGTCTTGAGCTAGTTTCTCTTGAGGACAACTGCACATACCAGCCCAAGCGGCCTCCCATGGTGGAAGATAAGAGAGACAAGGGAGAAGAATATCCCTTAAATATGTTTCTCGTGGAAGCCCTCGCGCAATAGAGGAATGTGATGTTGGAGAATATTTCTCAAATCCTTCAACGATTGTTGACAATAATAGGTGCGTCTTCATCAAGTAGTCGCTTTGGAGATGTTTCCCCATTCAAGGTACAAGTTAATTTTGATATTCATGTATTTGAAGGTTAGATCGATGCACATGCTTTGGAAAAATGGTTAAATTTGATAGACGGTTATTTCTCTATTCACAATTTTTTTGACAGAGAAAATATCACCTTTGCACTCCTTAAGTCTCTCCCCCATGTCAAAAATTGGTGGGAAACTTACTAGGAGAAAAATTCCACTGAGGAGTCTGAAATATTTTTGTCCAAGCCCACTTGGGGATTTTTTATGGATGCAGTCAAGGAGAAATATTACCTGTGGAAAATTGTGATGGCCAGTACATGAGATGGACCATGCTGCATCATTGTAGGGGCCAAATAGTGTCGGATTTCACAAATACCTTCCATACCTTGCACACCAAGTTGGGTATCAAAGACTCTGAGCAGCATTTGGTTTTAAAATACTACGGGGCTCTACACAAGTACATCCAAACTGAAATGGAGTTTTTGGACATCTCATCACTAGGAGCAGCTTGTCGATATGCTGTCAAAATTGAGTAAAAATTTAAGAACCAAAAAAAATGGGAATTTGGGTCTACAAATATGCAACAACTAAAGTATGTTAAAGGTAGCCTAATCCACAGAATATCCAACCTCAAGTCGACTAGACCAAGCCATAGGAAAAGAAGATCAACAGTAAGATGAAAAAGGACACTGGAAAGTGGTGCGACTTCCAAAAAATCCCTTGGCACAACACTGATGAATGTCGCTCGAAACAGTCATTGGTAGACGAGCTCAAAGAAACAGAACCGATCCCTAAATCAGACTATGATTTAGAAAATAATAAAAGGAGACAGATAATTTAAGCGGAACCCACTGCTATTGGTGCGAATGTAACAATCCAACAAGAAGTACCAAAGGATCTGAGGAGGGGGAGCACCTTTTCCATTCATAGATGTGAGTGAAGGGGACCTTGCTGCATTTTATCTTTGATAGTGGAAGCTAGAAGATCCTCATCTCAACATAGGTTATCAAGCAGTTGAATTTGTAGACAACACTACACCCACATCCATAGAACAATGGATATCTTCTCCAATGACAAGATCTTTGTGTCAACCAACAGTGTCGCATGTCATGCGGTATCAATCCCTTCGAGGATGAGGTACTGTGTGATGTTGCCCCATTGGAAGTATATGATGTTATATTAGGCCAAACAAATATTTGGAAGCGTCATTTTTTTTATGAGTCTCAACCCCGTAGCATCTTTGTTACTCTGGGGGGTCAACTCTACAAGATACCAGAGGTAGTTCTGACTACTGTCGCGACAAAAAATTGTTGCAAAGTAATCTCTCATACCACAAGGTTTATCTTCTTCATAATATTTTCAAAAGAGAAGGAAACTATAACCATTGTATCCTTATCCCAAGACCCTTCTATCCAGCAGAAGCATATCAACAAGATTGTAGAAGAGCACCAAGATATTATTATTGCACCTACAGGGGTGCCTCCACACTACCCAGTCAAACCAAGTTATAATGAATCCCTTATGTTCTTCCTGATGCATATTCACCAACATATTCCTCCCACACTCAAGAATATCATGCAACTAAATTGGTTAAACATATCCAACCCCTCCAACAATAGGTTCATAACAGCCTTCAGCAAGCTAAGAAGGACAGTTTCTTCAACAAGGAAAACAACTCACCAAGTTTTAGATTCAACAAAATATTCCCTGGGTATTTGATGCAATGGAGACCATTGCTTCCTAAGAGGGGGGGTATTATCCAAGTGGAAATCGGTGGCCACCCACCTATTCCACTGGATCAAAACAGGGGTTTCCATCTTGGTAGTTTTTCTACAACTCTTTGGGTCCTAAACTTCTGGGGTAATTTTGAGGTCCTTAAAAGTGTTTTTTGGGCCCGCCATAGTCACATTGTAGAATTTATCTAGAGTGTTATGGAAAAAAAATTATTCCTTGAATATACCTTTCCAATGAGCTATTGTGAACCCTAAACAGAGATCGTATGCAAAAGTTACGCCCTTGGAAAGTTGACATATCAACTACCCCCCATTGGGGCCCACAAAAATTTTCTCATTTCATCTTCCAGGTTCAGGGTTTTGTATTTTCTTTATATTAAAAAGGCCTCTATATCCTCATTGTAAGCATCATCAGCTTCTTTTGAATGAGCGTAACCATCAAATATCTTCTCAGAGATAAGCTTCCACCATTCTAGTGAGTCATTCATTCTGTATTTTTACAGTTTATGTACAATTCTGTCATTAATAAGAAATTGTGCATTACTGTATCTCTATGTTTATTGAAATATCTCTGTATATTTAATTGTTATATCTATACCTTAATTTCATTCTCAAAATAATCTGGATCAACCAATGATGGCACTTCTGCCTTGAGAAAACTAAAAAAAAAAAAGAGAAAAAAAAAACACAGAATATTTGCACTAACATTTTTGTTTTTGTAGGTACCAGGTACTTCATTAATGCAACCATATTCAAAAAGAAAAATCATCAATCAACATCACCTTCAATAAGTACAGTAAGTATTTCCATATTCATACATACCATTTTTCATTATCCTCATATTCCTTATATATTGTAATCATCCATATTTTTCATCCATGTCATACATAACACTTTCCATATCCAATACATT
The DNA here is from genome assembly GCA_009831015.1 of Picea engelmannii. Classification (NCBI taxonomy): domain Eukaryota; kingdom Viridiplantae; phylum Streptophyta; class Pinopsida; order Pinales; family Pinaceae; genus Picea; species Picea engelmannii. The sequence continues at coordinate 517,692 of ML778727.1, read as the reverse complement.
TCACTTCACCCTTTATATTTTCAAAGAAAACAACCTATTAGATTGTTCTATCAGGTTTTTCTACAGGGTAATATACGGGGACAATTCTAAAAAAAATAGGCAAGGAAACCTAAATCAAGACCAATATCAATAGGTCAAGGATCAATATCAGAACTAGAACCACCTTCTCCAACCATTTTTTTGTCATCGGATACATCCTCGGGATAGTAAAATCAAATTCTACAGGATACAAAGTATCCTGTAAAAATTATTCTGCATGGCAAAAATAGATCTATAGGATGCTTTGTATCCTATTTCATGATTGGAAGTCACGATATCCCAAAGCATTGCAAATCCGATCTCGAGGAGGACGTCAAGAGAATCTATAGGCACCAACACAAAGACAAACCACCTCCAGCCAATTACAACAAGCATATTAATGTGCATGCAAAGGTAACCAAAGGTAACATAACTATGTGCCCTATATACATTTAATTAAGCCTCATACATACATATCTATTTTTATTTTATATGGTTGAGCATTCATAAAGTTTATAAGGTGGTGAAAATGAGAATGTTTACATCTTGTCAGTGGGGTGTGGCATAATTCATGCCAAAATTTGAATTGACATGTGCAGATTGAATAATTTAAGTGGAGGATTATTTATTTGAGTTATTAAAGGCATAAATTAAGGAATCATGAATACAATTTGATTGTTGTTGTACTTTTGTGACAATATAGCAATGATCCTATCCACGATTTGAGGGTATAACTCAGATTTTAAAGAATTGGAGCACCATTTCGAATTAGAAGAAGAAGAGTGGCTCTAGTTGGGTGAAATCGGGAATCTAAGCTCACATGAGAACAAGGAAAGGAAAACAATCAAACAAAAAATCCAAGGATGTTGCAAGAGAATAATTTCTACATACTGCAGGTAACCATGAAACCCTATACGGAGAATTATCCCTTCAATCTTGAACATTTGTTGCTTTTATTCTTGTTTTCATGTGTTTTGACCTATGGTCACTTTAGAAATATTTATGGTCATTAAACAACAAGCAAGTCGTACCCTGCATAAACCCAGTTTTTACCCTGCAGAAACCTGGTTTATATCCCTCAAAATGCTAATGTTATGAACCTATGGTCGAACCCTCTCGTCACTAGAATTTTTCATGAGTCCTCGAAACCGGAACCTATAGAAATTTCGATTTACATAGTTCCTATATAACTTTGTTTCTATAGGATATGTTTCTATGGGAAAAACTACAAAAAAACATACTAACTTGGACTATGTCAGATAAAAACCCTCTTCTTTCCCTTTTTCTTCAAGAAAGAACTTTTACTGAATTTTTTGACCAACCAATTTACCTAAAAACTATCCCAAATCATCACCCTCTCTAAGGAGCAAGTCAACATGAATATTCTAAAGGAAGCCTTCAACAAGCCTTTATCTCCACTCTTCATCCTAAAAAACAATTATGGGAGAAATATTTAAGAGAATGGAACTAACAGATCCTTCCAAGGTTTATGAAAACCCTGAGATAGTGGAAATTTTTCAAAAATGTGAGTGGTTGGGTTACTTTGAGAGACTAAGGGGGTTTGATGATGAGGTTTCCATGTATTTTGCTTAGAATTTCCAAAGCATACAAGATTAGGAATATGTGACTACAATCATGGGGGTAACCATCAGGATCAATGAAGTCGCCATAAAAAATGTTTCTAGTTTACCTTTGGGTATTCCTTGGAACAAAGAAGAAAGGAATGAAGCCATTAATTTCAAGAAGGCATTATTCCTCAATAATGAGAAACTTGATGAGGATAAAAATGGGATAAAAAGGGAAACCCTCCCTCACCCATGATAGGAGGTATCATACCACATCATCAAATACATTACTTATGAGGGTAGGATGAGTGTGGTTTATTCCTACCATTTAAAACTGTTGCATCATCTTAGGCATCTTCCAAATTAGGAACCACACCTACATGTGAGGATCCATTATTTTCTTCTTCAGTCACTAAAGGATATGAGTCTAAAAGTACAAAGAGGGAAACGATAATTCTTATCACATCATGGCCTCATCAAGATGATAGTCTCAAACGCTCTTAGGATCTTGAAACATAGAATTATGTGGGAAGATTTCATAAACATGGATAGAAAATATTTTGAATAAGTGAAGGCATCCATGATTGAGGAAGAAAGAAGCCAAGGAGAGGAACCCAAAAGACTAACCAAGCCTAAGAAATCAAAAAATTAAAAGAGGGAGGAAAATAAAAAGATGGATGAAAAAGATAAAGAGGTGGCTAATGTCTTAACTACTTTAGGGACCCCTACAATCATCCCTATGAACATCACCACTGTAGAGTGGGTGCATCCCATAAGGAGGAGGTCCAACAGAATCAAGAAAAGTCAGAAAAAGAGGAGCCCAATACCATCATCCCCACTCATTATCACACCCCAAATAGAGAAAGTAAAGGACTCTCCTAGTCCAGAAAAACAAAAGGAAACAAAGGGGAAGGAGTCTGATCAAGAGGAGACTGTGATGAAAGAGGAAAGACCAATGGAAGGGACCTCTAAAACAAAAACTCTTGTGGAAAAAATTCTTTATGCAACCTTCTTGGAACTAGAAAAATCCAAGGTTGATGCCATCAAGTGTAAAAGCATGGAATAAGATAATAAACAAAAACTTAAACAAGTGGTTGCTCAAGAGTAGGAGAAACGACTCCAACTTATGCAAGAAATTTCTCAAATTATGACTATGTAGAAAGTAGACTACAATCAGAAGTTGAAAGTAAAGAACCAAAAACTTCAACAACAATTGAGTAAGGTAAGAAGATATCTACATGAGAAGAGTTAACAGGTGGAGATTATGCAAGAAACGGTCAAAACAATATCCAAAGTATCTGAAGAAATGTCGGAATGTAGGCCACCATATAAAACATACACATTTTTCCTAAAATAACAGTGGCACAAAAATCAAATTACACACTTAGCTAAGTTTGTGAAATTCAACCTTGATACACACAAATATTTCCTAGATGGATACCAAGGTTGTAATATGGAAGAAAAAGGTAAGATTTGTGAGTTCTACCTACATAACCTTGTATTACCACACCCCTACAACTGGAATCCCAACCCATATGTGGGGGATGTGCAATTTATGCCCTTTGCCTCCTGGCTAAGGCATGAAGAAATTAGGGTAGAAGAATTCAAAAGGTACAAGGAAGAAGAACAGTAAACACCCCTTTGGATTAGAGCAGAGGTTGTCTAGCCTAAACATGTCATAAACAGTCATCATAGCCTCTCTTTGGATAAGGATATAACTCCAAGGTGGAAAACAAAACAAAGGGAAGTAATATCCCATATTGATGACAAACCAATATTATTGGGAGAATTAACAACAGAGGCTAGCCACAGGAGGTGGCACTCCTTACCTCATGGCTTGAGGATCAGGGAGCCTCATTATCCCAACACCTTGTAGCATTCCCTCCTCATAACACCATGGTATAAAGTGTTAAGCCCTAAATAATGGAAAATTACCCCTTAATTGGGGCATACTACATTATTAATGTTATTTTATTTATGTTGGCTTGGGTCTATTAGTTGTAATTGTACCTCCTAGTCTCCTATATATACCAAGGAGACATTTTCATTTGGAATCATCTTGTATTTGGAAATTTATGTGGTGTAAAAGGAGGTTTCCCCCTCGAAGAGGCTTATTAAATGAAATTATCTCTTTTTCAAGGCGTTGAGTACTTATTCTGAGGTTTTTCTATGCTATCTTGACATTTGGTTCTTAACATTTGGTATTAGAGCTCAAGGTCTTGGAGTTTCGCTGCTACATCTGAGACACCTTGGACTTTTCGCTATAATTGTGTTTCTACAACTTTTCAGAAGAAACCCCTTGGAGTATATTTAGTAGACAGATCAAGATACATTGGGTTCAAATTTCAGCTCCCGAGGCCTTATACTTTCGGAGATATAGCCTATGTAAGATAGGGTTTTGGAATCATTATAAATTTAGGCATCACGGAATTTTCCCTATGAAATTTTTTCTGTAATGTTTCAAACCCTGAAATCCGGAGGATATTCATAGAAATTATTAAGGTATCTGTGATAAAAATTTCATCTTCTGGGTCATATTACATTTGTAGATACACCATGTGTAAGATAGGGTATATGGCTATTCCTATTGACTAGTCTCAAGCAAGTTTTCTAGGTAAAACAATAATAAATTCTTCCTAGAGTATCCAAATTGAGTGAGACTAGTTGCATTAGATAGTGGACAGTCTGTAGTATTTCTGACCCAATTTTCAGAATTGTATATCAACTATTTTGTGCGGGGAACTCTATACAAGTGATATCTCCTAGAAAGGCCAAAAATAAGAAAGTTGTGGGGAAGTTACCATAACTTTCACTTGGCACATCCAATTTTGATCAGACCTATGGAATTTCATAGAAGAAATACCAGAGAGCTACAAAAAATAAATTTGTATACCCAAAAGGGCTAAAACTTTGGAGATATAGAAGAATAGAGATTGTCGAACAGAACCACCTCAAAATCAAGGTTTAAAAGTGATACTTGGCCAACACGCCACCAAAAAGGAAACTTCTACACCAAATAAGCCTCCAGACAGTCCTACTTGGGCTCTTGATGAAGGTGAAGAAATGTGTAGGGACATAAATGATTTACAAAATAAGATAGTAATAAAATATGAACTACAAGGGATTGTGGATGGTTTAAAAAGGGAGATCGTGGAAGGATTGAAAATTTTCGTAATAGAGAGGACACCTGAAAGTGAAAATGTATCCCATGAAATTCATGATGAGGACACAAGGAAGATGAATCAAGAATGGAGAAACTCCAACTTTGGGTTGAATACCAACCACTTTCCTAAGATAGATATGAGGAAGTTTGATGGCAAGGACCCAATCACATGGATACTTCAGATGCATCAATTCTTTGATCTACATGATGTGCCACATACTCAAAAGGTATGAATTGCTTCTTTATATTTAGAACTCAATCAATTTGTGTGGTATCGATGGATTTGTTCTCGCAAATCAATCGTCACTTGGAAAATTTTCACAGAAGAAATGATAGCAGACTATGAGGATACAAGGAGAAATACCTTCTTTAGCCAATTGATAAATCTCAAGCAAAAGGGTTCAGTTACAGAGCACATTGAGAACTTCCAAAGATTGAATATAAAGGTAACATATATTCCAGATGAGCACTTGATTGATGTATTATAGGAACTTTAAGGGATAACATTCAACATGAGGTTCTCCTTTGGGAACCCAAATCATTGGAGAATGCATTTAGGGTGGTAAGAAATGTTGAAAGTAAAAATATGGCTATGGCTAGTAGAAGGACCACTACTAACATATATCGAGAGAATAATGTTCCTTCTTCTAAAACACCTCAACCTACAAGGTTGACAACTCAACAATTGGAGGAAAGAAAAGAAAAAGGTTTATGATTTAATTGTGACAACAAGTACAGTAAGGGACATAAGGGTGGTGAGAAGAAATTATTCTACATAGATTGTGAAGAGTAAGAAGAACAAGAACAAGAACCATCTCAAGATGAAAACATAGAAGTGATTTCTTTTGAAGAGTTGACTCCTATGATATTGTGTAATTCATTGGTTGGAATTATCACTCCTCAAACCCTCTAGATCGAAGGATATATCAAAAAGAAAAAAGTAATAGTCGTAATTCATTTTGGTAGTACTCATAATTTTGTTCACTATAAATTAGCCAAAGATCTCAATTGTTTTTTATATCCATTGCCATAGTTTCAAGTAATGATTGCAGATGGAGGAACTATCAATTCCTCACAAAAATGCAACAAGATCAATCTTACTATGGGGGAATATGTAATGAATAGTCCAATGATTTATATAACCATGGGTGGTGTTGATGTTGTACTAGGAATCCAATGGTTACAATCATTAGGAACAATGGCTTTTAATTTTCAAGAACTTTTCATGAAATTTTCATTGGAAGGAAAATAAATTGAGTTAAGATGTATCACAGGGAAACCCAGTAAGGTGATAAGCTCTAATGGCATGAAAAAAATTATTGAAAAAGGGGAATCAGGGTGTAATTTCACAACTATGCTCACTATATGTTCAAACATCTAAGCCATATATTCCCCTAGATCTCCAAAGAATCAATGATAAACATTCCAAAGTATTTGAAGATATTCCCAAAGGTATTCCACCCACTCGAAATCATGATCGTGCTATTCACTTAATTCCTGGGAGTGTTCCTCCTAACATCAGGCTTTACAGATACCCTTATGCCCAGAAGAGTGAAATTGAGCGTATGGTTGAAGAAATGTTAGAGGATGGAATTATTAATTTATTAGACCTAGCCAAATTTTGTACTCTGCACCGGTGGTAATGGTACTCAAGAAATATGGCTCATGGCGTATGTGTCCAGATTATAGAGAGCTCAAAAAGATCACTATTAAAGATTAGTTTCCCATTCCCATCATTGATGAATTGTTAGATGAACTACATGGAGCAATATATTTCACAAATTTGGATCTTCGTTCAGGATATCATTAGATAAGAATGAAGGAAGCAGATATCCCAAAAACAACATTCCAAACTTATGAAGGCCATTATGAATTTTTGGTCATGCCTTTTGGCCTTACAAATGCACCTTCCGCATTCCAAGGGTTGATGAATTCCATTTTCAAGCCCTTCCTTCAAAAAAATTTGTTAGTATTTTTTTATGATATTCTAATCTATAGCAAGTCTTGGGAGGATCATGTGTGACATGTTGACAAGGTGCTACAACTACTAAAGGAGAAAAAACTGTATGGAAAGCCATCCAAATGTTTCTTTGGGGTGAAGGAGGTATACTATTTGGATCATATTGTATCTCATGAAGGTGTCAAGGTAGACCCTAACAATATTAAGTCCATGATGGACTGGCCGATTCCCAAAACATTAAAGAATCTTAGAGGATTTTTGGGTTTGACAGGTTACTACCACAAGTTTGTTCGGAATTACTGAAGAATGGCAGCACATTTAATAACATTAACTAAGAATGATGCATTTTCATGGACTCCAGAGTTAACTCAAGCTTTTGAGTATTAAAATCTATGGCACTCTATGGATACCACCCTCCTTCCATCACTTCTTCTCTAAAATAAAAATCTAAGGTTCAAGCAGTGGAAGATCACATCAAGCATCAACAACAAGTTATCCAAATCTTAAAGGACAACCCAACCCTGGCACAAAATTGCATGAAACAAGAATATCAACATCGTAGTGAAAGAAGTTTTGAAGTAGGGGATTGGGTGTTTTTAAGACTACAACCATACAAACAGATGTCCCTAAATCAAGACAAGAAGTATAATAAATTACCACCAAAGTACTATGGCCCTTATAAGGTGTTGCAAAATATTGGTACTATGGCATACAAATTGGAGTTGCATGCATCTTCACGAGTACACCTAGTTTTCCATGTTTCATGCTTAAATAAGGTTATAGGTGACAACATCTCAGTTCAGACTATATTTCCAGAACTTGACGACGAAGGAAAAATCATATTGGAGCCTGAAGTTATCACTGACACAAGAATTCACCAATTAAGGAATAGATCCATTTAAAAGTATCTCATTAAGTGGAGGAAACTACCTGCTGAATATTCCACTTGGGAAGATGAGTATTTTATACAGAAGAATCCATAATTATGCAAGTGTTGCAGACAACACTTGTCTCAAGGGGAGGGGCATGTTAAGCCCTAAATAGTGGCACATTACCCCTTAATTGGGGCATATTACATTAGTAATGTTATTTTATTTATGTGGCACATTAGTCTCCTATATATACCAAGGAGACCTTTTTCATTTGGAATCATCTTGTATTTAGAAATTTATGTGGTGTATAAGGAGGTTTCCCCCTCAAAGAGGCTTATTATCTGAAATTCTCTCTTTTTCAAGGCGTTGAGTACTTATGCTGAGGTTTTTTTTATGTTATCTTGATATTTGGTTCTTAACATAAAGAAAATATTAGGAGAATGAAAACTAATTGGATTGGCTTAAATATGTGACCTCCACTCCTTCTCCCTCTAACTCCTATGGTTAACCTCGAAACAAAAAATGAATAAGCAAAATGGGCCAACATTGTGAAGGATAAGGGATACCATGATCAACAAGTTGTCACCAAGTATATATCTTGGGATATGAGAGAAGAATTCAAAAAACAATAGCAGGAACAAAAGGAGAATGTTGATAGACATCAGGGTAATGAACAACAACATTCTATTGAGAAGCAACAGGGCATTGAACAACAACATGATGATAGACAATAATAGGGTACACAACAACAACAAACGTAGTGAGATCAAAAATAAAAATTTTGGTTGCACAAAGGGTGTGCAAGAGTTCAGCTAGGGGGTGATGATGAGCACCATTATTGTCCATTTTAAAGGCTCATCTTTGACATATTTTCCACCAAAAAATGACTTAATGTCTTATTTAAACATATTTAATAATGTCATGGGTATTTTCTGTGTTTCTTAATGAATGTATGATTGAGGTGGATTTTTATGTATAATATACCTTTCTACACTAATTGTTTTGGAAAAATACATGTGTTTCACCAACCAATTTGAACTGTAGGAGTCAAGGGGCACAACCTCCTATAAACAGGGGATTTTGTCTCCTCGAGTGAGCTTCCAGCCAAAGATCAAGGGAAATTGTCGATACCTAAATCCAAGAGCACTCCTTGTGCATTTATGACCACTGTTGATCAACAATATTTCAAAATTACATATGTAAAGGGTTGATATCCCTCATTTACTCATCACTCTCCTTGATTTAGGAAGGGAGTTCGAACTCTCTAGTTATATATAGGCTTCTAGTCTAAGAGAGGAGGGAGAGAATTTTTGGAGAAACATTTTATGGAGATGTTTTGCAAGAATTTTTGTTGAAGACTAAGAACTTTGATTTTCTTGATGTATTTTTTATATTTATGAAATAAAATGGTTTTTCCCTCAGTCCATTAAATTTTCTTGTAGGTTCCTTGTGATTCTTGGGTAGGGCCCTTCCAAGAGGGCTCAAGGATCCTATTTACTATTTCTATAGTTTTTTGTGCATATTATTTAGTGTTTGGATAGTATTTCATTCTCTATTGAAGTTAGATTTAGCTTTGCATGATCAATTTCCATTTCTGTTAAGATTTTGACTAACTAGCCAATTGTAGCAACATCCTGTAGAAATGTTCAATAACCTTTTGGAGCACTCCTAGGTGCCTCCTGTTATCCCCTAGCCTAGGGATAACTAAGGAGATTATGTCTCGAGGCCCACAAGCCCTAGACATGGAGTACTGAGAGCCATATCGACTTGAGCATGGACCTAGAGGGCCCATCCTTTCCTGCCTCAACGCCTCCACTTTGTCAGCAGTAACAAAATCCATCACATTGGTCTGGTCTTGCAATAAAAATGGGTCTTTCTCCATGAGGTAATGAGTCTGGGTATCATGGTATGTGTCACTTTGATCCTCAAAATCTTTGGATATGTGCATTTAATTTTTTTTTGCTTCTAACGTGTGCTTGGACCTTATGCCTTTCCACTTGACCAAACCTGGGGGGAATGACAAGATGCCCTAGTAAGTTGGTACCCTTAGGGTTTGAGTTTCCACTGGGGGGATTCGTGAAATCTCATCGTTCGTTCCCACCATACTTACCACTTTCCATATTTTCCCGCTCATCCATCCCGTTACACTGGTCTAGGCATTGGGTTGGCCAAATATCTAATGGTTGTACCTTACCTTGTGGGAAGAAGGGGATAAAGGCCCAGAGGGTAAAAGTATCTAGAAAAATATAAAACCCAAAAGAATGAAACCTTGATATTCTTTGCCCAGGGATCCCCTAGAAAGAAATAAAAATCTTCTCAGCAAGAAACAGAGGGACCCATAAAAAATAATAAAATCAAGACCTAGTTGGAGGATAAGGGGTCTCATCAAGATCCAACCTATTAGGTCCATGGGCATGTAGCGGTATGAAACTACCAATATTTGGTCACCACACTAGGGTAGTGTTTGTTAGTGTCATAACCAAGATAAAGGGGGTCTCATCACGATCCAACCTTCTCATTTCTATGAAATGTTTGTGGATAACATTGCCACCACTGGTCACCATGCCAGGGCAGTGTACCCCAATTAGTCTATTGAAAGAAAAGGAAATAAAGAATAAAATATAAAATTCATGAGTGGGCTTGGAAACATTTGCATCCATGAAAAGGTGCAGATCACCCTCTTCAGAGGCACCCACAAGTAAGCCATACATTTCCCTGCTATCACTGCACCCATTGCCTAGACATCCCTTACCACCTCATCCACTCACATGGCCTGGATTTAAATTCACCTAGGAACATCCCAAATCAAATGATCATTATCCCAATAGGACATCCTAGCATCTTGTTGACGGGCGAAATTGACTGTCCGTCAACTGGGAGAGTGGAACCGGTCTGAGGTTGTCTAAATAACCCAAGCCGTTTAGAATGGACCACCCTGACGAGTTTAACGGCTCCGTTGGCCGCTCTAAGGTCTCCTATGAAAACCAAAGAGAAATGAT